>OX336389.2:1502740931-1503340931 GCA_946902985.2 Meconema thalassinum | reverse complement strand
TGAGGTTATCAAACACATCTCACATTCATGCCAACCTCACGGCACATCACATACAATATGAGGGTTCTTGACTCTTTTGACCAAAATCAAAAATAACTAAAAATAGCAAGAAGTAAGACCCTTATATTACCAAACACATACCAACATATAAACACAGATCCATTCCCACGACATTTCATACATACTGATCTTATTCAACAACGACTTGTCAACCATTACATTGCAAGGACGTACCTTATTCTGTCGGTCACGATCACAAAATCATATTTTAAAAGGTAACATGCTTAAAAATAAAACGTGACTCTTCCAACACGTCAGTATAACTGTTTCCATCCGATGGTAGTGAAAATATAGGCATGTCTCCGCCCCAGCCCGAAGGCTGGCTTCAGAATAGGTTCCCGCGACGAAAACTACATCCTCGTTCTTCGATGATAAGATAGGTAATAATCCATTTTCTAACAAAGACTTGTTAGGTTTCTAAGGCGACAGATTCCATCAATAATCTCAAACCCAGACGCAGATCAGTGGCAAGATCCCAAATCCAGCTTGCGCCATCTAACGTAATACTAGTCCAACCAACGGGACAGCTTCACAAGAAATCCGCTAGGTAGAGCACGAGTCCAAGAATTACATAGACTCCGTAAGTTTCCAAACTTGACACATAGATGGGACGACGAGTATCTTACACTTGAAGTAGTGTACTTCTAGCGGTACTTTTGAAACGTAGATATAAATATAATTGTCACAACTCTACAATAGTCTCAAACTATTGTCTCTACCCTCCCCGCCCGCAATTGTGATCATTGGGGCACCAAATGATCACCAAGTAGAATGCAGAGGAGAAATTTGAAGTCTTCATAACATGAACGCTAAATAAATAGTTTTTTCATGCACACAAAGTCACTACAAGAAGATAGCACCAGAAAAACAATACAGTACAGTTCCCCATGCTTAGAAAGGTGTTTGTTTTACATAATACATTTTCATAACATCCGGCAATAGATACAGGATTTGACATCTTCTTCATTCTTCGGGAGATAATCATACATCAAGTAGCGTAGGACAGACTATGACATTCGAGCACCCATGAAGGACAAGTACAATCCACACGACTGCAAGGTTTCTTCGTCCGGTAATATTGTTCTGAAATCAAATTGAACTGCGAACAGATTTTTGTTCCTGGTTCCTTCTACACACCACAACTGACGTTATAGTCACGAGTCAATAAAAAAAAAAATAACAATGACCGACAGAAGTACAATATAACACTAAATTAAAATGAGAATAACCCCCTTAGTTTCCTCTTTTCTTTACAACTAAAATAACATTTTTTTAATGAATATAACACATTTCTTTTCATAAAATTAGTGATTTCCTTGTACATTTCCACCTCCTTTTTTCACTTGAGAAAGGTGAACTCTAAATATTCTTTTCTTTTGAGGATCGCTTACAAGTATAGTGACGGGGGTAATGAATTTAATTAGTTTGCATGGACCCCGAAATCTAGCCAACAATTTATTTGATTGAGTTGGACCAGTTTCTTTTAAGGAGAAATTTTTAACGTATACCTCATCACCAATTTGAAATGACGTGGGTCGGCGTCCCCTGTTGTATTTTTCTCTCAGTCTATCATGAGCAACTTTCATGTTGGACCTTGCTTTGCTCCAAATAGCTCGAACATTCTGAGTTGAAATATTATCGGGTAATAATTCTTTCAAGGACCAAAGGTTAGAAATTGGCGAGTTAGGAACAAAGGAAAACATTAAAACAAAGGGGCTTGTCTGATGGGCTTCGTGAACCGCAGTATTGAATGCAAAAGTGAGCCAAGAAATACAATTATCCCAAGCCTTATGATCATCATGATGAAAGGCTATTAATGCCGCCTTCAGGTTCTTATTTACCCTTTCTGCATATGACCCTTTGGGGTAATATGCAGTAGAAGTCACATGAGGAATGGACAAGTCAAAGAAGAAATTTCTAAAAGCGTGAGACAAAAAAACACTTGGCATTGTCAGATACTGAACCCGAGGAGGTTATGCTGACTGGAATCGAACGTGGTTCTCAGAGACTGTGATCTCAGTATAAAGGTTCCACCAGGGAACGAACCAGAGATCTGTAGAGGCAGTTTCATGGTAAAAAAAACCCTCGAAAGAAGTGTATATTTAATCACTGGTGTGATTTTGGTGCAATGACATTATTTATAAAAATAATGCAGGGAATAATGAGCAGATTACAGCATTATTAGACTACTTGGTGTAGGCTATACGAGGCTTGAAGCACGGAGAGGACAGAGTTGACATTTTACAAATTAGCCCAGAATTGTGGGTGGGGCCCAGTGGAGCCATGTCCATCTCTGTGACCCCATTCTGTCGTCTGGAGCAGGGGGAGGCCTGAATAATGACCCAGTTATTCCCCGACGGAGAATAGATTTGAGGAGTGGGAGGAGAGATGCCCAGGAAAATCATTGATTACTCGTGATTGGAGCAACGAATTGAGATGAGAGTTGCTCACAGATGAATCTTTTGGCAGGAGGCTAATTTTAGAGCCTTTTACCTGCGAAATTGGGGCATATTTAACGAAGTGCGGAAGGACTGTAAAGCTACCATTGTGCGCGGATAGATTTGAGAATGTTGCCGGGGAATACCCGTAAGATAGCGTCCCACGCTATGGAGAAAGGAATTAATATTAATTAATTGGACGAGCGATTCCTTTGCACGCAGATAGTTTTGGAATCTGTGAAGAAAGAGGAACCCAATGATCATGGTTTGGAGACCAGATTCATGCTGGGAGAGGAGCCAAGATTACGCGGGAAGATTTCGCCCTACTTTCAGTGAGAATCTGATATAAGGGAGTAGACCCTTGGAGGAGCGATCAGTTACACTCAGTTACACCCAGTCTCGCACAGTTGAAGACAGTCAAGCTCAGTCTACGCGCAGTTCACGTGCAGTTTGCACCCAGTTACAGCCCAAGTTGCAGTCTTACGCAGTCTTCACGACGTTAGAAGTTACCCAGTTGTAGCACAATTGCAGTAAGTTGCAATCAGTATGCAACAAGTACGAGGGCAGTACGAGACAGTATGTAAGCAGTATACAGCAGTCTTCAAGTAAGGTACGAGCAGTCTTCAAGTGAATCTTCAGTCAGGTACAGCCACTTTGAAGCAAGTTCGTCAAGGCAGAACGCATGGCGGTTCTACTCATAATAGACGCCGAACAAAGACTGGTACATGTAAATGAAGCATTTTATAAGCTTGTATGAATAATAGTCGTGCTATAGGCATAATCAGCAGTACGAACTATGCCGTGTTCAGTTACGAAGCACCGTGTAGGCTAATGGCAGAACTATTGTAAATAATTATTTGTGTAAAGTATTGGACTGTGTTAAGCGCAATGTGTATAGTATTGACTGATCGTATATGTGTAAATACGATGGTATGCGCTAACTGAAACTCTATGACGTGTTTGGTAATGTCATGAGAGTACCAGATGATAACACTCAAGACGGGATCTAGCATATTTATGCAACGCAGGACGCTTACCGTAGGAGTAGGAAATATAAAAAAAACTGTTGGTGAATTCCGAAAGCAGGTAAACCAGACTTTCAATCAGGAATTGATAGGAGCACGGGAGATGCTGTCGACGCCTGCAATTTCGATCTTTGCTAGGGAATTTCAGCATTGAAAAGTGTATAAAGTGACGTGTGTTAAGTGTACAACATATGTAAAATATCCTTTAAAGTAGTGATTAGATAAGTGTTTCACATGTTTGGGAGCAATAGCTTCCTGAGAGTTATGCAACGTGTCGTGTTGTTGATGAAAATTATGTGTTATAAAATGTGTGCATTCAAGATGAATATGTCGCGTTAAACCTGCTAATGGCGGGCGACATGGAGAAATATGATTGGTTGGAGCCACCATAGACGCCTATAGAAATGTAAGTACCCCACAAGTTATGATTAGGTAGAAATATGGGCCATTGCATGTTGTGAATTCCTTAAAGATGCCAGTAAAAATCAGTTTAGGAGGCAGAACCTCCATGTTTGATCATTATTGTGTTGATTTTTATAGAGTTGAGATGTTAATTTGCATCATTAAGTGGAGTAATTATTCCCACTATGTATTAAGAATGGCAATCAGTTATGTAAATGTGACGAACGCGATTGTTCGGATTTTAAGACGTTTAGCTATGTCGGATATTTTTGGTAAAGTTATGTGAGAATAATAATAAAGTAATGATTTTGGTCATTTATGTCAGTGAGATTAATGGTAATAATAATAATGAATATTAAAAGTATGAATGAACACATCAGGAAACAAATAAATGTTGTAAGCGAGAGATTTACGCTAATTGCAAGACTTATCAATCTAAGCAGTAAGATGATACAGTAAGATTACATTACAGTAATTAAGGAAAGAAGTTTTATATCAGAATATTGCATATATTCAGTAATGATGCCAGTAATGAAAGAGCTTTTAGTGAATTGAATTTGCAGCTTATATGAGAAGCTTATAGAGTAAATTGTTAGATTTCTCTTAATAATAGGTCGGAGGTCGTAGCATTGAGTAAGGGGCCAGATGGTCTATTCTACGTATGAAATCTCCTATGTCTTGGGCATAAGTGGAGATATAATTTTATGCCAGAGTTGTAGTGTGTACCCTAGCTCTGAGGAAGGATATGAAAGTGTTCCGGGTTGGGATCCTGTGATAGAGACGAGGAGAACGAGCACACCTCGAAACTCTATGGTCTCCCGAGAACTTATTAATGAGTTATTTCCGCTCGTGGTAGCGAAACTCATGGCGACAGCTGCAGTGAGCGCCTATATTTACTTGAGACATCGGTCACCCGTCAGACTAATGCATTACGAACCCCGAACCTTCATGTTGAATGGACCCGTGTGAGGCCAGTAATTATTATATCCTCTGTGTAGGAGTAATTATAAAAGCTCATTCAATACCTGCTTGCATAATAGTCAAGTAAGATCCTTTGGGATATGTGTGTCGGTCAGACGACAGTATTTGTCTTGTAAATCTTTACTGCTTAGAGAGGAAAGCATTCAAAACCTTTAAGGAGGGTCGAGGTAATTGGTGGAACACCCATCCCACTTTCTATTGTGTGCGGACTCCTCTAGCCGAGGGTCTGCAGTCTAAACTCGAGCCGTCAAGGCAAGTTGAAAGGGACAGATTTTCGACCCTGGTAAATGACATATAATGAAAGATTGTTATGTTGAGTAATGTAGCCATGTGGTTTTGGAACACATGGATAATTATAGATCATCCTGATGGTTCATTATTTTAGCTATCTGACGAATAGTTAGATGATGTATTTGTACTGTCACTGAAACCGAGTTTTGAAGTTAGTTACCAGATGCCAATCGCCACGAGAGCGAGGTAATCTGATTACCATCCGACACAAGCTATAACGTAACGTTTTATGTAGGAATCACATACAGCATGCAATGGAACCATATAAATAGAGGAAGTGGAGGGGTAGCTTACATAATTATGGAGTTGCACGTTGATTGCGGTGCAACGTCCGAATAGGTAAATGCATGAAAGCATTTGTTTGGTGAGAAGAGAAAAATCAAAACACGCACGGCACACATAATTGTTAAAACCAAGAGGTTTAAGGAATAATCAATTTGTGATATTAAAGAAGTCACATTGTATGACTGTTATGTTAATGTACAGTTTGTGTTGAAGTCGTAGGTGCATCAGCGCACTAGTATATCTTTATGTAGTTCACATAAGGGTACAGCTTTATGGTTTAATATGACTTTATTATGATTTCATTTTTGTTTGTTTGTGGATTGTGGAAGTAAAATTTTTGTTGCTTTGTTTTTATTGGTTTTGGGATTGTTTTTGTGTTTGAAGCCATGATTTTTATTTACTGAATTAAAGTTTTAGAATAGAGTTGTGCCTTGTTATTGTAGAGTTGTTACCTTATAGCCTCAAATCCAAAATATGCACTGCTCATTTGGGGGAACGGCACGCGCCTGAGACCTGATTCTAGCTGGAGGCAGCTGCATATTTACCATCGAGATTACTCACATGGGTACATGGGATTTGATGTCCTATACTGTGATTTGAGCTATTGGTACAACTAAAGTCGGTCAGATTTAATGCACACAACTCTATTAAAGTAAGAATTAACGAAGTAGGGAATGACCGCTCCTATCCCTAGATAAGTTCCGATACGTACATATAAATTTTGATAGATGTGTAAGTACAGTTCTACTCCTTTGTAAGTATACTCTTTTTTATTATCATGGCCCAAGCAACGTGGGGCGGTATTAATTCATTATGGAACCGCCTGCGTCAGTGCAATATGAGCGATCTTGGCATTGCACATGCATGGCATACATGAATGATAACTCCTCTGTAGATACTTACTGCATTTTTATTTATCATGGCGCCCAGGTACGTGGAGCTTATGGGATTTAGGGAAAACCCATAGATTTTTATGGTATTTCATGGGGAATACCATAGTAATTGTTTTGCCTCAAACTGTGTTTGAGTGATTTTTGAATTCAGTAGGCTTTTTATGTAACGCAGAATCTCTCTATTGAGAAGAGAATTGCCCAAGGGTATGAGCGCTACATACCAGATCCACAATCTACCATAATATTATCAGGTTTTGTACGACTTCACAATATGTGTGCAGTGTTTGATGTTTCTCTTCGAAACGTATCCACATATTTTTCCAGGAAGCCTGCCTGCATATTTAAGTGTGTTATTGTAAAATGTCAGGTACGGAGGAAATCTTGCAGGTTATTGCAGGATTGAAACAGCATTTTGATGCTGCTAACGAGCAGAATAAACTGGAAGCCAAGGCTTTCCAGGATAGCATAAACACTCGTTTAGATGCCAATCAGGAGGCAATTAATGCAACTCAGGTTGAAATAAACAACCGTTTAGATGCAAATAAAGCTGAGTTAAGTAACAGGTTAGATGCAAATCAGGTTGAAATAAACAACCGTTTAGATGCAAATAAAGTTGAATATAAAGTTGAATTAAACAATAAGTTAGGTCAAATGCAAGAGGTAATTAAGACCGAAGTAACAGATACTGTTGTAAGCATTGTATCGGAAATGCAGGTTAAAACTGATAAACGTTTCGAGGCTATAGAAGCCAAACTTGAGGGTAATTTACAAGCGTGTAAGCATGCTCAGGAGGAAACCAACAGTAGATTAGATGCGTTGGCTAACGATATTAAGGATATTCAAATCCAAAATGAGGCGAATCTCGAACGCCAAGCGAAACAGTTCGCAGAGTTTACAAAAACGGTAGACCAGAGATTAGAGGAGAACGACTCCAAATGGGACCAGAAATTGAAAAGCTATGCTAGAGCAATTAACGGTGACCTCAAGAAACAGGACCAGAATATATTAGGCCAATGCCAGGAAATAGGCGAAATTAAGGCTATCGCTCATGAAAATAAGGAGCTGGTCAGCAACGTGAAAAGTCAGATGGGCAAAGTTCATCAAGAACTGGACCAAGTTCAAACTGACATTGTCATAGTTAACAAAAGGCAAGAGGAGAATAGAGGTGAGATCACCAAGGTCCGGAATGAATTGTCTAAAGTCAATGGACACATTCAAGATGAAATTAAAGGGTTGAGAGAAGAACTCGAAATAAGAGAAGGCCAGAAAACAGAGGCAAGCGACAAGACCCTTGCTCAAATTAAAGAAGATGTAGAGGATGAAATATCCCATATCAAACAAAGTCTGAAAGAAGACAAGGTGAAAGTATTTCAAGTAGCCGAGGAAAACCGAGATAGGCTTACAAGAATAGAGAAAGAAGTCATTACTCGCCTAGAAAGAGCAGAGATGCGCCACAATCAAATGGAGACTAGGATAATAGCACAGGAGGAAACGCTTCTGAAAGGTCCTAAGTCAAGTGAAGGCAGCATAGAGGATATGAGGAAAACAAGGTGGGCAGACTTAGAAACCCAACCTATGAGCAGGAATGCTACAGGCCCGGGGGAAAGTCCTTATATGACGCCAGGTGTACCAATTGCGGCATCGACGCCACATGAAAATGCTATGCACACCCAGGTGATAAACGTCATTAGGGCAAGCGAAGAAAAACCAAGGAAATTTTCAGGTAGCCACTGTAGTATGACACCAAAATATTGGTTAAAGGAAGTGACTGAATATCTAAATGATGCACGAATACCGCAGGAGCGTAGGCTACGTGCTATAGAGAAATTAACAGAGGGGGAGTGCGCATTATGGTTTCTCAGCTTCCGTTACACTTTCGATACTGTTGAGGAGTTCCGTGAGGCATTCTTGAAGAGATATTGGGACGCCGCGACTCAACAGAATTTACGGTTGGATTTATATGCAAAGAAATACAGTACTAATAATCCAACAAAGTACGCAGAATTTTTCATATCGCAGATGTGTCGCTTTAAAGAGCTGGATCAAAAACCGAGCGAACTGGAGCTATGTATTGCTATCGCCAAACAGCTTCCATACGAGATCCAAAGGCTACTAATCTCGGCTAATGCGAAAACTGCTATGGAAATGGAGACAGTTCTAAGGCAACTGGACCTCACCACAGCAAATACAATGCGTCAGAGTCGAACCGTGGAACAAGTCCACGTGACCAACACACAGACTGACCAACAGCAAGCTCCAAGGAACAACAAAGCTACGAGCACAGAAACATTAGATTCCTATGGACGGCAATGGGAACAGGAACCCAGAAGATGGCAGTCAAAGGTCAAAGGAAATGCTAATAGAGGAGGAAGAGGTCGAAGTTCGTGGAATAAGCAGAATAACAGGGGTAAACCGTACCATAACAATGGAGGTAATAATGGCCAAGAAGGCAATAATAGAAATTGGAGACCCCAAGAAAGAAGAAGTAACTTCGATGACGAGGTAGAAGAACGATATCATGCTTCTTTGCGATACCTCGAAGAGAGGGGAGATGAGCCCCAGAAACAACAAGTTCGATGGCAAGAAGTCATGCAGAACAGGACATCGCCAGACAGATATGGAGATGGAGCTAAGAGTTTGGAACTACAGCGCAGCGAACAGGAGAGAAGAAACTCCAAGGGGGCGGGCGCTGAAGAAAAAAAAACGCCAAAATTAGAAGAGTTTGAGACTGATGGATGGAAGTCTATTAACATCATCAATTGGATAGCCAAACCAGAAGAACTGATTGAGGATACAGGAGGACCACAGGTCATGGTCAAGAGAGAATTGCCTATTATAATTGTAAGAGTGGCAGGATTAAAAGTAAGAAGTCTGCTAGACACAGGATCAACAGTGAGCCTGATGACACAAGCTATATATAATGAAATAGCCCGGAGAGAGAACATTTTGAAAATACCGATCTCTAGTGTCAAGATTAAAGGGGTAATTCCAGACCGAACAATGATATGTAAATACCAGGTATTCCTAGATTTACAGATAGGAGGCTCTATTTTCTCACAGAGTTTTCTGTTAGTAAACAAACTGCCTTATAACCTACTTATTGGGGCAGAGTTTATAAGGGAATACAGAGTGATAATCGACCTAGCACAGGACAGGGTTATGTTCCATGTGAATGAAGAAGCTGAAGGCTTAGAGGTCGCACTCAATGAGATTGAACCAGGATCAAGTGAACAAGTATGGCATACATACAGAGATGTGGCTGAGGAGGGAGTGTTAGCTATTGAGCAGTTAGAAGAGGAGCTTACAACACTAGCCACAGACTTGGAAAAAGATCTGGAACCCAAATTGGAAGAATATATTTCGGAAAAGCTAGAAGAAGCGAAAATTGGGCTAAAAGAGAAGGAAAATTTAAAGCAGTTATTACGGGAACAGAAGGAAGTCTTTGATTCGAGACCTGGTCGGATAAAGAACTTCACTTATGCTTTTCAAGTCAGTGATTGGACACCATTTAGGCAGAAACCATACCCTATAGCTGAAAAGCATTATGCTAAAGTGAAAGAGGCAATTCAGGAGATGTTGGAGGCCGGTGTTATTGAGAAGACACCTACGCCTTATGTAAGTCCATTGGTAATTGTACCAAAGACAGACGGATCTGTCAGAGTCTGCCTGGACCTGAGACGCTTAAATTTGCGAGTTATTCCGGAATTTGACCAAGTGCCACCTATTTAAGAGATCCTCAGGAAGTTTAAAGGGAAAACCATATTCACAAATTTAGATATCACATCCAGTTTCCATCATCTTGAATTAGAGAAGAAAACTAGTCTGTTGACAGGATTTATGTTTGATCAACATACATTCACATTTTTAAGGCTACCTTTTGGGTTGAAAACAGCTGGTTCAGCCCTGATAAGAGCGTTAGATCGCAATCTATCAGATGAGGTCAAAGAGAGTACCATCAGATATGTAGACGACATTCTACTCACATCAGAATCTCTGGAGGAGCACATGAGAGACCTGAAGAAGTTGCTAGATGACCTTCGAGAAGCTAACTTTAAGGTTAATATCAAGAAATCGCACTTCTGTCAGAGGGAAGTCAAATTCCTAGGGCATGTTATTGATGCAAATGGAGTGAAGCCTAACCCAGATAAATTGGAGGTAATTCGAAATTTCCCTCGACCCACGAAAGTAAAGCACGTCCGACAGTATTTGGGAGTAATTGGATTCTTTTCGAACCACTGCCCAAACTATACTGCGACAGTAGCACCCCTGCAGGACCTATTGAAGAAAGGCGGCAGATGGAATTGGACGGAGCAATGTCAGGAAGCATTCGTGAGGTCAAAACAAATGCTTTTGGAATATGTGAAGCTGGGATACCCGGATTATACCCAGAAGTTCATCATACAGACGGATGCATCACTTATTGGGATTGGAGCGATGCTATTCCAGGAAAATGTTGACCAGCCTGAGAAGAAAGTTTTTATCGCCTTTATAAGCAGGAGACTGAAAGCCCATGAGAAAAACTACACGATCACAGAGATAGAGTTGCTCGCGATTTTGTACGCGTTGCAATCTTGGCACAAACTCGTGTATGGCTTCCGAATAGTCCTCAGAACAGACCATAAAGCTTTAACATTTTTGTTAAAGACAGATTTGTCTAGCCAGAGATTGACAAGATGGTCCCTGTATATCCAGCAATTTAATGTGGAAATTGAATACTGTCCAGGGAAAGAGAACGTAATACCGGACATATTAAGTCGTTACCCTAGAGAAGAGGAAGCGCTAGCTGTCCAGATTGAGAATCGAGATCAGAAGACGTTGGATGACTTAAGGAATCTTACCAACCTACAACGCGAAGACCCATGGTTGAAGATGATGATCGATTACTTTGAGGGACGCTTAGCAAGGGGAACTGCGGTATACAGAGAGGCGAAGGCATTGGCAACAGAATATGTATGGTATAATCAGATATTACACAAGTGGGACGATGTAGATCATACACGTCAAAGGATTGTAATTCCTGCATCTTTGCAGAGAAGATTGGTATGGCTAGCCCACAGAGCATTTGGACATCCGGGGATAGATAAAATCTGTGCTCTGTTGAAGGAAGCATTTACTTGGCCAAAATTGAGAGAAACGGTGAGAAATACTATTAGGACATGCGATCTATGCCAGAGGGTAAAGCCAAATCCCTTTTTAATGAGGCAACGACCTATCCCGTTGTTACCGGAGAAGCCAAGGCAGCTATTGAGTATAGACAACTTTGGACCATTGCCTAGAGCACGTAGAGGCAATAGACACATTTTTGTAGCCATGGATGTATTTTCGAAAATGGTGGTGTTATGCCCCATACAAAAGACAAGTTCGAAACAGGTCTTGAAGCGCCTGAAAGAGAGAGTTATTCCGATTCTTGGGAAGCCGGATAACATTCTCTCGGACCACGGAAGTTGCTTTACAAGTGCAGAATTTCGTCGAGAACTGGAAACTCTAGGAATTAGGCAGATTTTATCTACCATTCGCCATCCTGAGGCAAGTCCAGTTGAAAGAGTAATGAGAGAGATCCAGAAATACATGAAGATCTACTGCTCTGAGGAGAATTGGCGTTGGATAGAATTTCTAGAAGTCATTGAATACTGTATAAATAATACTGTACATGAGGCGACAGGTCAGGTTCCCGTGACTCTACATCTGGATCAAAGACCAGAGAGACCGTGGACTGGTGTTATTCCATTGCCAGTAGATGCACAGCCCGGTAGAGAATTGAGGATCCAACGAACCTTTGAATATCTCAAAGCACAGGCGGAGAGACGTCAGAGAAGAAATCGTACGAAGAGGTATCATAGACCGCTTCTCGTGGGAGAGAAAGTTTTAATAAAGAAACCCGCCAGTTCAGATCCAGAGGCACGCAAGTATAAAAAGTTCAATTTTTCTTATCACGGCCCGATCGAGGTGATAAGAGACCTCCAGAACAATGCATACAGGTTAAGGCATCTAGAAAATGGAAACGAGGTCGTTATGAACGTAGCCAACTTAAAAATTTATTACTCGCCAGAAGAATTCGACGAACAAGAAGAAGTATTAGTAACGCACACCCAACTCAACGTGGCGAGCGAAGTCAGTCAAGCAGTCAGACCTGAAAGTTGGAACGGCAAGACGGGACGAGAAGCAGACAGTTTACCCAGTGTAAGCGAAGAGAAGAAAGAATGCCAGTGTCTGCGAGAATTCTATGAAGAAATGGTCAGAGTGGCGAGAGAGGTTGAGGCCATAAACGCGACCCTCCGCATGGAGAATGAACAGCTTAGGAAGAAGGCCGAGTGTGGAAGGGGGAACAGTACTAACCTACTCGCAGCCAGACGAGGTGAAGGACCCCTGATGTAAACATAGACAGTGGTAGACAGTCAGCTGGTTACTTATAGAAAGCCACTTGCAATTGACTTTTATAAGTTTCGCAAGGGGAATATGAACCCGAGGAGGTTATGCTGACTGGAATCGAACGTGGTTCTCAGAGACTGTGATCTCAGTATAAAGGTTCCACCAGGGAACGAACCAGAGATCTGTAGAGGCAGTTTCATGGTAAAAAAAAACCCTCGAAAGAAGTGTATATTTAATCACTGGTGTGATTTTGGTGCAATGACATTATTTATAAAAATAATGCAGGGAATAATGAGCAGATTACAGCATTATTAGACTACTTGGTGTAGGCTATACGAGGCTTGAAGCACGGAGAGGACAGAGTTGACATTTTACAAATTAGCCCAGAATTGTGGGTGGGGCCCAGTGGAGCCATGTCCATCTCTGTGACCCCATTCTGTCGTCTGGAGCAGGGGGAGGCCTGAATAATGACCTAGTTATTCTCCGACGGAGAATAGATTTGAGGAGTGGGAGGAGAGATGCCCAGGAAAATCATTGATTACTCGTGATTGGAGCAACGAATTGAGATGAGAGTTGCTCACAGATGAATCTTTTGGCAGGAGGCTAATTTTAGAGCCTTTTACCTGCGAAATTGGGGCATATTTAACGAAGTGCGGAAGGACTGTAAAGCTACCATTGTGCGCGGATAGATTTGAGAATGTTGCCGGGGAATACCCGTAAGATAGCGTCCCACGCTATGGAGAAAGGAATTAATATTAATTAATTGGACGAGCGATTCCTTTGCACGCAGATAGTTTTGGAATCTGTGAAGAAAGAGGAACCCAATGATCATGGTTTGGAGACCAGATTCATGCTGGGAGAGGAGCCAAGATTACGCGGGAAGATTTCGCCCTACTTTCAGTGAGAATCTGATATAAGGGAGTAGACCCTTGGAGGAGCGATCAGTTACACTCAGTTACACCCAGTCTCGCACAGTTGAAGACAGTCAAGCTCAGTCTACGCGCAGTTCACGTGCAGTTTGCACCCAGTTACAGCCCAAGTTGCAGTCTTACGCAGTCTTCACGACGTTAGAAGTTACCCAGTTGTAGCACAATTGCAGTAAGTTGCAATCAGTATGCAACAAGTACGAGGGCAGTACGAGACAGTATGTAAGCAGTATACAGCAGTCTTCAAGTAAGGTACGAGCAGTCTTCAAGTGAATCTTCAGTCAGGTACAGCCACTTTGAAGCAAGTTCGTCAAGGCAGAACGCATGGCGGTCATACTCATAATAGACGCCGAACAAAGACTGGTACATGTAAATGAAGCATTTTATAAGCTTGTATGAATAATAGTCGTGCTATAGGCATAATCAGCAGTACGAACTATGCCGTGTTCAGTTACGAAGCACCGTGTAGGCTAATGGCAGAACTATTGTAAATAATTATTTGTGTAAAGTATTGGACTGTGTTAAGCGCAATGTGTATAGTATTGACTGATCGTATATGTGTAAATACGATGGTATGCGCTAAATGAAACTCTATGACGTGTTTGGTAATGTCATGAGAGTACCAGATGATAACACTCAAGACGGGATCTAGCATATTTATGCAACGCAGGACGCTTACCGTAGGAGTAGGAAATATAAAAAAAACTGTTGGTGAATTCCGAAAGCAGGTAAACCAGACTTTCAATCAGGAATTGATAGGAGCACGGGAGATGCTGTCGACGCCTGCAATTTCGATCTTTGCTAGGGAATTTCAGCATTGAAAAGTGTATAAAGTGACGTGTGTTAAGTGTACAACATATGTAAAATATCCTTTAAAGTAGTGATTAGATAAGTGTTTCACATGTTTGGGAGCAATAGCTTCCTGAGAGTTATGCAACGTGTCGTGTTGTTGATGAAAATTATGTGTTATAAAATGTGTGCATTCAAGATGAATATGTCGCGTTAAACCTGCTAATGGCGGGCGACATGGAGAAATATGATTGGTTGGAGCCACCATAGACGCCTATAGAAATGTAAGTACCCCACAAGTTATGATTAGGTAGAAATATGGGCCATTGCATGTTGTGAATTCCTTAAAGATGCCAGTAAAAATCAGTTTAGGAGGCAGAACCTCCATGTTTGATCATTATTGTGTTGATTTTTATAGAGTTGAGATGTTAATTTGCATCATTAAGTGGAGTAATTATTCCCACTATGTATTAAGAATGGCAATCAGTTATGTAAATGTGACGAACGCGATTGTTCGGATTTTAAGACGTTTAGCTATGTCGGATATTTTTGGTAAAGTTATGTGAGAATAATAATAAAGTAATGATTTTGGTCATTTATGTCAGTGAGATTAATGGTAATAATAATAATGAATATTAAAAGTATGAATGAACACATCAGGAAACAAATAAATGTTGTAAGCGAGAGATTTACGCTAATTGCAAGACTTATCAATCTAAGCAGTAAGATGATACAGTAAGATTACATTACAGTAATTAAGGAAAGAAGTTTTATATCAGAATATTGCATATATTCAGTAATGATGCCAGTAATGAAAGAGCTTTTAGTGAATTGAATTTGCAGCTTATATGAGAAGCTTATAGAGTAAATTGTTAGATTTCTCTTAATAATAGGTCGGAGGTCGTAGCATTGAGTAAGGGGCCAGATGGTCTATTCTACGTATGAAATCTCCTATGTCTTGGGCATAAGTGGAGATATAATTTTATGCCAGAGTTGTAGTGTGTACCCTAGCTCTGAGGAAGGATATGAAAGTGTTCCGGGTTGGGATCCTGTGATAGAGACGAGGAGAACGAGCACACCTCGAAACTCTATGGTCTCCCGAGAACTTATTAATGAGTTATTTCCGCTCGTGGTAGCGAAACTCATGGCGACAGCTGCAGTGAGCGCCTATATTTACTTGAGACATCGGTCACCCGTCAGACTAATGCATTACGAACCCCGAACCTTCATGTTGAATGGACCCGTGTGAGGCCAGTAATTATTATATCCTCTGTGTAGGAGTAATTATAAAAGCTCATTCAATACCTGCTTGCATAATAGTCAAGTAAGATCCTTTGGGATATGTGTGTCGGTCAGACGACAGTATTTGTCTTGTAAATCTTTACTGCTTAGAGAGGAAAGCATTCAAAACCTTTAAGGAGGGTCGAGGTAATTGGTGGAACACCCATCCCACTTTCTATTGTGTGCGGACTCCTCTAGCCGAGGGTCTGCAGTCTAAACTCGAGCCGTCAAGGCAAGTTGAAAGGGACAGATTTTCGACCCTGGTAAATGACATATAATGAAAGATTGTTATGTTGAGTAATGTAGCCATGTGGTTTTGGAACACATGGATAATTATAGATCATCCTGATGGTTCATTATTTTAGCTATCTGACGAATAGTTAGATGATGTATTTGTACTGTCACTGAAACCGAGTTTTGAAGTTAGTTACCAGATGCCAATCGCCACGAGAGCGAGGTAATCTGATTACCATCCGACACAAGCTATAACGTAACGTTTTATGTAGGAATCACATACAGCATGCAATGGAACCATATAAATAGAGGAAGTGGAGGGGTAGCTTACATAATTATGGAGTTGCACGTTGATTGCGGTGCAACGTCCGAATAGGTAAATGCATGAAAGCATTTGTTTGGTGAGAAGAGAAAAATCAAAACACGCACGGCACACATAATTGTTAAAACCAAGAGGTTTAAGGAATAATCAATTTGTGATATTAAAGAAGTCACATTGTATGACTGTTATGTTAATGTACAGTTTGTGTTGAAGTCGTAGGTGCATCAGCGCACTAGTATATCTTTATGTAGTTCACATAAGGGTACAGCTTTATGGTTTAATATGACTTTATTATGATTTCATTTTTGTTTGTTTGTGGATTGTGGAAGTAACATTTTTGTTGCTTTGTTTTTATTGGTTTTGGGATTGTTTTTGTGTTTGAAGCCATGATTTTTATTTACTGAATTAAAGTTTTAGAATAGAGTTGTGCCTTGTTATTGTAGAGTTGTTACCTTATAGCCTCAAATCCAAAATATGCACTGCCCATTTGGGGGAACGGCACGCGCCTGAGACCTGATGCTAGCTGGAGGCAGCTGCATATTTACCATCGAGATTACTCTCATGGGTACAATACTAAATACTGGCAAGGACCGAAGGAAGAGAAAATCTGCTTGAGACACCTGACGACAGTCTGAGTATCTGCTTTCTTAGTAGGGAATATCCAGACGAAGCGGGAGAACCCGTCTATGCACACAAGTGCAAATCTGTTTCCTTGCTTAGAAGGGGGTAGGGGCCCTACCCAATCGATAAACACTTTCTCCATGGGTTTGTTAGCGAGATCAGATGCTAACATCCCTGTTTTAGTGTTGTTCGAAGGTTTAGCTACATTACAAGCATTACAATTACTTACCATACTCTTAATATCTTTGTCTATCTGTTTCCAAATAAAATGTTGACTGATTTTTGCCCTCGTTTTAAATACGCCCAGATGACCACCGATTGGCGTTTCGTGGAAATATTTAAATATTTCAGGAATTAATACTTTAGGAAGAACAATTTTAGGTAATTTATCATTGCGTGAAGTACAACACAGAATACCTTTTCTAATGGAATAAGGTTTCACAGCCTCTCCCTCCTTGATGCGATCAATGATATTACTGAGTTCAGGATCTTCTCGTTGATATTCTGAAACGTTCCTAAATAACTTGGGGAAGTTTGAAAGAATTGAGTTAATAGCCTTACGTTCGATATTCTCGCTATCAGTTTCCTCAACGATACTCTCAGTATCCGAATTACTATCGTACATGCGACTTAAGCAATCTGCTATGACATTTTCACTTCCACGAATATGTCTGACGTTAAATTTGAAAGATAGGATACGAGTGGCCCATCTTGCTATTCTGCCAGTCTTCCTAGGCTTACCAAGTACCCTGCTTAGAGTTTGGTTATCAGTTTCTAGATTAAATTCTACATGTTCTAGATAGATCTTAAACTTCTCTAATGCAAACATCACTGCAAGTCCCTCCAATTCATAAATTGAATAATTAGTTTCGGCAGGAATGAGAGTACGAGAAGCATACGCTATAGGTAATTTGCCTTGTTCGTGTTCCTGGAGTAAAACAGCACCTACTGCTTTGTTTGATGCATCAGTTTGAACTATATACCTTTTTGAAAAATCTGGAATAGCCAGAATAGGAGCATTAGACAAGGCTAATTTAAGGTCTTGAAAGGCAGATTCTTCGGAGGTCCCCAAGAAAAGAGGATCCCTTTCTTTCTTAATAAATTAATGGGTGCAGCACGCTGAGCGAAGTTTGGGATAAATTTACGGAAATAATTTAACATTCCAATATATCTAGCTACTTCTTTGACGTTCTTCGGTGCCTTGAACTCCCTAATAGCCTCGGTTCTGGTTTGATCAATTGAAATACCCGACGAGGAAATGATGTGACCCAGGAAGGAAATTTCCGGTCTAGCGAAAGATACCTTAGAAGGTTTAACGGTGAGTCCAGCATGCCTTAACCTTTTTAGAACCTCTCTGACATGAACCAAATGTTCAGAAAAACTTTTACTAAATATGACTACGTCATCCAAATAGTGATATACGAATTTGAACTTAATTCCATCGAAAACATTGTCTAAAAGTCTGCTGAGCACGGCAGCCCCTGTTGAAATACCAAATGGTAGACGACAAAATTCAAATAAATTCCAATCTGTTGAGAAGGCTGTGACTGCACTAGAACGTTCAGATAAGGGAATTTGATAATATGCTTTGTTAAGGTCTAAAATAGTATAATGAGAAGCTCCTTGGAACCATCCAAAGCAAGACTGGAGATCGGGAAGAGGAATAGATTGAAGAATTACTTTCTTGTTTAATTCTCTATAGTCGATAACCGGTCTAAACTTACCATCAGGTTTGGGAACAAGAAAGATAGGGGACGAATAGGGTGAAATGGACTTCCTAATGATTCCTTCCTCTAACATTTCTTCGATCATTTCCTTCAAAATCTTCATTTTGGGAGGCGAAAGCCTATATGGAGGACCCCGAACAGGTATATTATCAGTTAACTCAATATCATATTCGATTAGGTCGGTAACTCCAAGTTTATCTGTTAATACTTCAGGAAATTCGTGACATAGATCTTTAACAAAATTAGCTTGTTCGTCCGATAAATAATTGAACTCCAAATTGTCAATTGTGGTAGATGGTAGTTCTTGTTTAGCAGAGTTGACTCTATGATTATTAGGAATTAGGTTGAATTCCCACCTCTTGTTAGGTTTAAATTTGAACCAATATGATCTAGTGCTTAAATCCAATAACAGACCCACATGAGTTATGAAGTCAGAACCCAATATCACTTCGCACGATAAGTTATTTATCACCCTAAGTTTGAATTTCCAAGAGAGGTTATTAATTTTGATTTTAACGTTTGTACTTCCTAGTACTTCAAGAGAAGAACAATTCGCTGTCATAAACTTGTTTGGTTCACTAACCAAATTCCCAAATTTACAAACCGAAGACATTAATTTAAACCATTTATAGTCAATGAAGGAATTGATGCTCCCCGAATCAATCAGCGCAGTTACCGGTTCGTTATTTAAATAAATTTCTACGAAAGGACAATTATTTGTAGGTACCGTAGAAATTCGATTACAACCTAGGTCGATCGCGTTGAAACCTCTATCATTACAAACCATAGCTTTTTTGTTGACAAGCTTTTTATCAACAATATTATTAACAACCTTATTTAAGGAAACTTTATGATGTGTATGACAACCCGAGAAGGTTTCTCTATTTTGATGACATTTTCTGAAATTAGGATTATTAGGACAAACTCTAGCCAGATGTTCTACGGAATCACACCTAAAACATCTTCTTACTAGTTTTACCGGAACAATGCTGAAATTGGAAGGAATGGGGATACTAGAAATACGGAGGGAATCACCGTTCTTTACCGTCTCAGCAATCATTATGAGTTTATTTAAGCCCGAAAAATCAGTAGGAGTCCCTCTCATTGCCAAATAAGACCTATATTCAGGGTTGATACCATCGATAACCTTAGACACGATCATTTCTTCACTTAATTGTAGGCAGAAAATTTTGGCATACCCTTTTATTTCAGAAACATAATCACTCAATGTTTCATCAAAGCATTGCACCCTATAAAAATATTTATTCTGTAGTAACCTCAAGTTATTTGGTGGGAATAAATTGTTTAATATTTCCAAATGGAATTTGCTTAAAGAAGTACGTGACCTCATAGCTTCTAGTAATTCTTCTCTGAGTAATCCAGAGGTAAATGGAAAAATCAATTGATAAATATGAATCTCTGACAGATTAAACACGATAGCATTCTCAACTAACTCGGAAAACTTTTTTAAAAATAACACTAATGTTTCAGAATCGCTACCGTTACAACTGGGGAAACTATTCAAGGATGTAGATAATGGATGAGGAACGTTGGCATATTTTAATCCTTGCTGGAAATCAGAGATGGTAGGTATAACCTCATTTGGCGATGCACTATTTCTTACATTTACCAGAGTACCCTCATTCGTAGGGTTAATAACTTTATCAATCATATTAATATTGGGATTTGAAGGAACCGCCACTGTTGGGTTATTGGTCGAGGACCCAATTTCAACGTTACTCGAAAGAAGGAAATTATTCATGCTTACACCTTCCTGAACCAATGAACAAGGTCTAATATTATCTAACAAACTAATATTGCTTCCACCACTAGAACGACTAATTTCCTCAATATTACTTCTTCCGTTGGGAGAACAATGGACTATATCTTCAGATATAGGGTTTATCGCTTTTGGAAAAAAATTTAGGTAACACTGAACGAGCCGGGATCTTAGATTTTCCAATACAACACAGTAATCACCATCATGGTCTGAGCAAACTTGTATAATGTCGCCTACACGATAGTACCAATGTATAAGGCGTGATTTAAAACGTCTCAACTGAGATGGGGAATTATCACTATCACTGGCATAAATATTACCTAGGTCCAACAAGGATTGGAGATCATTCACAACAGAGGACTTACCAGAACTCCATGAGTACTCATTCCAACTTGGAATGACAATGGGTGCTGTTTTTAAATCATTCAAGGTGGCCAGGGCCAGTTCTCTATGATGAACTGGGATCTTCCCTCTTATGAGTACCTCGTGAGCGATCTCGTTTTTGTTAAGGTAATAAGTAGTGACAGAATTTCTTTCATCCATGAATTATCAATATGTCAAGCTCAGCATCATATATGAAACATAACAAACACAAATATTAGCATTTAATAATATCCAATAGGTCATCACTAAGATTCGAATAGAATTTTCAAATAATTAAATATGTGGAAAGCTTCTGCTACCAGTTGACGCGAATTAACTACGTCAAAATAAAAATATTAATTAACACCAACTAACGTGGAAAATATGTGCTACCCATTTAAGTCCCCAGAGGGTTTGCCTTAGAGAGAAACTACCAGACATTAAATCTAAGTGATAAGAAACACCAAGTCAGATTTACTTTATAATATATTAAATCAGTCTTTTTAAAGATACAAATAACAAGAGAAGTTCTTAAAACTACAAACCAATAATAATTTTAGAAAAGAGGAACCTTGAAATCATAAAATAAAAACATTACCTATTTCGAAGATATATATATCATCTCAGTTGATATTAATTATTCGACATCTATTCATGAAAACGTCGAAGAAGTAGTACTATGACTAAACATGACAGTCATCAAGAACTATCACTTAAACCTCAAGAAAATATTTTAAATCATTCCCAATCACAAGGGAGCTAGAAGTCAACACGACTGTCGTGATCGAAATCTCAAGATGGAGTCCCAAATATCAGATGTATTTGTCAAAATACCAGGTCAATAATTCATAACCCAAAACAATGAGATTCAGGTTACCTAGCCAACGGTGGTCTAAGAAAGAAAATACATCATAGAGATGTTTCACACAGACTCTTAAGGAGTATACTAACTGAAACGAAGCAGGGGGAAATAAAATAAAACCAAAACGTTAAGATAAAATTAATAAAACTGCTTCGAATCAAAACAAGAGGTTCGCTGTTATTGACAGATGAGAATCTGAATCAGCTTATAAAATAAACACATTCAAAATAACACACCAAGAGCTTGGAAGACAAGGTAGTTATTTGCAAAGAATCAGTATATCAAAACACTCACATGAAACATCCAACCTTTTACGCATCACCCAAAACAACCATGTGCTCAGAACCAAAACATGTACGACTAAGGTACCAACCTCCGAGAGGTAAAATGTTAGGTTATCAAACACATCTCACATTCATGCCAACCTCACGGCACATCACATACAATATGAGGGTTCTTGACTCTTTTGACCAAAATCAAAAATAACTAAAAATAGCAAGAAGTAAGACCCTTATGTTACCAAACACATACCAACATATAAACACAGATCCATTCACACGACATTTCATACATACTGATCTTATTCAACAACGACTTGTCAACCATTACATTGCAAGGACGTACCTTATTCTGTCGGTCACGATCACAAAATCATATTTTAAAAGGTAACATGCTTAAAAATAAAACGTGACTCTTCCAACACGTCAGTATAACTGTTTCCATCCGATGGTAGTGAAAATATAGGCATGTCTCCGTCCCAGCCCGAAGGCTGGCTTCAGAATAGGTTCCCGCGACGAAAACTACATCCTCGTTCTTCGATGATAAGATAGGTAATAATCCATTTTCTAACAAAGACTTGTTAGGTTTCTAAGGCGACAGATTCCATCAATAATCTCAAACCCAGACGCAGATCAGTGGCAAGATCCCAAATCCAGCTTGCGCCATCTAACGTAATACTAGTCCAACCAACGGGACAGCTTCACAAGAAATCCGCTAGGTAGAGCACGAGTCCAAGAATTACATAGACTCCGTAAGTTTCCAAACTTGACACATAGATGGGACGACGAGTATCTTACACTTGAAGTAGTGTACTTCTAGCGGTACTTTTGAAACGTAGATATAATTATAATTGTCACAACTCTACAATAGTCTCAAACTATACCTTATTCTAACGTTAACGACGGTGAACGCTATATGTTGACTGCCATTGAAGTCTATTCCAAATTGGCATTCGTTCAGCCAGTAAAAAATAAAACTGATGTCTTAGTCACAAAGGCCTTTCAACATATTATTGAACAATCAAAACGTCAACCTCACTTGTTACAAACCGACCAGGGGAAATAATTTTTCAACAAGGAACTCTCCAGTTTTCTCAAATCTAAGGATATTCACCATTATACCACCTATAGCAGTCTCAAAGCTAGCGTAGTTGAACGCTTCAATCCAACATTAAAAAGTTATATGTGGGAAGAGTTTACAATACATGGCTCCTATCGATGGATAGATTGGTTACCTCAACTTGTGTCACGATACAACAACACGCTTCATTCCACCATCGGCATGAAACCTCGCCTCGTCACCAAGAACCTACCCAGACTCAATAGACTGTTTAACCCTTTAAAAGGGTTGACCCAAGGCGACATCGCCTTAAAATTGGAGATTTTGTTCGCATCAGTAAACATAGAAGTGTGTTTTCAAAATCGTATACTCCACAACGGTCGACAGAAATTTTTTAAATTCGCCAAGTCAAGCTAGGTCAACCAGTGACGTATCTCTTAGAAGATCAGAGCGGTCAACCCATTCAGGGACGATTCTATTATGAAGAAGTGCAAAAAACATTATATCCCAACGATTATCTCATTGAACGAGTAATTACTGTCAAAGGTGCAAAATATTTTGTAAAGTGGTTAGGGTTTCCTTCCACGTTTAATTCATGGGTCAATAAACATAATTTTTTGTAATAAAACCCTATTTATTTATTTATTTAGTTATTTAGAAAAAATATTCCCTTTCCAAAAAGATGTATCACATTACCTTTCATTAATCCCACCCTTTTGTTTATTACATGTCCAATAACCTCTTTGTTCAAGCCCATGCCAATCTTTTATCATGATGTTATACACCCACCCATCGTTTCAAACTTGGCGTTGCATGATAACTCCATTATGAACCAAGACTATGACATACTCAGTATAAAGCCACACACTGTATAATGATACCTGCCTCGTATCTCTCTGCCTGCGAGGCATGTACAATGATAAGACCACTTGTGTGTCTGTTAGCCGTGGGCCAGTCTCAAAGCTTCCAATTCTCATTTCACCAAGCAAGTCTCTCTCTGTGTGTGAGCACATTCAAGCCATGTCAAATAATAATAATAATAATAATAATAATAATAATAATAATAATAATAATAATAATGCATGTATGTCTACCCCTTATTATTCCCGTTTTCCAGCGGGGTCGGGAATGAAATGCAATGAAAGTCGTTGTGGCAATGGTTTTACGGCCGAATGCCCTTTCAGACGCCAACCTCACGACAAGAGTTCATGAGAATGAAATGAATAATGGTAAATGAAACAGGGCAAAAATATGAAAGTAAGTGGCCGTGGGCTGTCAATAGGTACCGTTCCCAGCAATTGCCTTGAGTTGAAAATGGGAAACCACGGAAAACCTTTTCAAGGACGGTCGACAGTGGGGCTGGAACACATGTGTCTACCGTCAGCAGAGAGCTTGGCCCAATGGCCTAATGCATCGCTCTAGCGAGCATAGCCACCGGTGTCGGTAATAATAACAATAATAATAATAATAGTAATAATAATAATAATGTGTGTATGTTTTACCAACATCACAGCGCCTGACACAACGTCACTTCAAATCTCGGTTCGTTAATTTTTTCCCCGTTTTCCACAACTATCTCGAAAAATAAAGGACACCATGGTTTCACCTTTTTAACACCTACATTTCGTCCCCGTTTTACAAATATCTGGACAACCCCCAAAACGTACATAGTTTTTTCACCTAGCGACTTGAAATTTATAGTGCCTGTAGAAGGAGTAAATAGCAACCATTCATCACAAACAAACTTTTTTCGTTAAGTTCACCGTTTCCAAAATAGTCAGCATTTTTCAAAATTCATTTTCTTTTGGCATAAACCCTTGAAACTTGCTGCCCACCTAGAGGGCATACCCACCTTTCATTAACGTCTAACAAACTTTTTCACAACATTCACCATTTCCAAAATAATCAAAAATCCAAAACCAAGAATTATAAAAAAAATTAAAAATACCAACACACATTTTTAGCCAAGAGAATGTCATCCCAATGCCAACAATACCTCATTCGTTAAAATCCGTCCATCAATTCGCCAATTATCGCCAATGTTCGAGAGAAAGTAGGCTATCATTTCCCCCCCTACACCCTTGAAACTTGCTACCCACCTATAGGGCATACCCACCTTTCATTAACGTCAAACAAACTTTTTCCTAAAATTCGCCATCTCCAAAATAGCGCCAATCCAAAAAACAAAAATTTTCAAAAAAACATTTTTGAAATACCAACACACATGCTTAGCAAAGAGGTTGTCCTCCCAACGCCAACAACACCTCGTTCGTTAAAATCTGATCATGCGTTCGGGAGATATCGGCAAAGTTCGTAGGAAAGTAGGCTGGGAAGCAGAACCGGCCAGTCAGCAATATTTAGTGGGCAGAGTAAACTCGTTACCCAATTGCTACTGTGCAGTGGTGTGTATCATTTGGGTAACAGTCGACTGCCGATAAGAGGCGTAAGACCAGTGAGTAGCAGGTTATCTCAAACAAGAGTATGACGCAACGCAGAGAGGTTATGTGCCCGTCAGAGGAGCAATGAAGGTTGCCAACAGCCGAAACGACATCCCAAACACCTCGCCTGCCGGACCCATGTGCCATGAGGATTAGGTGAATTTCTTCTAGGCCATAGTGGCACGAGAATCCATGATCCAGGGGATCCGTGGTAACATGGTTGCTAAAAGGTCATAGACAGCCCAAGAAAATACACCTCCTAAAGCTAGACTGAGAAAATAAACTTCCAGACTTAAGTAAAACTTGTAGAAATATTTATTCAAAATATTCAGACACCTAGCCTAGTTCAGAGGGTTTCTATCGGCTAATCCGCAAACTAATGAATAAATAAAAATAAAAGATCAGTACCCTAACTGTAAACTACTGTAAACCCTCGCGAAAGATCTATCTGACAAAGTAATGCAACAACAGCAACGCTGGGAAAATGGTACGGCAATAATCTCTAAATCAAATTACGAAATAAGCTAATAACAGAATTTACATTTAACAGGGTAGCAATAGCAAGTCTAAGTTAGGATGATACCATTTCCTCATTTACATTTATTTTTAAATCTAGCTAATTCCTAACAATTAATACAAAATTTACGGCGATGACGTCCGTAAAGCAAAAACAATTTAATACAAAATCTACATGACAAGCCGTCAAACAAAAACATTACATGCCCTCTTATAATCTAAGTAAAGGGTAAACATGGGGTTAACATGCACTTGAAATAAGTAAAACAAGACCATAAACATTATTATTCCTGCCTTCGCCCTGGGTTACTCTTTGTAAACCAGTGTCATCTACGTGCATGTGATTTACGTTGGCGATTGCGTAGTAAAAACTACGTCTAACGTCGCATGAGGCTCACGCTCCACCAGCTACTGACTGAAGGTCGAGCAAGCACTCCGTCGATAAAAATTAGTGTCATCTGTCCTAGATTACTTCCACAAGAGAAGTGTGCACAAAGCAAGTGCCAGCCATCAGGTCCAAAATGCAAGAAAATCAAGGTTAAATGCCATGAGTAGTTAATTATCATCAGGTTTATAATAATGACGTTACTGAATATTAGAATCGTTGGTTTAAATTATCGTTGGTTTATGACGAATAGGCTGACAATTCAGAATACCTTGGGCTCAGCAGTAGCAGTCTCGTGCGAAATCAATCTCTGCTATAAATCACCGTCAACGAGCTCTCCCGCTCGGACATAACAATAACACAGGTTATTAGTGGCTCTCGGCTCACTTAATTTACCTCTGGGTAAGGCCTGGTATAAACATCAGTTACCTCCCTACAATAACACAGTCAACAGAATCGAAGTCTGGACACACATAAATATAGCCTCTAAACAGGTGTCTCATCTATCCTCTTAATTACCATAAATAAACCTTATCATAACGTGAAAACATTCTCAGATGGAGAAGAAAGATATTTGCTTTAGTAGCGATGCAAACACATGGCTCCTCGCCAGTCATCTCTAAGTAGCAAAACATATGATTATTACAAAATGGTGGCCTGGACATTGACCTACATATGAGACACATCATCTAAATGTTAGTAATGCTATAAGCATTTTCAAAGAGTCTGGAAAGTTATGGTCTCACTGAGTGAGTGGTGCTCTAGTACACTGCATGCTGGGAACTGTTAACACCTGTCCATGATTCGAGATAGCCTCGCTACTCGCAATCATCTACACGGACAGTTTAGAAAATGCACATCACTGAAGGCAGGCAGCTTTCACGCAGAAAGTCCTATTAGAAAACTGGCCTTGTTATAATGTCCCAGATATAATATAAATTTACATAAGCATTAGGCTTGATATCACGCCTCAAACTATGCTCAAAGATATAGCATGTTTGAAAAATCAAAGAAAAGAAAAACATAGATATTCCACTTCATCTGAACCTCTTTGAAATGTGCAGATATGTCAGTTCATAACTGCTCTGTCTAAATATAACCAAAATAATAACTGTGTCGAAACACTGACACGAAATAAACATTATAAAGGCGCAAATCTTACAATTGCTAAGTTTGCCAATGATACGGCATTCGTTGCAGGGTTCGATGCTAGATTGCATACAAACTGCAACACTCTGAATGTGTTCAAACTTGAACTGGATGGCTTCATAGCACATCAAAATGAAAAATGACATAGTATTACAAAACTGATAGCTACAGTCAGCTATCCAACGATACGGACTGTTCTGACTAAATCAGTGGCGTGACAACATTTACTAGAAAGGGGTGTTATAAAACTAACACTGGCCATGACGTCCGATCGTCATTCCAAATAGCTGTACACACGATCACCCACTTAGGGTTGAACAAAACGTAGTAACAAGACTACAGTCACGCTTAGCAGGGGTAGAAATAACATCTTAACGATGTCCCTCAGAATGCACCGTGATCGAAGAGAAATTCAATCACAACGGGTGACTAACAATCACTGAAAGTGAACTACAAGCATTAATTCCAACAGTACAAATCCTACCTATGGTTTGTCAAGAAGTTCGGCTGATTCTACAATAAACTACAATAAACTACACTAAGCTACACCACAAAAGAACCTCACAAGGAATGAATATTTCGGACTCACAAGAAAGGATGTCTACATCTCGGTCGTTCCAACGACCCGAGGGATGTAATAAGGCTTTGGTCTCCGGACAAGGGTTGTCCAATCTGAGCCTCCACATCGGCTCTATCCATTTCCACAGCCTTTATTCGTCCTCGTCGTTGTCTTGATGATATGACCAGACTCCTCCTCAAAGTCGTCATCTTCCTTGGATTAGCGGATGCTAAAGCCATGGTTCTTCCGTCATCGGCTGTAGTTCTCTGGTCCTCTCCTTCACATGATGAAGCTTAACAGCTCATCTCCACAGGTGATGCGTAACAAGGATTGTCATACACGTGGTCGTCAAAATATGACATCTTGAAGTATGACTTTGCCACTTAAAGATACGATGAATAAGCGTAGCACAATTTCACAGAAGCTAGCTTTAACGTGGCACTAAACTCACTGTTGCTACACGGCGCAGATGGTTTAAAAATCGGCCATGCACTATTATCTGCTTCACTGATACAGATTTCACTTGCCCAAAAATCACGTGGCATCGGCGTTGTGCTTCACTGAAAAGAATCGCACTTGCGATTAAAGCAATATTTGTAGTTATGAGTGTTAAAATGATCCACTCGGTTAATAATGATTTCACTGTGAGTGATGTATTTATCGCCACTCGACGATGTCGAAGTATGATGTTCAAGCACGTGGCTGAAAATGTGGCGTTCCACGGTTATGATCACTTTTCCCAAAAATCCACAGTATTCGTAGCACAAGCCTTCTCCGGCTGTAATATTTAATAATATCATGCACTATTCGAATTGAAATAAAGTGCGATGCACTAGGATTGCTTTCCTCGCCTTCAGGCGGACTGTTACCTTGACACAAACGGCATCCAACTTGGATGGTAATCCAAACACTTGTGGTAAGCTCTCAGCCATGTGCTGCGTTAGCTCGTAACTACACTGGTCGTGCAGCGTCTGTCTGGTTCCGGTTCGCGCATCTGCGAGCTTACTACCTTACCAAAACAGAAATCACATTCTAAAGAATGTTTCGATGATACAGAATTACAGTGTGATAATATCTGGGCTTCGTAGAGAATAGAAGTGTCATAATTTAGCCTCAGATTATTTAATAGTGGTTTTCTCCGTAGTCAAAAGATCAACCATTCATAACTCCAAATAATGTTAGCATGTAGCGACAGCATGGTCGGTCAGTGGGTGCGTTCTAAATTGATGCATCAAAAATGCGTCGTGGGGAAAAATATCACATGAACCGGTGGTTAGCGGGTTCAATACCTAGCAGGAAAACATAGGAACATATACGGGGACACAATGGTAATAGACTTCACACCGAAGTGACCCACCTTGGCGACTCACTACACATAGACACACATGACCGGGTCACAAATATGGATCGTGGGAAAGGATTACCCATTCAAATCTTTAAATTAATATTGTCGAAAAATGCTACTATGTTACTAACCAGTGGAATTGCAGGCGTATGTACTAATGTGGCAACATTTAAAGGAAGTGCTTAAAATAATTCATGTAAAGCTCGTAGCATTAAGGCACGTTGATAGTCATATTGTAGACATTGAAAGAGAATATGATGTAAGGAACCCTCCATTTGTAAACACGAACACAGGGGATCGTCAAGTCGTTTTATGTGGAATAAATACACCGGCGTTAATGCATGTTTAAAACGCAGCCGAATGATTGTAATGATATGTCGTCTTGTGTATTTACCTCCCTGAATCCATGGTTTGTTTAAAATAGTCGGTTGTATCCCAAAATAGTGTGTGGCCTTAATTTTTGCATAGTTAGTCCACGTGACTTGCCAGTCTTCCTGTATCGTCGAACAAATAAGATAACGCAAATCAGATATTGGTACGGCTAGGTTGTAAGCTTTTCCTTTACCATTAGCAGCATCTTTGGCAAGGTGATCCGCTATTTCGTTGCCCTCAATATGAGAATGGCCTGGTACCCACGTGATTCTGACTTCAAAACCCTCCGTTTGTAAAGTGTACAATTGTTGCACTAACTGGCATAAAAACCAATTATCGGCCTCTAGAACATTTTGAAGTCCTTGCACTACACTCATTGAGTCAGTACAAATTTAAGAATGGCGAATAGCATTTTTTTAAATATAAGAACACGTCTGACGGATGCCAAAAATTTCGGCTGTAAATATCGTGACGTCCGGTGGTAAAGTATACTGAAATGAAATACGTAAATCCGGTGCAAAGAAGGCTGCTCCCACACGAGATGGGTAAACCATTTTAGAACCGTCTGTATAAAAATGATGCAGGATATCAAAGGATTCGTGATCTCGCGAAAAATACGAGGAATGATTACGGGATAATGTTGAAATGACTGATATACTTGGGGTAAGGAATTCTGTAGAATATGAGGTTGAAAATGCGTTGCAGCATACGGTATATTATTGTTACGTGCCACCCCTAGTGGCACTTTTGTTAACTGGATTACGGTGGGTAGGAAGCACAACACCAATTACTGCTTAAAGAAATAATTAACTTTATTGTGGACAGAAATATACACTACTCAACAGCAAATAGCAATTATTTGCTTACTCCAGTTTCCTCAAGTCGAGAATACTTCCCCTTTCACTTGTCAACAGACCACAGTTAATCCCTCGTAATGAGGTGGCCCCGTACGCTAGCTCGAAATAGCTGCACTAGCTCTGTCACTCACTGTTTCACAAACACCACAATCACTTCCTCGGTGTCAAGAGAATCAGCTTCACTCGCTCGAAACACAGTTCCTCTGTAGGAGTCTCACTTCCCCGCTCCACTAGAGGTTTCGCAAGTCACCACACTTCTGTCGCTCAGAATAATCGCTCACACTAGCTCGTAAAACACAACAACAACCACTGCTTGACGGGTCACTCTTATATAGCCGGCCGGTGACTCAATAAATGCTTCTAGATCCATCCAGAGTCCACGGCTTCTCGAGGTTTCCAGCGCTGGTCCAGTCACGAATGTTCTGGACTATCCCTTTGTCCTAGTAGCCCTGTTGCATAAGGCGCGCGCAATACAGGAGGCAGGGCACAGCCCAGCCCTGGGGCAGTTGTGACTCACGCGGCGAGTGATGACACAAACTCACAGCCGTAACACCACCCCCTTCCTAAAAAGACTGATCGTCCCGATCAATCATTGGTCCGTCTGTGTCCCTCCGTAGGCTGCCAGGCGATCTCGATGCACGATCTTCATCTTCGCCCTCGGGCTCCGCTGGAACCTGTAGACGACAACGTTGATTCGTTTCACGACTCGGTACGGGCCCTCCCAGGACTTCTGCAGTTTGGGTGACAGGCCTTTCTTCCGTAATGGGTTGAAGAGCCAGACCAGGTCGTCCTCGTGGAATCCTCCGGCATCCGTCTGCTGGTCGTATCGGGTCTTCATTCGGTCGGTCTCGATCCGTAGTTTCCTCCTCGCGAACGCGTGCACGTCCTCCAGTTGGTCGACCAGTTCTTGACAATACTGGCTAACCGGGATCGGATCATTCCCAGGTCGGCCGAAGGCAAGATCGACGGGTAGACGGAGCTCCCTCCCAAACATGGCCCGGGCTGGTGTGCACCCGGTGGCTTCATGCACGGCGGCGCGGTAGGCCAGGAGAAATAGTGGAAGATGCTTGTCCCAATCCCTCTGGTGCTCGCTGACAACTATTCGGAGATGGTTCTCGATGGTGCGATTGAATCGCTCTACCATCCCGTCGGACTGAGGGTGTAGCGGCGTTGTCCTTGTCTTCCGGATTCCCAGCAGCTGGCATAGGTTCTGGAACACCTGCGACTCGAAGTTCCTCCCTTGGTCGGAGTGCAGCTCCAGGGGTACTCCGTACCGGCTGACGAATTCCTTCACCAGGGTCGCTGCGATCGTCGCAGCTTCTTGGTTAGGGAGCGCATACGCCTCCGGCCATTTGGTAAAGTAGTCGCTGACGACTAATATGTAGCGGTTCCCTGCCTCGCTTAACGGGAATGGCCCAGCAACATCGATGGCCACTCTCTCCATGGGGCCGCCCACGTTGTAGGTCTTCAGTGGACCCCGTCGTCTTCGTCCTGGGCCCTTGCTGGCTGCGCAATCGTGGCACCTCGCGCAGTGGTTCTCCACGTCTGTTCGGCATCCGATCCAGTAGAACCGCTCTCTCAGCTTCTCCAGGGTCTTCTTTATCCCTAGGTGTCCTCCAGATGATCCTCCATGAACTTCCTTCAGGACTTCCTCCGTCATAGCCTTTGGAACGACGACTTGTTCCCGATATGTCTTCCCGTCGGTGCTCTCCCAGGCGCGGCAGATGAGGCCATCCCTTACAATCAGCGAGTCCCACTGCGCCCAGTAGGACTTAAATTTTGGGCTGCAGTCACTCACAATGTTCCACCCGGGTCTGGGGACACAGGCCCCCTTCCATTCGGCTATCAGTCCCAGGTCATCATCTTCTGCTTGTGCCCGCGTGAAAGATTCGCGGCTCCAGCTCCCGTGAAGTTCCATAGTAGTCCTTCGGCACTGTATCCCGGTGTTCTCCTCCCTCCTAGTACAGAAGGTGCAGTCTTCGGGGCACGGTCTTCGTGACAGGGCGTCGGCGTTAGAATGCAGTTGGCCTTTCCTGTGCTGAATCTCAAAGTTGTACTGTTGAAGCCTCTCTAACCACCGCGCGAGTTGACCCTCGGGCTGCTTGAAGTTCAGGAGCCATCGCAGGGATGCATGGTCGGTCCTGATGAGAAATTCTTGCCCGTACAGGTACTTGTGGAAGTGTTCAATGGTCTTCACGATGGCGAGCAGCTCCTTCCTGGTGACGCAGTAGTTCCTTTCTGGCTTTGACAAGGCCTTGCTGAAGTAGGCCACTACTCTTTCCTCGCCGTCCACTACTTGCGACAGGATTCCCCCTATGCCAAAGTCGCTGGCATCGGTATCGACGATGAACCTAGTTCCAGGTCTGGGGTAGGCCAAAATAGGCGCGGTGCACAGAGCCTGCTTGAGTTGTTCGAAGGCACTGTGGCATTCTGCTGTCCACGTGAAGAGTTGGTCCTTCTCAGTCAGTCGATGTAAAGGTTTGGCGATGTCGGCGAATCCCCTCACGAAGCGACGGTAATAAGTGCAGAGTCCCAGGAAGCTTCGTAGTTGGGACTTGTCCTTCGGAACTGGCCACTCCCTCACAGCTGCGGTCTTCTCTGGGTCGGTGCGCACCCCTTCCTCGGAGACGATATGCCCAAGGTACTGGACCCGCTTCTGGAAGAGCTGACACTTCTTGGGGCTCAACTTAAGCTGGGCAGCCCGTAGCTTCAACAAGATCTCCTTCAGGTTGCTGTAGTGCTCCTCGAAGCTTCTCCCCAGAACGATGACGTCGTCTAGGTAGACCAGGCAGGTCTTCCAGTGTAGTCCCCTCAGAATGGACTCCATTAGCCTTTCGAAGGTCGCAGGGGCGTTCCACAGACCGAATGGCATGACGGTGAACTGCCAGAGCCCGCTGCCCACAGAGAACGCCGTTTTCTCGCGGTCCTTAGGGTGGACCTCCACCTGCCAGTAGCCACTCTTCAAATCCAAGGTGGAGAACCATCTCGACCCTGATATGGTGTCCAGCGTATCGTCGATCCGGGGTAGAGGGTAGCTGTCCTTCTTCGTGACGTCATTCACCCGCCTGTAATCCACGCAGAACCTGGTGGAACCGTCCTTCTTCTTCACTAGCACGACCGGAGAACTCCAAGGACTATGTGATGGCTCGATCACCCCTTGCTCCTTCATCTCTTCTACCATCCGGTCGACTTCGGCTTGCTTGGCGAGCGGGACTCGTCGGAATGGGGCCCTAATCGGTGCGCTGTCCCCAACGTCGATTCTGTGCTGGACCAAGCTTGTCCTGCCGAAGTCTTTGCTCCCCACGGAGAAGACGTCCTGGAATTGGCGTAGCAGGTCCTGAAGTTGGCGTGATTGTTCCTCGTCTGAATGGTCCTGGGATCCTTGGTACAGCTTCTGTAGTTCTTCTGGCAGTGTGCGTCTTCTTCGGTTGTCCGTCTGCAGGTGTCCGTCCGTCGTGTCGGTGATGCGGACAATCCAGGTAACGGGCTCGCAGACTCCTAGGTTGGTGTCCCGGTGAACCGTAATGTAGTAGTCGTTCAGGTTGGACAGGCGGACGTACGGCCAAGACGTCGTGTTGATGAGGGTCTTGGCAACTAGCAATCCTTTTGTCTGGATGTCCTCATATTTTGGCTCGATGACAGCCGCCACTCCCTCAGCAGTTCCGTCGACAATTACGGCGGCGCTAACCTCCGTCCTGGCAGGAACGATGACGTCCTCTCTCAGCCTTACTCGTCGTGCGGTGACGGCCTCGTGTGCTGGTTGCAAAGCAAGTTCCTCACCTCCGAAGTGCAGAGTGTTGGTACTCAGGTCCAAGATGATGTTGTTCTGGTCCAGGAAGTCCAGTCCGATGATCACTTCGTTTGATACGTCTGCCACAAGCACTGGATGCTTTATTACCCGTCGACCAATGACGAACTCCAGTTATGCTTCGCCATGTACCGGTGCGGTCTCTCCGGTCGCGGTTATTAGCTGGAGGTTCCTTTGTGTGGGTTGCACTCTCCACTTCGGGATCACAGTGGGATTGACGATGGTCCTCGATGCTCCCGTGTCGATCAGCATGGGCCAGCTCACTCCGTTGATGACTCCGTCGACCATCAGGCTGCTATTGTCCCTCCGTAACTTCGTCACACGCACTTGGACTGCCGGGGCTTGACGACTGTCACAAGCCAACCTTTGCCCCCCAAGGCTGGCTAATACTCGTTTCCCTGGGCCGCGCGGTTTTCAGACGACTGATTTCCCGTCGGATACCCTCGGCGGCGGCGATCACCGCAGTCCTTGCTCAGGTGGCCTTTCTTACCGCAGGCCCAGGAGGTCGGTAGTCCTCTTCCGGGCCGCCTCTCTGGTTGTTTTCCGGCTGTGTCGTTGCTGGTGGTGCCGCGACTATCGAAGAAACGGCTTAGCGCCTCCATCAATTCGTCGGCCAGGGGCTTGGTCTCGTTGGTTTTTGCTGGTTCGTCGACGTCCACTTGACGCACCCGCACGTGCATTCTGGATGCCTGTTTTGCCGTCTCGAATTCAAGTGCGTGGCTCAGCGCATCTGCCAGGGTCTTATTGCGCGCGAGTCGCAGCGCCTGTTGAGTGTCCGAGTCCCGTAGCCCGTCGGTGAAAGTCTGCGTCGCTATCTGCTCCAGAAAGTCGGCCGGCGCTGTTGGGTAGGCGAGCCTTACGAGGCGTGCGATGTCCATCTCGAACTCCTGCAGGGTTTCCGCGTTCTTCTGTACCCGGGTCCGGAGCTGCATCTGGTAGGCCTGCTGAAGATGGCTATCTCCATATCGGGACTCCATATGGGCGATCAGTGCAGCGTAGTCCTGGGATCCAGTCGGGATGGCCTGAAGGACGTTAAGGGCGTCGCCTCTCAGCGCTACAATGAGAGCTGTAGCCTTTTCTGTGTTGTTCCAGTTATTTATGGAACAGGTTGCCTCAAACTGACGTAAGTAGGTGCTCCACGGGACCTTTCCGTCGAAGGTTGGGGGCGTCACTCTGCTATGTCCCGTTCCTGATATTCCCGGTGTAACGGTGGGCGGGCGTTGGCGCAGCTCGGCAACTTCCTCTCGTAGAGCGTTGAATTCCTCTTTCACCCCCGTCAGTGGGCGTTGGCGCAGCTCGGCAACTTCCTTTTGTAAGGCGTTGAATTTCTCCTCCACCCCCATCAGCGGGCGTTGGCACAGCTCGGCAACTTCCACTTGTAAGGCGTTGAATTTCTCCTCCACCCCCATCAGCGGGCGTTGGCGCAGCTCGGCGACTTCCACTTGTAAGGCGTCGAACTTCTTTTCCACTGCTGCGACTTCCTCACGTAGACCCTGTTCTAATTTCCTTTGGCTCTCCTCTAATTTCGTCAGCAGACACTCTTCCAGATTTTTCTGGCCATCCAGAAATTTGGCGGTTAGGTCCTCTGCTAACTTATTTTGGCTGTCCTTCAGGTCCTCTGCTAACTTCTTCTGGCCATCCTCCATCTTCTTCTGGCCGTCTTCCATCTTGGTTTCCATGCCATTTAACTTTTCTAGCAGTGCTGCCAATTTCTCCTCCATTTTAGTTGTTTGTCTTGTAAAGGGCATGCACTCACAGGAAAATTAGAGAAAATGACCTGCTCGGGTTTTGAAACCAGGACCGTCAGGTGTTGTGCTTGAGTTCGTAATCCAGCTTCTGACACCAGTTGTTACGTGCCACCCCTAGTGGCACTTTTGTTAACTGGATTACGGTGGGTAGGAAGCACAACACCAATTACTGCTTAAAGAAATAATTAACTTTATTGTGGCCAGAAATATACACTACTCAACAGCAAATAGCAATTATTTGCTTACTCCAGTTTCCTTAAGTCGAGAATACTTCCCCTTTCACTTGTCAACAGACCACAGTTAATCCCTCGTAATGAGGTGGCCCCGTACGCTAGCTCGAAATAGCTGCACTAGCTCTGTCACTCACTGTTTCACAAGCACCACAATCACTTCCTCGGTGTCAAGAGAATCAGCTTCACTCGCTCGAAACACAGTTCCTCTGTAGGAGTCTCACTTCCCCGCTCCACTAGAGGTTTCGCAAGTCACCACACTTCTGTCGCTCAGATATAATCGCTCACACTAGCTCGTAAAACACAACAACAACCACTGCTTGACGGGTCACTCTAATATAGCCGGCCGGTGACTCAATAAATGCTTCTAGATCCATCCAGAGTCCACGGCTTCTCGAGGTTTCCAGCGCTGGTCCAGTCACGAATGTTCTGGACTATCCCTTTGTCCTAGTAGCCCTGTTGCATAAGGCGCGCGCAATAGAGGAGGCAGGGCACAGCCCAGCCCTGGGGCAGTTGTGACTCACGCGGCGAGTGATGACACAAACTCACAGCCGTAACATTATATATCGGCAACCGCATAACTTTTAATATATTATTGCGGTTAGTAAAGCTGGACGAGAATCTGGGGCCAATAATCGACGCGTATAATATTCCTCCAATTGTTGTAATTTAGGGACGATAGGTGATATTGTTATCATCATTTTTCGTAACAGGTACATACACGCAAGATATCTACGCCGATGTTGTAGTGACATTTCGCCAGTTTCAACTAAAAGGGCTCCAGTGGGGGTTGATTTAAGCGCATCTGTAATTATACGTAAGGCAGAAAACTGGATTCTATCTAAACGGAGGAGCCTAATGCTGGACATTGAATAAAAAAAAAGGAATTGTAATCCAACACAGAACGAATGATGTTATGATAAACCGATAATAATGATTCTGGGTCCGCCCCCCAATTGCGTCGAGTGAGTGACTTTAGAACATTAATTTTGCTGGCGAGGATGACTCTGAAGGTATTGCGTATGTCTCTCTCATTGCATTTCCCTGTCAATGTAAATCCCTAAGTATTTAATACTCGTCACCACCGGAATTTGACCTTGACGATATAATATAGGAGAACTGTCGTAAATTCGTTTGTGAGTAAAAATCATAGCAGCGTTTTTTCCTGCAGAAGTTTCAAATCTCTATTGATGTAACCAGTCATGAGCATGAGATTCAATGTCCAGCATGTCCCTACGACATGCGGAAAAGTCTTCTCTTGACAGAGTATTCAATTGTGTGTTCAAGCAGCGGCAGAGAGGGGAATGGGGGAGGAGAGGGGGAACAACAAACAATGTAACAAAAATAAATTTATTTTAGTTAAACAAGTTTCTTCTTTTGAGAAAGTTAATCTTGAACACAGGAAGTAGACGGCGGCGACGTCCGTTGTGGGTGACAGAGAACTATCAGCTATAGCCAACAAGGTTAGTCGTTCGATACAGAAAGCGCTGGCAATCGTACTGATGTCAGGGTGTGGTGCTAGATAGCGTAACGTGCAGATATTCGGCGAACATAAGCTGCAGATGCGAAATAAATGATTTTCTGAAATCAGACTAAAGGCAGAATAAGGAAATGCACAGAGAAAAGACAGGAATACAAAATGAACTCTCTGTTGGTGTTTACAAAGAAGGGAATTGAAAAGAAAATTAACAAAGGAAATCCAAAGAGTAGTAACAACTATTAAATTCTAACTAGAACTATACCATACTGAGGGCAGGGACACCAACAGAGAGGAAAAAAACAATCATGAGTCGAGTGGCAAAGGTGAAATCACCGATATAGATCTAAAAATATAACCATTGGCAGTGAAAACCTTCACAACTCGGATCGGATCTTTCGGTCATGACCAGGGTAACATTCTGTGACCCTGCCCGAGATCCATACCAGCGGGGGTGTAGATTCGCGTAGATGGACTAGGTCTCCCACCTTGGTGTTGGGATTAGAGAGGAGCCACTTCTGCCTCCTCTGGAGCGAAGTTAGGTACTCCAACCTCCATCGTTTCTGGAAACAATTTCGTAAAGCTTCAATTTTACGCCAGAGTATAGGTAGACAGACCCACATCCCTACGAGAATTAAGCAAGGGAGTCGGAGCCGACAGAGAACTATCAATCAAGAAATGACTAGGGGTTAAAGAAAGAAAGTCATCAGGTTCATTAGAGAGTGGGGTTAGTGGGAGAGAATTGACGACAACTTCAAATAGAATGAATAGCTAATTGAATTCTTCGTAAGTCAAAATGCGACTGCCTGAAACTTTTTTAGGTGTCTCTTTGTTTGCTTGATGCAGCATTCCCACCTTCCTCCATGATGGGGAGCGTAAGGGGGTATGAATCACCATTTAAAACCTTTAGCATAGGAAAAGTTGGAAATTTGTTCCATTGCGGGAGAAGAAGTAAGAGCTTCCTTCCATAAGGAAGCTGCACCTTGAAAGGTGGAGGCATTATCTGAAAATATTTCCGAGGGAACTCCACGCCGAGCAGTGAAGCGAGAAACAGATGAAAGGAAGTACGAAGTAGAGGCGTTAGTTACTAGTTCTAGGTGGATCGCACCGGTAATCATGCAAACGAAAAGAGATACGTAGAGTTTTCCAAGTAGTATCTCCAACAAAGATGCATCCCAGACAGATGGAGGATCTCTAACCTCAAGTTGTTGTGTAAAGGAAAGGGCGATCATAGTGACCCAGATGGACAATTTGGGTTTCAGAAAGGCCGTTCGACATTATATGCTATTGAATTCCTACAGAAAGATATACAAGAGGCTCTTAGGTGTAAAAGAGGAAAATTGTTCACCATATTCGTGGATTACTCAAAGGCTTTTGACTCAGTTAACAGAAAGTTACGTAAGAATAAACGTAAAACCTTGCTAGGCGAGGAACATGTCATAATCCAGATAGTTCAAGATATATTGGCTGAAAATAGAGGGCAAATAAATAACTCAATATCTACGTCTACCGGAATTGAGAAAATGATAGGCGTCTTACAAAGAGACCCTTTAAGTCCAATTCTATTTAACATTGACACTCATGATATTTTACAGGTGATAAAAACAAATGTTGTGCAAATGTACATTTAAGCCGACGATACGGTTTCAGCATATTCTTCCAGGGATGCGTTACAGAGAGCCTTTGACAAACTGACGACTTAGCCTCATTTAAACGAATTATCGCTGAACAGGGAGAAAACTGTGATGATGACTTTTAAGAGAGGAGGCAGACGTTGTATGGCAGAATCCATTATCGGTTCTGTTGAAAGCTGGCAAGGAGTGTCAGGAGATTACCATGTACAGTTTGTTGAACCGTTCAGCGATTTTTTTTTTGGAGCAGAGTGGTATGATCTATTGAATCAATCGCTTTTGATATATCTACGTAGCAGATATCAAGCTTCACATATGGGAACATTTAACAACGTCAAATATGAAGGTAATAGAAAAACTGAAAGCTTCGTTTCTGAAACGGGCTATATGTGTTGCGTTGCATTATATTATTTACGCTACCCGCGTATCTACAGGTTCTTAACATTTAGTGAATACATTTCACTGCAGTGACAAATCAGGGTTTATTGCAAAGCTGCTCAACATCATAGCACTGTACAATAATTACATAGGAAGCCATGTTGCTCTTAAGCATCTGCAGTTCAAACGCAGCTGACTTCTCCTGGCGCGCATACAATACAAGGAATTTTAAGTGGAAACGAATGTGACCTGTTTAAAGGTAACTTACTAGACCTTTCCACATTGAAGATTTCTTTTTTAGCGACCGTTACAAAAAGACAAGTGAACATTGAGAATCGATAGCATCACATCACATCCTCCCACCTTGAATTGGTGGTGGCCAAATCAAAAGATACTGTATTCGTATTTGCTTGGTGAAAGATTCTATCTTTTGAAACGTTTTGAAACGAAGCCAATGATAAATAAATTCGAGTCTGTATTGTGACCAGAAACTGATTTATCTCAAGTAGCAAGTTAGCTAGTTAACCGAGCTCCGCCAATGAGATAATTCGCTGCATTAATACGAGTCGAGGTGCAGGAAACCGGTCTCGGGTCTTTGTGACGGCGAGCCGAGCGTGACTGAAGGGAGAGACTGCACGCGCCACAGGAATTCAGACGTGTGCCGACTACTTCGACCCTACGTCAGTCACGTGACCAAAGCAAGCCAATGGAATTCCGTGTTACAACGATTAAACTAATTACCTTAATGAGCATTTCTCATTACCAGAGTTGTTTAAACATTTCAGGACACCAAAAAATTGTTAAATTTTATTTTAAAAAATATTGAGACATATTTGAAGGTAATTTGATTCATAATTACGAAGTAATGAGTATTTGGAATAAACGCGCAATTTAGGCAAGTTTTTTATAGAGTTGACGCTAACTTTTTATCGAAGTGGGAGGGATGTGAGTGGAATCGTGGTTCTTTCTACCGAAGTCTTCATAGGGGACAGACGTCTTCCGAGGCAACGCGACAATTAGCAAGACAATGTTAAAATATTGCAACGACGTCACAGAAGAAGTTTAAACTACAAGAATATAATAAAATAAAGCATCGAGAATTACGGCATAATTATTGCGTTATTACTATCTACACATTTTGAACTGCAATTACAATATTGGAAGGAAGCACGCGAAAGCTGTATGAAACAACGTTCGAAGGTGATTGAAATTCTTCACTATATTCATCACCATATCTAACGAACAGAAGTTGAGAGGGAACTACATCATCGCGACTACAGAGAGTGAGATGAATCACTAAAATGCTAGAGGGAACATAATCCATGATGTGAACCAACCACTTTTCAGAATTTATTGTAATTATTATTATTATCATCATGATTATTATTATTATTATTGTCATGTGTTGTGACATCTCTATATTACGCCTCGAGAGTTTAAAAGTGCGCAGTTTGTCTGTATGTATCTCTCTGTCTAACGTTGTGCAACCCCTGGCTACATACTGCCTTGTTCTCTCGTATTGGCTAGTGTTGTTGCTACCTTGCATTTTGTTGTGCAATTTGTTCTGCCATTGGCTCTGCCAATATTTGACGCGAGTTTGGTGCCACTCCCAAACTACGCATTTGATTTTTCTGAGAGGCTTCTCTCCCCTCTGGGGGGACAGAAGCTAAGTCAGTCTTAGACGCGCCGAGATGTAAGGCGAACGTGTGTATTCGGGCAGAGGCCCACCCTCATGGCGCAGCGGAATGTGAGTACGGCTCAATGTATTTCTATCTAACGCAATGTAATTGTTTTTGTTAAACGTTCCTTCTTTTGCTTAATTCTCTTTCCTTTTCAAGATGTTATTGTTAGTATTTTAATCCTTGAACCAGATCTCCGGGACCTTGCGTAATGTCATACGGCGGAGTTCTTTTTGTTGCTTTTGTTATGTGCCCTTCTCACAGTTTTATTATTTTGGTTAATACCTGTAAGATTCGAAAGTATTGCGTTTCTGCGTCTTGGCTTATATATATTTCCTGTCGGGCCTTAGTGCTCGTCTTTTTCGTCGGTGTCTCTTTGTACCACAAATGTTTCATTTGATTGGTAGCAATTGGACCTTTGTTTGTGGACAGTATGTGTGAGGTAACGGGACTGATGTCCAACGTCCCACTAATACGTGTCCCTTTTGTTTATAGAATATATGTGACGGTGGTTAACTGGGATTTTCTCCAGCTCCGATGTCATATTATTCTTTTTTTTATATGTCGCGTTGGTGCGGCATTATGTTGGAATATAAGCCTATTTTATTATAGCGTGCTTTCGATTTTTACCGGTCTCTTTCGTCCCAAGTCAATTGTAATGTAATGTATCTCCGTATATCTCATTTTCCTTTTGTTTTGTTTTTCTCTTTCGATTTTCGCCGTATTACATAACTTAATTATAATTCCCCTTGTCTTCTCCTTCCTCCTATCTCCGTGAGATCTCTCTCCCCTTTGTTTTACTCCCCTCACTCCTCCCCCTTCCCTCCGGTATGTTTACATAACATCATGAAAAGCTTCGCGTCTTAGCAGTTCGAAGTTTGACTTTTTGCAAGTTTGTCGTTTCTCTCTAACTTTTGTAAGTTTCGTTTTATTTTCTTTCAAGTTTGTATCTTTTCGTTAGATTCATGTTGTTGAGCGGTACTCAGGTTCTGTCGTGCATTTCAGTTTTTTTTTAAGTTTTTGAATTCTTTATTCTTGGTATTGGGTTTCTTTTGTATTATTGAGCTTGTATTAGCTTGCCTTTTTTCTTTGTTTTAAATAATTTGTTTATTTCGTGTACACGCTCTTTCTTTTATCCTTAATACATTTTTATATTTTAAGTAATATAGCTCCCTTGTCTTGTCATTTCTTATATTTAAGTTCCCCTTCCTTATCCTTATCCTTATCTCGATTTCGTCAATCTTGTCTTTGTGACGTAACAAAGGCACGATTAACACGGCTCTGGGATTTGTTTAATTAATTTTATGGGAATCTCATTTTTGCACTTTTGATTGTTGCATTAAGCAATTATTTGTTTGCATTTGGTTTTTTGGAAATCATCTTTTGCTCGCTCCGAAAACCTTGGGCCCAGCACCGGGTCGAGCAAGACGTCTTTTCCCCCATCCATTTGCGACCTTGTTGATTTTATTCTTCCACTGCTACTCTGACGCGCATTATTATTATTATTAATAGACCTTTAACGGCGCAATGGTCACGATGACCTGTAGTCCGTTATTTGAGTTTCCATGGTGTTCCAACGACTCATATTAGCATTCTGATGTAATGGGGAAATTTTGATTTGTTTATGGGAAGGAGTATGTATGTAGTGTTGTTGTTGTTGGTTGTATTTTGAGATGAATGTGTGTGTCAATGAGTTTAATGAATTTTTATCAATAGTTATTTGTGGGTGGATTCAAATTTAGTTCAATTTTGATTTTATACCCTATTCAATTTAAACTATATATATATTACGTACGAACTATTTATTCGTTTTTATTGGCAAACCAAATATACGATAAGTATTACTCAGAGATACCAACCATTTTAGGTCTACGGCATCCTTGGTATGGGACATTGATGTTCGTGTGAACTACTCTGGCGTGCATTACCCAATTTTCTTATATTTGTATGGGATAGGCCATACCCTCTGTGTCTTTAATTTTTTTTTATGCGGTACGTCTTAGGTCTACGGCCCGTATATTGACGCAGTAACCATTTTATTTTTGTGGGTTGGTAATATTTATTATTGGGTTTCGAGTTTGATTGATTGTATGTCTGGTCTTGATTGGTTTTATGCGAGGTTCCAGTCTGTTCCTTTTATTTGGAAGGTATTTTGTAACGTAATTATTTGGATTTTCGTTCTCTGTCCGGGATGGCATTTTTTTTTTTTTTCGACAGCTACTTTGAGTTATTATTCCCTTTTATTTGTTAGTACCTAATGTCTTTTGATGAAGGTTATTAGTATATTTTGCCCCTTTACTCCTTCTATGTATCTAGTTAGGCAGGAGACACCCGTGGCCGCCTGAGTTACACGGAGGATTTCGAAAGATGTGTTGAACTATACTTCTACCTAAGGCAATTTCCAGTACCTGCCTGCTTTTGTTGTAAGGAGCCGGCCCGACCCATTGTCCGAGCTGCAGACACGACTTGCTATTGTTCGACAGCGCCTGAGATGGTCTGTTGACTTACATTCTTTTCTTGTAGTGACAGGGATTTGTTTATTGATATAGTTGTTTACTATTTATCGTAACTTCTGTTTTACGTTTTTGTGATATCATGTTTTTATAAATCATTTCAATCTAATGTTTTCTCTAAGATAATGTGTATTATTTTCCTGTATCTGTCATATATTTGGAGAGTGTTTCCGGTAGCGATAGCTAGTCTCCAAGTACCTGAGAAGTGGCCGGTGTATCCTTTAGACCCTGTTCACGGCTCGTTTTCTCTTCTTTCATTTGGTCTGACGACCCTGCCTATTCATACTTTTACTTTCCAGCTGGCAGAATGAATCCACTTTCCCCCTTACGCAGCTTATGTAACCCCAAATATTTCCCCGACGCAAGCCTTATTTTGTATACAGGGTGCTCCCCTTTATATTTTTTTGTGATCATGATTTAACCTTTCTCTTTCTTTTATTATTAGAAAATTGGCTGATTTCCAGAAGGTCGCCATTAAGAAGACTTCGCTTTCTCCACGTCATCTGGCAGAGTCTAGCTCAAGATTGACCGTTTTATTATCATTATTTTCTTTTTGGTACATCCATTTTTTATATGTGTGACGTATTGACGTGCAGTAGAGGTAGGATCCGCCTTTATTTCACGCCTGTACTGATCCTTTATATGATTTGAATTTTTGTTGTTTTAATTTCATCTTAAAGTTTTTTTTTCTTTCGTACCAAAAAAAAAAAAAAAATTTTCCTCACCAGTGAACATCTTCGTGAATACGTGTGTATGAAAATATATGTGTGTTTGAGAAAAGAGACTTGCGTTTCGTCAAGCCTTTTATGGAAGTTATGACGTTCAAAGAACTTTTAATTAAGCTGCGTTTTATGAATAAGAGAAATGTGAGAACATTTTATTATGTCTTAATTTTTCATGTGTGTATCTGGTGTACATGATGTAATCTTCTTTCCTTCACCCTGTTCAAATGTATCTAATCGAAGAATGTTATTTTATATAATTTTGTTATGAAAAAGAAAAAATTATTTTATGCCTTTGTTATGTAAAAGAATTTTTTTTGGAGAAAGCGGTGGAATTTGAACCACTTTTCAGAATTTATTGTAATTATTATTATTATCATCATGATTATTATTATTATTATTGTCATGTGTTGTGACATCTCTATATTACGCCTCGAGAGTTTAAAAGTGCGCAGTTTGTCTGTATGTATCTCTCTGTCTAACGTTGTGCAACCCCTGGCTACATACTGCCTTGTTCTCTCGTATTGGCTAGTGTTGTTGCTACCTTGCATTTTGTTGTGCAATTTGTTCTGCCATTGGCTCTGCCAATATTTGACGCGAGTTTGGTGCCACTCCCAAACTACGCATTTGATTTTTCTGAGAGGCTTCTCTCCCCTCTGGGGGGACAGAAGCTAAGTCAGTCTTAGACGCGCCGAGATGTAAGGCGAACGTGTGTATTCGGGCAGAGGCCCACCCTCATGGCGCAGCGGAATGTGAGTACGGCTCAATGTATTTCTATCTAACGCAATGTAATTGTTTTTGTTAAACGTTCCTTCTTTTGCTTAATTCTCTTTCCTTTTCAAGATGTTATTGTTAGTATTTTAATCCTTGAACCAGATCTCCGGGACCTTGCGTAATGTCATACGGCGGAGTTCTTTTTGTTGCTTTTGTTATGTGCCCTTCTCACAGTTTTATTATTTTGGTTAATACCTGTAAGATTCGAAAGTATTGCGTTTCTGCGTCTTGGCTTATATATATTTCCTGTCGGGCCTTAGTGCTCGTCTTTTGCGTCGGTGTCTCTTTGTACCACAAATGTTTCATTTGATTGGTAGCAATTGGACCTTTGTTTGTGGACAGTATGTGTGAGGTAACGGGACTGATGTCCAACGTCCCACTAATACGTGTCCCTTTTGTTTATAGAATATATGTGACGGTGGTTAACTGGGATTTTCTCCAGCTCCGATGTCATATTATTCTTTTTTTTATATGTCGCGTTGGTGCGGCATTATGTTGGAATATAAGCCTATTTTATTATAGCGTGCTTTCGATTTTTACCGGTCTCTTTCGTCCCAAGTCAATTGTAATGTAATGTATCTCCGTATATCTCATTTTCCTTTTGTTTTGTTTTTCTCTTTCGATTTTCGCCGTATTACATAACTTAATTATAATTCCCCTTGTCTTCTCCTTCCTCCTATCTCCGTGAGATCTCTCTCCCCTTTGTTTTACTCCCCTCACTCCTCCCCCTTCCCTCCGGTATGTTTACATAACATCATGAAAAGCTTCGCGTCTTAGCAGTTCGAAGTTTGACTTTTTGCAAGTTTGTCGTTTCTCTCTAACTTTTGTAAGTTTCGTTTTATTTTCTTTCAAGTTTGTATCTTTTCGTTAGATTCATGTTGTTGAGCGGTACTCAGGTTCTGTCGTGCATTTCAGTTTTTTTTTAAGTTTTTGAATTCTTTATTCTTGGTATTGGGTTTCTTTTGTATTATTGAGCTTGTATTAGCTTGCCTTTTTTCTTTGTTTTAAATAATTTGTTTATTTCGTGTACACGCTCTTTCTTTTATCCTTAATACATTTTTATATTTTAAGTAATATAGCTCCCTTGTCTTGTCATTTCTTATATTTAAGTTCCCCTTCCTTATCCTTATCCTTATCTCGATTTCGTCAATCTTGTCTTTGTGACGTAACAAAGGCACGATTAACACGGCTCTGGGATTTGTTTAATTAATTTTATGGGAATCTCATTTTTGCACTTTTGATTGTTGCATTAAGCAATTATTTGTTTGCATTTGGTTTTTTGGAAATCATCTTTTGCTCGCTCCGAAAACCTTGGGCCCAGCACCGGGTCGAGCAAGACGTCTTTTCCCCCATCCATTTGCGACCTTGTTGATTTTATTCTTCCACTGCTACTCTGACGCGCATTATTATTATTATTAATAGACCTTTAACGGCGCAGATGACATCGGGAAAATTCGAAATGATGTAACATAAATTACGTGGGGGAGATAAACATCTTTTCTCTCCTGCATAACTATAAATATACGAAGTCATTTCTACATAACTACAAATATGGATACGTCTACAACATAAACTAAGCGGCAGTACTGAAGAAAGAAGAAAATCCTGAACGAGCGAGAACAGGGGGATCACGGTTTGATCAAGAGACCCATCTCATTAAGAAGAAACCCAGTAGAATGGTAGTTGAAAACACACGGTGATGATGGTGTTCAAATCCCTTTCCTAGGATTTGTGATGATCAACGTGGGAAATCCACATTTAGTCAACTTAACCGCAACACAAGGTAGAATCAAGACCAAACCAGTATCCCATATTGCAGCATTGTAGATACATTTGAGAATATCCGACCATTATTTTTATTGATGCCATTTTTCAACTTTTTTGAATTTTCTAAATTATCGACTCTTTTTTTTCATCGTAATGTCATGTTATTCTCGATTTTCATACATCTTTGATATTTTTAGCAGGTGATTTCGGCGATTTAGATTTGCTATTTGAAGTTTAGAGCATTTGCGATTTCGAATTTATTTTTGGAGATTTTGTTGTTTTTTCTTCCCTTTTATAAGTTAGGTGGATTTTTATTGGAATGTGTGATCCAAGAGTTTAATTGTCAGTATAGTATATTTAGGAACTACGATCTTGTTAACGATCTATTTTAAGATCTGAATAGAATTATTATGGATAACTTATTATCGGATCTGGTTGTGAATATTTATTTTCGTGATTCACTAATGTGAATCGATGTATTTTTATTGAAGACGAATAAGCGAAAGGAAACATACAAATATTGTTATATGAGCAGAGGTACGGTAACTGCAATTTACGATGTAATACTGAAGGAATGTGAAATTAAAATAAATACTCGAATGGAGTAGATAGAAGCTTGCATTGACTTTGTTGATAATGAAAGAAAATGAGAGTTATTGAAAGAATATCATTTTATTATATTACCAATTAGGATAGTACATCGAAGGAACCAATATTTTTATTACAGTATTTTTCTGAAACTTGTATTAACTGCAGAGTGAGAATTTTCGCAATATGATCTTATGTATTTTGAGAATACAATGGTTATAATAGTAAGGAAAAAACTGCGAAGCATATCTGAGAGAGTTATTTAATGGTATTCCCGTATTGACGGATGATTGTATTGCATTTATGGCAATGGGCAAGGTAATGTCATTGTTTCACTATTTATGAAGAGATATCTGTAAATACAGATTTGAGAAATGTTAATGGTATTTGAAGCGAGAGTTATTAATGGAAGAATATGCAGTTTTATTTTGAAAGGATTATTAGGAGTTATCGATATAGGCATTAAAGTTGAAATCCTTGAAACAGTAGGACAGCTGATCTTTGTTGAAGTTCAATCTGATAGAAATTATAGGAACAACGGATCTCTGTTAAGCTGAAGTAAATTGAGATCAATTTAAATGGTTCTTAGTAGATACTGATGTAATGGTAATTATTCGACGAGAATGAATATTTATATATTTTTATTTTCTTTATTAAGATGAAAGACCAGTGGATGTGAATAAACTGTCTTTTTTCAACTGTTCGGATTATAGAATCCTGAATTGTAACGATTACTAGAAAAGACATAGCGAAGTGGAGATTTACGAGATTCTACAGAAGTTATGGTGATATAAGAAGTAGGAGAAATAATGTAAATATTTTGAAGTTTGAAATAGTCATTTTTGGCTGTTTTGTAAATAATCTGTTTGAGATATTTGTTGACGGAATACGTCGTAGATATTTATGTTGTATATACAGTAGAACGTGTTTAATAGGTATGGGATTTTACGTAACATGATTTAAAGTTTATTTATTGCGATTAATTGTAGAAGTGTTTTTATCGCTTCTAAGGATGATTTTTACGATAATAGGAGACGGGAGTTATTTATGTATAGAGTAATAAATAGTAATTTTAATGGCGAAGGCCTACGTCAAGGGGAAATTCATTTAATTTTGTGGGTTTAATTTAACGATATTAATTTATTTTTTGTTGTTAACTCCCGTTATTTAGGGCACAGAAGTTATTTGCCAGAATTTAATAGTTATTACATTATTTGAGCTTGCATAAGCATTTATGTTTGACGACTGTTTCCGAGGGAAACTCATACGTAAACCTTTTTAAATATGAAGTTATTTACGTAAAATTTCGAGTTGTTATAAACGTAAGATTTTTAATTGATATTTGAATTTTGTATCGTGTATACATGTCATTAGCAAATCGACAGGCACGTGTCTTACGTTTTCCTGACAGTTTTATAGAAATTTGGCATTGTTTTTTGTAGATTATTGGTAGAGGAATGTGCGATAAGGTGGAGATTTCTCCAGGGATCTGATCCTAATCCTTACGCCTGAGATATTTTTTGATTCTCGTACTCCCGAGTAGTGTTTAGAACCCTTGTGTTTTGTAGTTAGTTACTATAGCACATTCAGTGAAATCCCCTGTCCCTTATCCGGAGTGTATTCGCCAGTAGTTCTGTGTAGTTTTTCTAGCCGGGGACTTCAAGATGCTACGATCCATTTTCCAGCTGCGGATTTAGGTGGATCATTCCAGGAATATGTACAAAATGAAAAATACATAAAATAGAGCTAAAATACAACAAAATTAACAAAAAGTTTGTACAACACCCTGAGCAATCACATATCAATACATTAAATTCAGTTAAAATAAAACAAAATTAACAAACATTTTGTACATCACATCATCACATCTCTTCCTCCCACCTTGATTTGGTGGTGGACAAATCAAAAGATACAAAATGAAAAATACATAAAATACAGCTAAAATACAACAAAATTAACAAACATTTTGTACAACATCCTGAGCAATCACAAATTCAATTTTTCAGGTAGTTTGATTTGCCTTCCACTCCTGGTGCTCCTCGGTACTCCTACTCTTGAGGAAGGACCTGATGCCTCTTCCACCCATCCAGCAGAGACTTCTAAAGGATAAGGTAGACGTTGCAGTCTGCCGTCGCACAAGGCGAGTAACATTAACCAACAACCCGTCCCAATGGCCAGGCTACCGGTATGCGTTTTGCTTTGTCACTCCCTGTTAGGACTATGCCCCCTAATTTTATTTCACTTTTGTTTCCTTTTACTTGGGACTTCTGGATTAGAAGACCTAAATACTCTGGCATAAATCTGTTGCGGAGATCTGTCGTTATCTTCTGCCGATACTGCAGCCTCAACGAAATCACAAACTGATACTTGAGTTTCGGAGACATCGTGTAAGACATGTTTCTCCATCAGTCTCTGAAATATAGGTTAATGGTCTTAAATTTACAAGTGATTCTGTGTCGCAGAGAACAGTGCTCATTTCTTCGTAGGAAAGCAGAGCTTTACCTACTACTTTTCGTAGTATCTGCTTCATAACTCCAATCAACCTTTCCCAAAATCCACCCCACCATGGAGCTGCAGGGGGAATAAACTTCCATTCAAGTTTCCTAATGCTACTGTACCGAACAATATGATCCCAGTCAAGTGATTTGAGCTCATTTGAAGCTCCTATGACATTTCTACCATTATCCAAGTAAATTATCGATGGTCTCCCACGGCGAGCAATAAATCGTCTAAGGCCCTGCAGAAAGTTTTCTGAAGACTGTGACGATAACCGTTCGAGTAAATAAGGCAATCCAGGCGTTGGCACCACCTTTCAGTTAAAGAGGTCCTGCCAGGTCAGTTCCAACCACTTCAAATACGGCTGAATCTTTGAATCGGGCTTTCGACAAAAGTGCTGCGGGGGATTTCAAATTATGTCCGACTTGCCTCAAACAAATTACACACCTTGACAGCAATTTTTGGACGGTTTTCCTGGATTTCAAGATCCAGTATCGTTCCCTCAAAATATTAAGCACGGTCTGAATCCCTACATGTGAATTATTTCTGTGTTCACTCATAATCAATCGATACACTACAGGATGAGAGGAAGGCAGAATGACTGGTGCACAAAAATACTTGTTATCTTGCCTGTTGACTAGTTTTGTCCTCAACCTGAAAATGCCTTCTTCATTTTTGAATACCTTCAGGCTACTTAAACAGCTGTCATTCTTTGAAATGAAAGTTTCCTCTTGTACAAGTCTGATTACTAATTTCTCAGCCATGGAAATTTCTTCACATGATATATCTCCAATTCTTCTCACTGTCTTCTTCTGTGCATTATGAATGAATCTCTTCATCCATCCAATCATTCGAATCATCTTATCATAGCTCGAGAAATATCAACAATACACTGTTCATTGTACCGACAGCAGTGGCTACGCTCGCTAAAGCGCAGCGTTAGGTCATGGGGCCAAGCTCACTGCTGACTCGGTAGATGCGTGGGTTCGAGATCCACCGTCGGCCGTCCTTGAAATGGTTTTCCGTGGTTTCCCATTTTCAACACCAGGCAAATGCCGGGACTGTACCTCCTGACAGGCCACGGCCGCTTCCTTCCACATCCTTGCCCAGTTTCATTCATCTTCACCCATTCCATCTCTCATCCCGACGCGCAGGTCGCCTACGGGCGTCGACAAGAAAGACTTGCACTCGGCCTCTCAGGAGGCCACACGACAAAAAAATGTTCATTGTGCTTATCCTTAGGATTGTTGCACCAGGAACAGGTCAATGACTCCTTCACAAGGCAAGCCACTGAGTGTGATGATTAATTTAGTTCTTGGGTGATCATTCATTCATTCATTCAATTATTTGCAATTGGGGGTGTGTCCCCCGGTGGCAAATTAGATATACATAACAAATAAATAACTGTACATAAAAATTCACTAACAATTAAACTGGACTATTTACACAAATAGTCAGTCTCTTCTTAAACACACCTATATGTTTGGGAAAAGGCTCTAAGACTACGGTAGGTAGAGCGTTCCAATTATCAATAGCATGGTTTACGAAAGAATAATTACCATAATTTGTTCGCTGTGGTCGGCCCTTAACTTTGAAAGTATGATCGCTCCTACGCATGTAAATAGGCTTTTCCATACGTTTGCTAAGCTCACCCCATGCTGGTTGATTTGTATACGTGTTGTACATAGCGCAGAGTCTAGATTACATCCTCCAAGCCTCAAGTGATTCCCACCCAAGTTTCTTTAACATACGGCTCACACTGCTCCTGGGATCAAAGTCACTGAGCACAAATCTAGCGGCCTTTCTTTGTACCATATCCAACTCATTGATGAGCCCTACTTGATATGGATCCCAAACCGCAGAGGCGTATTCCAGAATAGGTCTTACAAGTGACAAATATCCTAATTCTTTAGCAGAGGAACTACTTCCTTTTAATACCCTCATTACAAAGTGCAGGGATTTGTAAGTTTTAGAAACTACACATCCTATATGACTACTCCATTTCATATCATTTCTTACGTGAACGCCCAAATATTTGCAAGAATCTTCTTCTACAAGTATTTCCGAGCCAATGTTATATTGAAAATCTTGCCTTCGCACTTTCCCTATTTTTATTAGGCTACATTTTCTTGTGTTTATTTTCATTTTATTTTCAATCACCCACTTATAGACCAGGTTCAGGTCATCTTGAAGTACTGCATTGTCTTGTGAGTCATGTATCTTTCGATATATTACACAATCATCCGCAAACAATCGACAGGCACTGTGATTCCCATTTGGTAAGTCATTTATAAACGCCAAAAATAACAAAGTTCCGATTACGCTGCCCTGAGGGATACCCAACGTTACGGTAATTTCATCCGAGAATCGGCCTTCAACTTTCACTTTCTGGGAACGACCCGTCAAAAATTCTGGATCCATAAAATTACTCTTCTATCAATCTTCGTCGGAGCTAATTTATGGAGTAGCATGTCATGCGGCACGACATCAAATGCCTTCGCAAAATCTATAACTACGGCGTCGACTGAAACTCCATCGTCTAACGATTCGCTAATATCTTGAAAAAGTGATAGCATCTGACTCTCGCATGAGTAACCTTTCCGAAATCCATGTGGCCTATCATTAAACCATGATAATGTTTCCCACTGTTCCCTCAAGTAGTCGCAAATGAGATGCTCCATCTGTTTACAAACGATGGACGTAAGACTAACCGGCCTGTAGTTGCCCAATTCAAGTCTGCTCCCTCCCTTAAATATTGGGACTACCGTAGCTCTTTTCCAGTCATCCGGGATTTGCGCATTGCTTATGGACACATTAAACATCACCTCTAAGTATCGTGCCACGGCCCTACCTCCTAGTTTAAGTACTTCACTAACAATATTATCAGGACCCTTGGATATATTGTAACGTAATTTTTGTATTAGCTTTACAATTGCTGACTGGTTTATTTGGAGAAGTGGAGCCCCTGATTCGTCGTTAAGGTCCAACACACAGCTATTGGATTTATTGAACAAACTACCATAAAAGACATTTAATTAATTAGCAATGGCCTGCTTATCAGTAATTAATTTACCGTCACCGGACATTATCATCGACAATTTATTTGAATTTCCCTTTCTTCTCCTAACATAACTGTAATTTTTTTCCACCCATCGCCTCCCGAACCAAGTAAACCTTGCATATAATTGTCATGAGCAGCCCTCTTTTTTAAGACGAGATCTCTTGATAAGGACTTAAATTTCAACATATACTTGTCACTATCATGTCTTTTATTGTATAATTTCCTAATTTTCCGTTTAAGACTCCTGATTTCCCGTGTGTAATACTCAGGATCTGGGTTTTGTTTCAGCAATTTAAATGGAACAAATTTATGAATAGCGCTATTTAAAATTTCCAGAAAGTTAGTCCACAGGATATTAATGTGATTTCTTTCCGATGCCCATCCTACAAATAGCTCATTCAAATACCCCTGAAATTTGCCCTGATCCGCCCTGCGATACTGGAATATGATCTTATTTGCTACATCAGAGTCTAATTTTGTAATGTCACCGTATCTAATATTTAATTCAACCCCAGAATGGTCACTAATTCCTGGTACTTTCAGACAGTTAATATCCAGCTCTACAGGCCTTACGAGATAAACATCTAAGGTATTATTGCCTCTAGTTGGGAAGTCAACTACTTGGGAAAATTCCCCCCTCCCTTAAGAATTTGTTTGCAGCGCTCTGAGCTTGACCACAGCTAGTTGACTCACCAGACCAGTCTACTTTGGGGAGGTTTAATTCTCCGGCAATTATTATGCTCTTTTTCATAGCATTACCCGTACAAGTATTATCATACAGTGTGTCGAGAAGCGAAAAGTTATCTTTCGGTGCTCTATACGCCCCTATCACCTGAAGAGGGAATTTATTCCCTTTATCCGAAATGTGTACACATAACATTTCATGATTTGTATCAGCCCACTTTAAGAATCTAGCTATATTTTTGCGCACACAAATAAATAGCCCACCACCTCGCTTCCCTCGATCCCTTCTGTACATTTCGTAGGTCCCTTGAATTATTTCATTACTATTTATATCCTCATATAACGAAGATTCAGTAGCAATGACAATGTCCGGAGAATACGTCTCTACAGGATTCCAAAATTCAATTAATTTATTTCCTAAACTCTGACAATTAAACTGCAGTAATCTTAGAGTCTTACCTCCGCAGCAAATATCCCGAAGTAGCTCCTTCTGTTCCCGTCGGCTGGCAACCTCTGGACCTGCTCCTCCTCACAATGGCTGGCACGAACCGATGACCCTGTCATGTAGGCTCCCTAGGTTGAAAGCGCCCCGTCGTTTTAAATGCAGCCCGTCTCGGGCGAAGTCACGGCCACCAATCCAGCAGTCAGCATCTACGTACAATAATCCCAGTTGTGCACAAACCCAGTCCATGCGGTTATTTACAGTCTTAATTCGCCTTAACGGAACATCTCCCCGCCGAAAAATGCCACTTATTATAATTTTTGATTTTTCTAAACATGCTTTTAGCTTTTCTGCCTAGTTCGTAGAGCTCCCCCATGATGTAATCAGCTGTAGCCCTCTTCTTCAAATCGTTCGTCCCAACATGGAGCAACAACACTTTACCTTTGTCACAGTCCTCTACATTTGCTTCTTCCACTTGTTGGGCAAGCCGGTCAATTTTAATCCCCGGATAACACCGCACTTTCGCACCTGATTTCCTCAAGATATTCCCATTCCATCGTATCATAGAATCACCCATTATGATAACGTCATCCTCAGTTTGCTCCTGCACCCCCTCTTCCACACTGATCCCAGTAGAAAGCCGTTCAATCACATCCTTTACCGTTTCCTCTGATTCACGAAGCATTGTTCTAAGTTCCTGTATTATTTGATCCCTTGCTTTGATTTGCACCCTCAAACAGTCCGGCGTATCACATACTTTACAAAACCAATTCCCAACATCGCAATCCTCCTTCTTGACCTTAATGCAGCCGAAGTGAAACAATTTCTCACATAGTTCACACTGAACACCGTGCTTCAATGTTTTACAGCACGTCGAACACTTTAATGCTGCCACTGGATCATTTGCCTGATTCACATTTGGAGTAACAGGGCCTGGATTCACTTCCACTCCACCAATAACTAACAACGCAGCTATCACTAGGGCTATAAACCACAAGTTACTAGGGCCCGTACGCACACACAAACACCGGAAATCCCGACTACCTTTCACACACCACAGTCCGATCCTCGCGCGATAACACTCCAGAGAACAACCCATTTCAGCACACCTGAGAGCTCGGGAAAAACACGACCTTTCACTTTGACTGCCAACTTGGAAGTCTTCATCTACTAAGTGTTCATCTACTAATATCTCTCCCACGGGCCACCCTTGTTCAGGTCTCTTAAGCCAGTCTGGTCCCTCCCACCATTTCAGTGTCAGTAGTTTATCTGCTTGGCATCCTCTTGAAGCAAGATCCACAGGGTTTTGATAACCAGGCACGCCCTTCCACAATTCGGGCTGAGTCAGATTGCAAATTTCTTTTACCCGGTTGTTTACAAATGCAGTCCAGTTGTCTTGCTTCTGGATCCAAGTCAATACTGTGGTAGAGTCTGTCCAGAAATGCAAGTCAGAATCTTTCAAATCAAGTGTATCCAGCACATACTTACCTAACCTGGTTCCAATCAGTGCAGCAATTAACTTCAGTCGGGGTATGGCAATTGCCTTAATGGGAGTTACACTTGCTTTGGCTGCCAGATGACATATTTTAACTAAACCATTGACCACCAGTCGTATGAATACCGTGGCAGCATAAGCTAGCCCATTGGCATGGCAGAAGGTATGAACACTTTCACCTGACTTGTCTGTAATATAATGGAACGAACGTGGGACTTTCAACCTTTTAAGAAGGAAGAGGCCTTGGTACTGTACCCGATAATCCGGAAAGGATCCTGTTGGAATATCCATTGCCCCCGCTGGATTGCCTATTTCTAACAGCAGCGGCATATACTACATTAGAAATCGCTTCCAACATGGCCTTTAAGGGATTCACAGAGAGCTGTTACAAGAATATTGTGGATCAACAACCAACTACACGGGACACTCACCTTTACTTACCTCTCGGGGATTGGGAATTCAGCTTCGCCTACACTACATCCACAATACTCTGCTCCTTATATTTAAAATGAATCACACTTCAACAACAATGGAAAACCATCTGAACAAAATTTATTAACAATAGGGTAAACTAATCTACTATAAACCAAATAACAATAAACGAATTTGAATATCTATGACTTTAGTCATTTTTTCAAGTTTTTTCGTATTGATTTTGATAAGTTATGTACTTGTCCACTTTACAATACAAAATATCTTTTTATTTATACATTTTGATACATATTTCGGCCCTGTGAGCCTTCTTCAGTCAAAATCAATAAAATTCTCCTAGATCATTCTAAAGGTTGGTCTCTCATAAAAAAAAATATAAATCAATTTTACATCGTCAGGATGCTTAAAATACATGAATATAAAATGCTTAAAGAAATTAAAAGATTTAAAAATGCACGAAATTTTGAAACGTGGGCTCCATTCTTGTTAATCTATTTTCAAAACGAGGGACCTGGAACAATTAAAAATTACCTAACAATCTATGGTTCCTACTTGGAAACATGAAGAAATATTGACTTTAGTTATGTAGAAAACTTACCCCATTGTACAAGCATCTTGAAAAAGGAAAGTAGAAATAGGAATCGAACGTTGTTTATTTAGAGCTTTGCCAAAATGTTTTCAACAACCTGTAAAGCGAAAAACTAAATGAAAATGAAAAATTGAAAAATTGAAATTATAACAAAAACCCATGCATAAATGACCAATGTTTACATACCGCAGTTTGGAAAACATAAACTGTCACCTCACAACTTGAAAGAGCTACTACAAATGTGTCCGTCTAGTTGTTCACCTTTGATCACATGTTGACTAGAATACTGTAAGTGAGAGGTCAACGGTCGCAGAAGGGGAGGTGTTGCATACGTCAGAACCTTACGTTATGGAGGAGGGAGAGCCACTTCTTGTTTATGTCGGTCTCTTCGCCTTAATTTCGAGATCGTGTTAAATAATATGTTGTCGTTGAGAGTTATTTCATTCAAATTGTTTACAGGGTCTGTTTTTTGGGCGATATAAATTTCTATGTTCTCTAATACATTAAGTTTTTTACATTTATTAACAATATGTACAATTTCCAAATCCTTATCTATCGAACTGAAATTATGTTTTTTCTCGTCCATGTGGTTCGCCATGGCCGAGAACTTGTTATATTTCAGCGCACTGGTATGTTCCCCGTATCTTACGTTGAACGCTCTACCCGCTTGTCCAAAATAGGTGGAATCGCAATCCTTACATTTTAGTTTGTACACTCCCGATTTGCTGAATTTATTGGTCTTATTTACACTATTATGATTAAAGAAGATGTTGCTGTTATTATTTTGTGTTTTGTATGCAATGTTAATATCAAATTTTCTAATTGAGTTTGTTATTGTATGTGCTTTTGGGTTTACATACGTGAAAGTAGCGAACTTTTGGTTCTTTTTGCGATCTTTTTCTAAAGTTGTTTCAAATTTGTTAATAATCTTATTTTTGATTCTGTTTACGTAATTTTGTGAAAATCCATTTTTCTTTGCGATGTTGGCTATGATTTTTAGTTCCTTGTTTAAACTTTCTTCACCGAGTGGAATATTTAGCGCTCTATTAATTAAGCTGTAAAAGGCGGCTTTCTTATGGCTCTCTGGGTGATTAGAATCTTTCTTGATTGTTATGTCTGTTTGGGTTGGCTTGCGATATATATCAAAATGCAACTTATTCTGTGTTTTCTTTATTTTTAGATCTAAGTAATTTAAGCAATTTTCTTTTTGGGATTCTAGCGTGAATTTTATATTATCTAATTTGTTTAACATATTCAATAATTCGTCTGCTTTTACCATTTTTTCGTCTATTATAGTGAACACATCGTCCACATATCTTCCCCAGAACACAATACCTGGTAGATGGTTAATGATTTTATTTTGTTCCAAGAAATCCAAATAAACGTCTGCTATAATACCGGATGCCGGAGATCCCATTGCCAAACCATTGGTTTGTTGATATATTTTATTATTAAAGGTGAAAAAAGTGTTTTCTAAACAAAAATTAAGTAGTGACATAAACTCATTAATTTCTATTGCACTTACTTGTCCATATTTTCGCAAGTTATTTAGGATTATTTTCTGTGCTTTCTTTATTGGAATATTGGAGTACATGTCTTGTACGTCAAACGAATGCATAGTGTGTTCATCTTCTATGATTAGGACTTTTGTTTTTTTGCTGAAATCGATGGAATTAATGAAGCCTGTATTAGCTTCAAATTTTATATGTTTTTTTAGAAACTGCTGTATGTACTTTGCTAATTTATACGTTGGACTGTTCTTAAAGTTAACTATGGGTCTAATAGGTATTTCTTTTTTATGGGTATTGGGTAGTGCCCTGACTGTGGGGAGTCCGGGGTTCATGTTCACTAAGTTTGGGGGTTGTTTACTGTCAAACAGGACTTCTACATTTTTAATTACTTGTTTTAGCTTTTTTTGGATATTCGTAGTTGGATCTTTGTTAACCACTTTAAAATTTGAGCTTTCGAAAAAAAACCCGTTTTTTATGTATTGTTCTTTTTTTTAAAGGACTATTGTATTACTTTTGTCTGATTTTGTGACTATTATATTGTTCCTGTTAATTTTTCGTTTTAGTTGTTTGATGCTTTGTTTATCAGATTGCGTTATGGGTTCTGTGTTCTTAAGAATCTTTTCTATTTTTCTACTAGTCTCGTGCCTTAATACATTTTTATTTTCCTGGCTTAGATCCTGTATGGCTACTTCTATTTCAGCAATAGTATTAGTGATTGTGCGTTCATCATATGTTTGGTTCCAATTATACTTGGGACATTTATTTAAAATTAATTCCTCATCAGTTGAAAGTTTTATATCGGTGAAGTTAATGACAGGTTGTTGAAAACACGGGCTGTCAATATTTTCATCTACCGATGTGCTTGTTGTTTTAATACTTAAGGCATTAGATTTTTTGTCTAGGACTTTTTGTTTCTTATCTAAAACGAATTCCATTTTTTCTATACTGCACCGTTGAAAATCATCCCATCTTATTTGAGTTAATTTATTTGCTGCTACTAAGTGATGATTGTACATTTTTTATTTAAAAAATCTTTCTTTTTGTAAAGAAAATTTATTTCCCTTCTTAACACAGTTTCATTAATGATCTCCTGTGTTTTTCTTTCATGGTGTGATTTTCCTTTTATTTTATGAAATTTATTCAAATGTTTCGGGATCCATTTATTCCTTAAACAATTCTTTAAGAATTTTATATCCTTACATAGACTGCTAATTTTAACCTTTGTGCCGGGGAATTTATGTGCTTCAATATATGCCTGGTTGGCTTCATTATGAATATCTATGACATTAGTCATTTTTTCAAGTTTTTCCGTATTGAATTTGATAAGTTATGTACTTGTCCACTTTACAATACAAAATATCTTTTTATTTACACATTTTGATACATGTTTCGGCCCTGTGAGCCTTCTTCAGTCAAAATCAATAAAATTCTCCTAGATCATTCTAAAGGTTGGTCTCTCATAAAAAAAAATGTAAATCAATTTTACATCGTCAGGATGCTTAAAATACATGAATATAAAGTGCTTAAACAAATTAAAAGATTTAAAAATGCACGAAATTTTGAAACGTGGACTCCATTCTTGTTAATCTATTTTCAAAACGAGGGACCTGGAACAATTAAAAATTACCTAACAATCTATGGTTCCTACTTGGAAACATGAAGAAATATTGACTTTAGTTATGTAGAAAACTTACCCCATTGTACAAGCATCTTGAAAAAGGAAAGTAGAAATAGGAATCGAACGTTGTTTATTTAGAGCTTTGCCAAAATGTTTTCAACAACCTGTAAAGCGAAAAACTAAATGAAAATGAAAAATTGAAAAATTGAAATTATAACAAAAACCCATTCATAAATGACCAATGTTTACATACCGCAGTTTGGAAAACATAAACTGTCACCTCACAACTTGAAAGAGCTACTACAAATGTGTCCGTCTAGTTGTTCACCTTTGATCACATGTTGACTAGAATACTGTAAGTGAGAGGTCAACGGTCGCAGAAGGGGAGGTGTTGCATACGTCAGAACCTTACATTATGGAGGAGGGAGAGCCACTTCTTGTTTATGTCGGTCTCTTCGCCTTAATTTCGAGATCGTTTTAAATAATATGTTGTCGTTGAGAGTTATTTCATTCAAATTGTTTACAGGGTCTGTTTTTTGGGCGATATAAATTTCTATGTTCTCTAATACATTAAGTTTTTTACTTTTATTAACAATATGTACAATTTCCAAATCCTTATCTATCGAACTGAAATTATGTTTTTTCTCGTCCATGTGGTTCGCCATGGCCGAGAACTTGTTATATTTCAGCGCACTGGTATGTTCCCCGTATCTTACGTTGAACGCTCTACCCGCTTGTCCAAAATAGGTGGAATCGCAATCCTTACATTTTAGTTTGTACACTCCCGATTTGCTGAATTTATTGGTCTTATTTACACTATTATGATTAAAGAAGATGTTGCTGTTATTATTTTGTGTTTTGTATGCAATGTTAATATCAAATTTTCTAATTGAGTTTGTTATTGTATGTGCTTTTGGGTTTACATACGTGAAAGTAGCGAACTTTTGGTTCTTTTTGCGATCTTTTTCTAAAGTTGTTTCAAATTTGTTAATAATCTTATTTTTGATTCTGTTTACGTAATTTTGTGAAAATCCATTTTTCTTTGCGATGTTGGCTATGATTTTTAGTTCCTTGTTTAAACTTTCTTCACCGAGTGGAATATTTAGCGCTCTATTAATTAAGCTGTAAAAGGCGGCTTTCTTATGGCTCTCTGGGTGATTAGAATCTTTCTTGATTGTTATGTCTGTTTGGGTTGGCTTGCGATATATATCAAAATGCAACTTATTCTGTGTTTTCTTTATTTTTAGATCTAAGTAATTTAAGCAATTTTCTTTTTGGGATTCTAGCGTGAATTTTATATTATCTAATTTGTTTAACATATTCAATAATTCGTCTGCTTTTACCATTTTTTCGTCTATTATAGTGAACACATCGTCCACATATCTTCCCCAGAACACAATACCTGGTAGATGGTTAATGATTTTATTTTGTTCCAAGAAATCCAAATAAACGTCTGCTATAATACCGGATGCCGGAGATCCCATTGCCAAACCATTGGTTTGTTGATATATTTTATTATTAAAGGTGAAAAAAGTGTTTTCTAAACAAAAATTATGTAGTGACATAAACTCATTAATTTCTATTGCACTTACTTGTCCATATTTTCGTAAGTTATTTAGGATTATTTTCTGTGCTTTCTTTATTGGAATATTGGAGTACATGTCTTGTACGTCAAACGAATGCATAGTGTGTTCATCTTCTATGATTAGGACTTTTGTTTTTTTGCTGAAATCGATGGAATTAATGAAGCCTGTATTAGCTTCAAATTTTATATGTTTTTTTAGAAACTGCTGTATGTACTTTGCTAATTTATACGTTGGACTGTTCTTAAAGTTAACTATGGGTCTAATAGGTATTTCTTTTTTATGGGTATTGGGTAGTGCCCTGACTGTGGGGAGTCCGGGGTTCATGTTCACTAAGTTTGGGGGTTGTTTACCGTCAAACAGGACTTCTACATTTTTAATTACTTGTTTTAGCTTTTTTTGGATATTCGTAGTTGGATCTTTGTTAACCACTTTAAACTTTGAGCTTTCGAAAAAAAAACCGTTTTTTTATGTATTGTTCTTTTTTTAAAAGGACTATTGTATTACTTTTGTCTGATTTTGTGACTATTATATTGTTACTGTTAATTTTTCGTTTTAGTTGTTTGATGCTTTGTTTATCAGATTGCGTTATGGGTTCTGTGTTCTTAAGAATCTTTTCTATTTTTCTACTAGTCTCGTGCCTTAATACATTTTTATTTTCCTGGCTTAGATCCTGTATGGCTACTTCTATTTCAGCAATAGTATTAGTGATTGTGCGTTCATCATATGTTTGGTTCCAATTATACTTGGGACATTTATTTAAAATTAATTCCTCATCAGTTGAAAGTTTTATATCGGTGAAGTTAATGACAGGTTGTTGAAAACACGGGCTGTCAATATTTTCATCTACCGATGTGCTTGTTGTTTTAATACTTAAGGCATTAGATTTTTTGTCTAGGACTTTTTGTTTCTTATCTAAAACGAATTCCATTTTTTCTATACTGCACCGATGAAAATCATCCCATCTTATTTGAGTTAATTTATTTGCTGCTACTAAGTGATGATTGTACATTTTTTATTTAAAAAATCTTTCTTTTTGTAAAGAAAATTTATTTCCCTTCTTAACACAGTTTCATTAATGATCTCCTGTGTTTTTCTTTCATGGTGTGATTTTCCTTTTATTTTATGAAATTTATTCAAATGTTTCGGGATCCATTTATTCCTTAAACAATTCTTTAAGAATTTTATATCCTTACATAGACTGCTAATTTTAACCTTTGTGCTGGAGAATTTATGTGCTTCAATATATGCCTGGTTGGCTTCATTATGAATATCTATGACATTAGTCATTTTTTCAAGTTTTTCCGTATTGATTTTGATAAGTTATGTACTTGTCCACTTTACAATACAAAATATCTTTTTATTTACACATTTTGATACATGTTTCGGCCCTGTGAGCCTTCTTCAGTCAAAATCAATAAAATTCTCCTAGATCATTCTAAAGGTTGGTCTCTCATAAAAAAAATTGTAAATCAATTTTACATCGTCAGGATGCTTAAAATACATGAATATAAAGTGCTTAAACAAATTAAAAGATTTAAAAATGCACGAAATTTTGAAACGTGGGCTCCATTCTTGTTAATCTATTTTCAAAACGAGGGACCTGGAACAATTAAAAATTACCTAACAATCTATGGTTCCTACTTGGAAACATGAAGAAATATTGACTTTAGTTATGTAGAAAACTTACCCCATTGTACAAGCATCTTGAAAAAGGAAAGTAGAAATAGGAATCGAACGTTGTTTATTTAGAGCTTTGCCAAAATGTTTTCAACAACCTGTAAAGCGAAAAACTAAATGAAAATGAAAAATTGAAAAATTGAAATTATAACAAAAACCCATGCATAAATGACCAATGTTTACATACCGCAGTTTGGAAAACATAAACTGTCACCTCACAACTTGAAAGAGCTACTACAAATGTGTCCGTCTAGTTGTTCACCTTTGATCACATGTTGACCAGAATACTGCAAGTGAGAGGTCAACGGTCGCAGAAGGGGAGGTGTTGCATACGTCAGAACCTTACGTTATGGAGGAGGGAGAGCCACTTCTTGTTTATGTCGGTCTCTTCGCCTTAATTTCGAGATCGTGTTAAATAATATGTTGTCGTTGAGAGTTATTTCATTCAAATTGTTTACAGGGTCTGTTTTTTGGGCGATATAAATTTCTATGTTCTCTAATGCATTAAGTTTTTTACTTTTATTAACAATATGTACAATTTCCAAATCCTTATCTATCGAACTGAAATTATGTTTTTTCTCGTCCATGTGGTTCGCCATGGCCGAGAACTTGTTATATTTCAGCGCACTGGTATGTTCCCCGTATCTTACGTTGAACGCTCTACCCGTTTGTCCAAAATAGGTGGAATCGCAATCCTTACATTTTAGTTTGTACACTCCCGATTTGCTGAATTTATTGGTCTTATTTACACTATTATGATTAAAGAAGATGTTGCTGTTATTATTTTGTGTTTTGTATGCAATGTTAATATCAAATTTTCTAATTGAGTTTGTTATTGTATGTGCTTTTCGGTTTACATACGTGAAAGTAGCGAACTTTTGGTTCTTTTTGCGATCTTTTTCTAAAGTTGTTTCAAATTTGTTAATAATCTTATTTTTGATTCTGTTTACGTAATTTTGTGAAAATCCATTTTTCTTTGCGATGTTGGCTATGATTTTTAGTTCCTTGTTTAAACTTTCTTCACCGAGTGGAATATTTAGCGCTCTATTAATTAAGCTGTAAAAGGCGGCTTTCTTATGGCTCTCTGGGTGATTAGAATCTTTCTTGATTGTTATGTCTGTTTGGGTTGGCTTGCGATATATATCAAAATGCAACTTATTCTGTGTTTTCTTTATTTTTAGATCTAAGTAATTTAAGCAATTTTCTTTTTGGGATTCTAGCGTGAATTTTATATTATCTAATTTGTTTAACATATTCAATAATTCGTCTGCTTTTACCATTTTTTCGTCTATTATAGTGAACACATCGTCCACATATCTTCCCCAGAACACAATACCTGGTAGATGGTTAATGATTTTATTTTGTTCCAAGAAATCCAAATAAACGTCTGCTATAATACCGGATGCCGGAGATCCCATTGCCAAACCATTGGTTTGTTGATATATTTTATTATTAAAGGTGAAAAAAGTGTTTTCTAAACAAAAATTAAGTAGTGACATAAACTCATTAATTTCTATTGCACTTACTTGTCCATATTTTCGTAAGTTATTTAGGATTATTTTCTGTGCTTTCTTTATTGGAATATTGGAGTACATGTCTTGTACGTCAAACGAATGCATAGTGTGTTCATCTTCTATGATTAGGTCATTTGTTTTTTTTTGCTGAAATCGATGGAATTAATGAAGCCTGTATTAGCTTCAAATTTTATATGTTTTTTTAGAAACTGCTGTATGTACTTTGCTAATTTATACGTTGGACTGTTCTTAAAGTTAACTATGGGTCTAATAGGTATTTCTTTTTTATGGGTATTGGGTAGTGCCCTGACTGTGGGGAGTCCGGGGTTCATGTTCACTAAGTTTGGGGGTTGTTTACCGTCAAACAGGACTTCTACATTTTTAATTACTTGTTTTAGCTTTTTTTGGATATTCGTAGTTGGATCTTTGTTAACCACTTTAAACTTTGAGCTTTCGAAAAAAAACCGTTTTTTTATGTATTGTTCTTTTTTTAAAAGGACTATTGTATTACTTTTGTCTGATTTTGTGACTATTATATTGTTACTGTTAATTTTTCGTTTTAGTTGTTTGATGCTTTGTTTATCAGATTGCGTTATGGGTTCTGTGTTCTTAAGAATCTTTTCTATTTTTCTACTAGTCTCGTGCCTTAATACATTTTTATTTTCCTGGCTTAGATCCTGTATGGCTACTTCTATTTCAGCAATAGTATTAGTGATTGTGCGTTCATCATATGTTTGGTTCCAATTATACTTGGGATCTTTATTTAAAATTAATTCCTCATCAGTTGAAAGTTTTATATCGGTTAAGTTAATGACAGGTTGTTGAAAACACGGGCTGTCAATATTTTCATCTACCGATGTGCTTGTTGTTTTAATACTTAAGGCATTAGATTTTTTGTCTAGGACTTTTTGTTTCTTATCTAAAACGAATTCCATTTTTTCTATACTGCACCGTTGAAAATCATCCCATCCTATTTGAGTTAATTTATTTGCTGCTACTAAGTGATGACTGTACATTTTTTATTTAAAAAATCTTTCTTTTTGTAAAGAAAATTTATTTCCCTTCTTAACACAGTTTCATTAATGATCTCCTGTGTTTTTCTTTCATGGTGTGATTTTCCTTTTATTTTATGAAATTTATTCAAATGTTTCGGGATCCATTTATTCCTTAAACAATTCTTTAAGAATTTTATATCCTTACTGAACCCTTTACCCTATGTTGGTTAAATGATTCTACTTTTTATTTCTTCAATTAATAAATATTTCAACCAGCATCATGAAAGTAGCCAGACAGTGATGAGGAAATTTCAAGCATTTGTTGGAGACAGTAGGGACATACCTGCGACAGTTTAACAAAAGGCTAAATACTTGAGCTATGAAAAGAAATAGCATAGCTATGTATCACGAGGACAGGTGTGGCTACCTCAATTTTAGAAGCGACGCGCGGTGAGACATGGTTCTGGTATGTTCATTGTGATATTCGCGCCTAGAAGAAATATGATGCAGTAACGTGAATGGCTGATGAAGAAAATAGACACTCCCAAGACGCCAAGATCTACTAGAAACCGCCAAATTACAGAAAATGGAAAACCAATGAGAAGAGAATGCCTACTTGCGCGCCAACTCCGGCTGGGGTACGCGGCGGCTAGCATTCACGCGGGAAATCGCCTAGACAAAATCTCTACGATCGATTCTAGGATTAATGGGCATATTCTTGACCTGTGCAATATTACGAGTTCAGTGATATCTATTTCATTCCTGTACCACAATTATTTCGAGAAATTTTTACATAAAATCCCCCTCCATCTAGACCCAAGGGCCAGTTCATTTATAAGTGTGTCGAAGAGCCAAGACTTTACTATTCTTCTGTGCGTCTACGGACGTAGATCTATTATTCTGTGCGTCTACGGATGTAGATTATTATTCTGTTCGTCTACGGACGTAGACTTTTATTTTGTGTGTCAAGGACACAAGATATTCATTGTAAAGTGTTAAATTCAGTGATAGATAGTCATAGTACTATAATTATAGGGGCAGTATCGTCGATAATTCGCCAACGAACAGTGACAGGGAATTTAGTACCTGAACAAGCGAATTTAGTAGTCAGACATAAAGTGTATAATAACCTAATTTTTGTATCAGCGCAAGGATGACACCGATGAATGCAGAGGAAGTTTGGAATTCTCAACACTCCGTGCAGATGGCTGATATGAGATAAAGAATCATCCAGTTGGGGAATGGCGTCTGATGTTCTTTGACGGGTGACTACAAAAAGAGATGAGTACAAAATAATATTTTATTATTTGTTAAATTAACTTATGTTTTATGGGACATATTTTTTTGTAAATACTTTTCTTGTGTGATTAATGTAGTATATTTAGTTTTGATCTGACACATTTTTTTTTGGAAGCAGCTCGCACAATTGTAGTTTTTGGAAGGTTCTTTTCTTTGTGTTGTGTTAACTAACGTATCTATGTGAACGGCCGTGTTCGCCTAGGTTACGAAGTGCGGATAAAAACGTCTCTCGGAGATATGTCGTGTTTCAGAAGTAGGACTGAATTAATATAATTATATAGTAGATTGGAGGGTAATTAAATTTTGTTGAGATTTATTATTGATCAGATTCAGTGTGATTATTGCCTTTGGAGCAATGTAATTTGTGACGAAGAGTATTCTGCTCTATCGTAAGTTTTAAATATTGTGTTAAATGTTTGCGAGCTCTAATTCAGCAGACCCGTGTGAAAGGCGTTATGTCAGTCCCAGATGTGTGTTTTGTGAGTATATTTTTGTGGTATTACAAGCGGGAATTTCAGCAGAGACTGATTTCTGTCAGCTTGGTACCAGATTCATGTTGTATCCTTGCGAGGACAATTATGGATATCTGATTATTGTCTGACCATATGCTGAGTTGGAGGAGATGTTAGTTGCTGTTGATTCCTTGAGATAACAGTCCAGCTGGTCGGCTATTTATATACACTGGAAGGGGGACATGACAGGTATTGAGGAAAGGGTGAGTTGTGGTCACAAGGGCTGGCTGAGTTTCGCAAGCAAGCTCATCATTAGTGGAGTGCACGTCTGGCTCCCAATTACTTGAAAATAAATATAAATGTGAGAAACTGATCAATGGTAAAATTGTTTAAATAAATGGGAGTTGCCTACGAAACACGATAATATTCGAAGCGTTTCTTTAACATGCAGTTTTGTTAATATAAAGTAATCTTAACCACTCAGGTTGTTTGTTGTTGTTGGTTTATTCTTTGTTTATTTTACATGTCAGTGACCCGTGAGTCACGTGCGGCGCTGTTTTTCCTTGTGGTTGAGTATCTGGCCATTGTGGCAGCTCATTTGGTTAAGTGTGTCACCACACTAATAAGGGTCTCAGAGAGATGCCTGTAAATAGTAGAGTTGTAATATGTGTGTCAGAGTTAGATTTAAGGATTTTTATTAATGTTATGCCCATATCCATAAAAGTTGATTTACGAGATGATTGTTCGTGAGCACTGTGGCTGTTAACCCGTTGTGAACGAACGATCATCCAAGTACTCATTTCTCATAGATAGTCACCACGCGAACATAAATTCACATGCAAGGTAGTGGAACTTGGATCCACATTTTATTAGAAAAGGGGAGATCCATCTGACTCCTCAAAGTGATAAATATTCCTGTCAGGGGAAAATTCAGGGAGGATTTGTTTATTATTGTTTGTTTTATTCTTTTATGCACAAATTAGTTATTAAATCTTGTTATTATCTTACGTTTTGCCTCCTTACTTTCTTAATTATAGTTTTCATCCTATAACCCTTGCCTCAGAAAAGCACGTTGTTTGGCGGACGTAAACACCACACTATGAACTGAACGCGACCCCTTGATCTAAGATTCTTGCATAAAACACTGCTATTCTGAAGGGTTCATTACATAGACTGCTAATTTTAACCTTTGTGCTGGAGAATTTATGTGCTTCAATATATGCCTGGTTGGCTTCATTATGAATATCTATGACATTAGTCATTTTTTCAAGTTTTTCCGTATTGATTTTGATAAGTTATGTACTTGTCCACTTTACAATACAAAATATCTTTTTATTTACACATTTTGATACATGTTTCGGCCCTGTGAGCCTTCTTCAGTCAAAATCAATAAAATTCTCCTAGATCATTCTAAAGGTTGGTCTCTCATAAAAAAAAATTGGAAATCAATTTTACATCGTCAGGATGCTTAAAATACGTGAATATAAAATGCTTAAAGAAATTAAAAGATTTAAAAATGCACGAAATTATGAAACGTGGGCTCCATTCTTGTTAATCTATTTTCAAAACGAGGGACCCGGAACAATTAAAAATTACCTAACAATCTATGGTTCCTACTTGGAAACATGAAGAAATATTGACTTTAGTTATGTAGAAAACTTACCCCATTGTACAAGCATCTTGAAAAAGGAAAGTAGAAATAGGAATCGAACGTTGTTTATTTAGAGCTTTGCCAAAATGTTTTCAACAACCTGTAAAGCGAAAAACTAAATGAAAATGAAAAATTGAAAAATTGAAATTATAACAAAAACCCATGCATAAATGACCAATGTTTACATACCGCAGTTTGGAAACCATAAACTGTCACCTCACAACTTGAAAGAGCTACTACAAATGTGTCCGTCTAGTTGTTCCCCTTTGATCACATGTTGACCAGAATACTGCAAGTGAGAGGTCAACGGTCGCAGAAGGGGAGGTGTTGCATACGTCAGAACCTTACGTTATGGAGGAAGGAGAGCCACTTCTTGTTTATGTCGGTCTCTTCGCCTTAATTTCGAGATCGTGTTAAATAATATGTTGTCGTTGAGAGTTATTTCATTCAAATTGTTTACAGGGTCTGTTTTTTGGGCGATATAAATTTCTATGTTCTCTAATACATTAAGTTTTTTACTTTTATTAACAATATGTACAATTTCCAAATCCTTATCTATCGAACTGAAATTATGTTTTTTCTCGTCCATGTGGTTCGCCATGGCCGAGAACTTGTTATATTTCAGCGCACTGGCATGTTCCCCGTATCTTACGTTGAACGCTCTACCCGTTTGTCCAAAATAGGTGGAATCGCAATCCTTACATTTTAGTTTGTACACTCCCGATTTGCTGAATTTATTGGTCTTATTTACACTATTATGATTAAAGAAGATGTTGCTGTTATTATTTTGTGTTTTGTATGCAATGTTAATATCAAATTTTCTAATTGAGTTTGTTATTGTATGTGCTTTTGGGTTTACATACGTGAAAGTAGCGAACTTTTGGTTCTTTTTGCGATCTTTTTCTAAAGTTGTTTCAAATTTGTTAATAATCTTATTTTTGATTCTGTTTACGTAATTTTGTGAAAATCCATTTTTCTTTGCGATGTTGGCTATGATTTTTAGTTCCTTGTTTAAACTTTCTTCACCGAGTGGAATATTTAGCGCTCTATTAATTAAGCTGTAAAAGGCGGCTTTCTTATGGCTCTCTGGGTGATTAGAATCTTTCTTGATTGTTATGTCTGTTTGGGTTGGCTTGCGATATATATCAAAATGCAACTTATTCTGTGTTTTCTTTATTTTTAGATCTAAGTAATTTAAGCAATTTTCTTTTTGGGATTCTAGCGTGAATTTTATATTATCTAATTTGTTTAACATATTCAATAATTCGTCTGCTTTTACCATTTTTTCGTCTATTATAGTGAACACATCGTCCACATATCTTCCCCAGAACACAATACCTGGTAGATGGTTAATGATTTTATTTTGTTCCAAGAAATCCAAATAAACGTCTGCTATAATACCGGATGCCGGAGATCCCATTGCCAAACCATTGGTTTGTTGATATATTTTATTATTAAAGGTGAAAAAAGTGTTTTCTAAACAAAAATTAAGTAGTGACATAAACTCATTAATTTCTATTGCACTTACTTGTCCATATTTTCGTAAGTTATTTAGGATTATTTTCTGTGCTTTCTTTATTGGAATATTGGAGTACATGTCTTGTACGTCAAACGAATGCATAGTGTGTTCATCTTCTATGATTAGGTCTTTTGTTTTTTTGCTGAAATCGATGGAATTAATGAAGCCTGTATTAGCTTCAAATTTTATATGTTTTTTTAGAAACTGCTGTATGTACTTTGCTAATTTATACGTTGGACTGTTCTTAAAATTAACTATGGGTCTAATAGGTATTTCTTTTTTATGGGTTTTGGGTAGTGCCCTGACTGTGGGGAGTCCGGGGTTCATGTTCACTAAGTTTGGGGGTTGTTTACCGTCAAACAGGACTTCTACATTTTTAATTACTTGTTTTAGCTTTTTTTGGATATTCGTAGTTGGATCTTTGTTAACCACTTTAAACTTTGAGCTTTCGAAAAAAAATCCGTTTTTTTATGTATTGTTCTTTTTTTAAAAGGACTATTGTATTACTTTTGTCTGATTTTGTGACTATTATATTGTTACTGTTAATTTTTCGTTTTAGTTGTTTGATGCTTTGTTTATCAGATTGCGTTATGGGTTCTGTGTTCTTAAGAATCTTTTCTATTTTTCTACTAGTCTCGTGCCTTAATACATTTTTATTTTCCTGGCTTAGATCCTGTATGGCTACTTCAATTTCAGCAATAGTATTAGTGATTGTGCGTTCATCATATGTTTGGTTCCAATTGTACTTGGGACCTTTATTTAAAATTAATTCCTCATCAGTTGAAAGTTTTATATCGGTTAAGTTAATGACAGGTTGTTGAAAACACGGGCTGTCAATATTTTCATCTACGGATGTGCTTGTTGTTTTAATACTTAAGGCATTAGATTTTTTGTCTAGGACTTTTTGTTTCTTATCTAAAACGAATTCCATTTTTTCTATACTGCACCGTTGAAAATCATCCCATCCTATTTGAGTTAATTTATTTGCTGCTACTAAGTGATGATTGTACATTTTTTTATTTAAAAAATCTTTCTTTTTGTAAAGAAAATTTATTTCCCTTCTTAACACAGTTTCATTAATGATCTCCTGTGTTTTTCTTTCATGGTGTGATTTTCCTTTTATTTTATGAAATTTATTCAAATGTTTCGGGATCCATTTATTCCTAAAACAATTCTTTAAGAATTTTATATCCTTACATAGACTGCTAATTTTAACCTTTGTGCCGGAGAATTTATGTGCTTCAATATATGCCTGGTTGGCTTCATTATGAATATCTATGACATTAGTCATTTTTTCAAGTTTTTCCGTATTGATTTTGATAAGTTATGTACTTGTCCACTTTACAATACAAAATATCTTTTTATTTACACATTTTGATACATGTTTCGGCCCTGTGAGCCTTCTTCAGTCAAAATCAATAAAATTCTCCTAGATCATTCTAAAGGTTGGTCTCTCATAAAAAAAATTGTAAATCAATTTTACATCGTCAGGATGCTTAAAATACATGAATATAAAATGCTTAAAGAAATAAAAAGATTTAAAAATGCACGAAATTTTGAAACGTATGCTCCATTCTCCATACGGAAAAACTTGAAAAAATGACTAAAGTCATAGAAATTCATAATGAAGCCAACCAGGCATATATTGAAGCACATAAATTCTCCTGCACAAAGGTTAAAATTAGCAGTCTATGTGAGGATATAAAATTCTTAAAGAATTATTTAAGGAATAAATGGATCCCGAAACATTTGAATAAATTTCAAAAAATAAAAGGAAAATCACACCATGAAAGAAAAACACAGGAGATCATTAATGAAACTGTGTTAAGAAGGGAAATAAATTTTCTTTACAAAAAGAAAGATTTTTTAAATAAAAAAATGTACAATCATCACTTAGTAGCAGCAAATAAATTAACTCAAATAGGGTGGGATGATTTTCAACGGTGCAGTATAGAAAAAATGGAATTCGTTTTAGATAAGAAACAAAAAGTCCTAGACAAAAAATCTAATGCCTTAAGTATTAAAACAACAAGCACATCCGTAGATGAAAATATTGACAGCCCGTGTTTTCAACAAGCTGCCATTAACTTAACCGATATAAAACTTTCAACTGATGAGGAATTAATTTTAAATAAAGGTCCCAAGTATAATTGGAACCAAACATATGATGAACGCACAATCACTAATACTATTGCTGAAATAGAAGTAGCCATACAGGATCTAAGCCAGGAAAATAAAAATGTAATAAGGCACGAGACTAGTAGAAAAATAGAAAAGAGTCTTAAGAACACAGAACCCATAACGCAATCTGATAAACAAAGCATCAAACAACTAAAACGAAAAATTAACAGTAACAATATAATAGTCACAAAATCAGACAAAAGTAATACAATAGTCCTTTTAAAAAAAGAACAATACATAAAAAACGGATTTTTTTTTCGAAAGCTCAAAGTTTAAAGTGGTTAACAAAGATCCAACTACGAATATCCAAAAAAAGCTAAAACAAGTAATTAAAAATGTAGAAGTCCTGTTTGACTGTAAACAACCCCCAAACTTAGTGAACATGAACCCCGGACTCCCCACAGTCAGGGCACTACCCAAAACCCATAAAAAAGAAATACCTATTAGACCCATAGTTAACTTTAAGTACAGCCCAACGTATAAATTAGCAAAGTACATACAGCAGTTTCTAAAAAAACATATAAAATTTGAAGCTAATACAGGCTTCATTAATTCCATCGATTTCAGCAAAAAAACAAAAGACCTAATCATAGAAGATGAACACACTATGCATTCGTTTGACGTACAAGACATGTACTCCAATATTCCAATAAAGAAAGCACAGAAAATAATCCTAAATAACTTACGAAAATATGGACAAGTAAGTGCAATAGAAATTAATGAGTTTATGTCACTACTTAATTTTTGTTTAGAAAACACTTTTTTCACCTTTAATAATAAAATATATCAACAAACCAATGGTTTGGCAATGGGATCTCCGGCATCCGGTATTATAGCAGACGTTTATTTGGATTTCTTGGAACAAAATAAAATCATTAACCATCTACCAGGTATTGTGTTCTGGGGAAGATATGTGGACGATGTGTTCACTATAATAGACGAAAAAATGGTAAAAGCAGACGAATTATTGAATATGTTAAACAAATTAGATAATATAAAATTCACGCTAGAATCCCAAAAAGAAAATTGCTTAAATTACTTAGATCTAAAAATAAAGAAAATACAGAATAAGTTGCATTTTGATATGTATCGCAAGCCAACCCAAACAGTCATAACAATCAAGAAAGATTCTAATCACCCAGAGAGCCATAAGAAAGCCGCCTTTTACAGCTTAATTAATAGAGCGCTAAATATTCCACTCGGTGAAGAAAGTTTAAACAAGGAACTAAAAATCATAGCCAACATCGCAAAGAAAAATGGATTTTCACAAAATTACGTAAACAGAATCAAAAATAAGATTATTAACAAATTTGAAACAACTTTAGAAAAAGATCGCAAAAAGAACCAAAAGTTCGCTACTTTCACGTATGTAAACCCAAAAGCACATACAATAACAAACTCAATTAGAAAATTTGATATTAACATTGCATACAAAACACAAAATAATAACAGCAACATCTTCTTTAATCATAATAGTGTAAATAAGACCAATAAATTCAGCAAATCGGGAGTGTACAAACTAAAATGTAAGGATTGCGATTCCACCTATTTTGGACAAACGGGTAGAGCGTTCAACGTAAGGTACGGGGAACATACCAGTGCGCTGAAATATAACAAGTTCTCGGCCATGGCGAACCACATGGACGAGAAAAAACATAATTTCAGTTCGATAGATAAGGATTTGGAAATTGTACATATTGTTAATAAAAGTAAAAAACTTAATGTATTAGAGAACATAGAAATTTATATCGCCCAAAAAACAGACCCTGTAAACAATTTGAATGAAATAACTCTCAACGACAACATATTATTTAACACGATCTCGAAATTAAGGCGAAGAGACCGACATAAACAAGAAGCGGCCCTCCCTCCTCCATAACGTAAGGTTCTGACGTATGCTACACCTCCCCTTCTGCGACCGTTGACCTCTCACTTGCAGTATTCTAGTCAACATGTGATCAAAGGTGAACAACTAGACGGACACATTTGTAGTAGCTCTTTCAAGTTGTGAGGCGACAGTTTATGTTTTCCAAACTGCGGTATGTAAACATTGGTCATTTATGCATGGGTTTTTGTTATAATTTCAATTTTTCAATTTTTCATTTTCATTTAGTTTTTCGCTTTACAGGTTGTTGAAAACATTTTGGCAAAGCTCTAAATAAACAACGTTCGATTCCTATTTCTACTTTCCTTTTTCAAGATGCTTGTACAATGGGGTAAGTTTTCTACATAACTAAAGTCAATATTTCTTCATGTTTCCAAGTAGGAACCATAAATTGTTAGGTAATTTTTAATTGTTCCAGGTCCCTCGTTTTGAAAATAGATTAACAAGAATGGAGCCCACATTTCAAAATTTCGTGCATTTTTAAATCTTTTAATTTCTTTAAGCATTTTATATTCATGTATTTTAAGCATCCTGACGATGTAAAATTGATTTACAATTTTTTTTAATGAGAGACCAACCTTTAGAATGATCTAGGAGAATTTTATTGATTTTGACTGAAGAAGGCTCACAGGGCCGAAACATGTATATAAATGTATAAATAAAAAGATATTTTGTATTGTAAAGTGGACAAGTACATAACTTAATAAACGAATTTAACAATAGACATTAAAATTAAAAACACGCAATCATTCACACCTCCTTTCAACTCTACATCTTATTACAATGCTGCATTAAAATTATGAGTATAAATCTTGGCTTGTTTTAGGCCTACACTGCGTAAAAATAAAAACGTTTAATGAAGCCTCTTAATAGCATTCCAGACACATGGTTTCATTCACAAGCCTGCATTTGTAGAACACACGTGCAGTAACTTTGTTTCATCAATGAAATACCGGCACCACGCCGTACTCGAAACTGGTTTATACAATTAATATAGAAGGCGGTGGGTCTACACTTGTGCATATTATATCATCGCTCTCCAATATAACGGTGAATCATTCTCGCTAGTCCACAGAGACTGCTCGTGTGTGCATTTATAAAAACACGTAAAAATTAACATTTAGATCTTACAAAAGTTCACATAACTACTCTGTTTCGTAACAATCATTCTAAAAAATTTTATACACTCTTTCATTCGCACCCCGCAATTGTTCTAGACCAATTCGGTTCCACATTTCTCTTAACAATGAACAATCATACACACCAAAACATCCGCTCATAAAACACACGCTATTCCAAAACAATTGATTAATAAATCCTACTAAATTATTTAACTAATTAAATCATTTTCACAAAAATTATTTACATGTAATATGTTTATAATAATATCCATTATCTAGTGTTACTAACGCGACACTTTCGAGATTCTGACTTCTCGGTTACAATATAATCCTTAGCTAAATATATACACTGGTTTTTCACATAACAATCCTTCTCTAATGTTCTGTAGTTTTGATATACTGCTTACACATCGTCTTATATATGTTTTGATTACTTTGTCGGTATAATACAGTCGACTAATTAAGGTAAACTGTACGTAATTACATAACTTCGGGTTTAATAAAATTCAATAATTGTATTATAGACATGAGAAGACAATCTTTCTCAAGTTGCATTTCCGCTGAAACCCTCCTGTTAACACAGCTAAATCGTTAATTCACAAGAACTGGACTACTTGTATACAACGGCTCTTATCATGATACATGCCTTTTTATCAAAGAACAACAATGCTTTGACTTCCTTAAAATGCGGAATTCCCTCGCATGAGCAGTCCATATCTCTACAAATCCTCATATAACACTATATATGGCATAAACAATTATCATCTACTATGTTAAACAATAACCAAAAGGGATTAATTGTTATTAACATATCATATGTAGGAACTTCTCTCAAATAATGGCATGACCCTCAGTATCATTGCACATGGACTACTGGACTACATTTATACATGCGTAAGTTCTTCAAATGAAACTTCCAATTGTAATGAACGATATTAGACAGTCGTGATTAACCTCCTAAAGTTTACTCCACAATATGATAATTAACTGTTAACTCGTCTGTCGCAAATACATGTAATAAAAATAATACTCCTGTTTCATCTCACTTGTCAAGCTTTAAATTGTTTATCGTTGTAGAAATCATGTCAACAAAATGACGTGATGTTACACAAATAGGATAAAATAACACACATGTTATTTACAGTGTCAGATAGAATTCAATCTTGACAGGGATAAACTAGCTTTGAATTCCTAGCCAAAGATTTGAATAATCTTCTATCAAAAGGTATTTCCTCTAACATATTAAATGAACAAAGCTCTTAGCTTTACAAATAATAAGAAAGGTTTGTCAATGTAGTAATGTTTTTCCACTCTACACAAAGAATGTTCATAGGGATTAAGACTTCGGTCTTATCAACCGACTAGTATTTCTTAGATCGTCGATAGTTTATGTACAATAATGATATAACAATATCATTCGATGTTTCTTCTTTTCTTGAAGTTATATGTTGATACATTAAAGTACTCAAATTAAATTTAAAAGAATTTAATTTGAAGTTATGACACAATGTCAGAATACTTGGTTTAAATGAAATTATTAAAATTCGAGAGTCGAAACGATTAGTCTTCTATGAGGCAATATGATTCCTCTAACGAAATTTTTAATGTCAGTTCCACAACTGATCCGTAGAATAAAATTGAAAAATAGATGAAATGCAATCATCTTCTAAATAATCTTGAAGTATAAAAATCTCAACACACATCAGAAGTGTAAAATACATAAGAATACTGAAATACATGAAATGAGAAAATATAGAAATATATGGAAAAAGATCGCTGAAAATATGGAATAAGATCGCTGACTCAGAATGTTACTAATCAAGCTCCATATAACAATTGAGATACACTAATACCTTATTTGGACGAAAACTTGAAGATCTATGTAAGTATTCCCACAATACTTTAAATGTTTCCTCAGTACAAGACCCTGAGATGGATCTGCATTCGAACCTCGGATCTGCGACCTCAGAGATAAGAAACGTCCCTCTCTGGAATTCACCAACATTCGCCTGGGCTCGAACGACATCCTTCTGGCAAATTCTTGTGTGTTGCTGGGCTACCTTTCCCTAGCATCTTGACAAATCTCTTCTGTAAAGTCTTCATTCTCCGTCGTAAATATGTATCAGCTTCATCATTGGAATATAATTATGGAAATATTCATATAAATGGTGAATGAAAGATTTCCATTGCTAATTGATGTTATATTAGTGTTCGTAGACAGACGAAAATGCACAAGATTGACCGTACACTACGTCTCTATTCAAGAATTCGTCGTCTAACGAAGCTCCATCGTTGTATCTTAACTCCTGTTATCGAATATGTCTCTGGCGCATGACTATTTAGTTCATCATATCAACAATGTTAATTATGCTGAATGATAACGTTTGAAGAATAATAATAGTCATTTTGTTAATGTTTATGTGTTGCGCCAATATTAAAAGTTCTCCGCCACTGTGCACTTGAACTGCGTTCGCCAACTTCATGTTGCAATTTATAATGATATTCAGCTTTATTTCCAACACATTTGGAAATCTAACTTGACAGGCTTATATTGTCGAAACGGTAAGTTTTAAAGCGCTCGACTTTTCACAATACATAGTATGCGAACTGTTCTTTATATACATTCGCTTATTTAACTTTAGATCTCAATTATATAAGAGATATAAGCAATGTAATGTTCCTCGCAACTTCACGTAGAATGGAAGTGCGGTGACCTCCTACGTTCCACCTAGCTATCCTCGCGTCTCCACAAGTCGACAGTCGTCGCACTCGGACTAAGCCTTGGGATCTCCGTTAACCCAGTAAAAACACTTTCTCACTATTTAAAGACTGCTGGAATAAGAACCTCGATCCTTGGATCTCCCCCTTCAAGTCGAATTTTTGGCGGCCATATCAATCTCCCACCATAATTTTAGCGCGTAGATTACTAATGCTTATTACTGCGTAGATTAACCGATCTGCGGTTTTTAAAGTATCAGACATAATTTATTTTAATATTCTCTTCATTACCAAATAAGAAAATCTTCTTCTAAGGGCCTAAATGCATAATTTCATCATGTTGTGTAATTAAAGTTGGTCCCGTCTTCAATAAGACCTGTTCTCATTGGCTCTGGGCTGGGATCCAATAGCATAATTTATAACAATATTTATAATATTAATTTCCAAACTCGCTGTTGCTATGCTAAATATAGCCTTCTAGAGGCGTCCATTGTGCAACATATCACGTGATCGGGCTGTACTACAGTCTAGAGCTTGTAACACTACACTCCTGTGTCACACTTCCAGAAATTATATTTGCTGGTTAAATTTTATCATGGGGACGGAAAATACTCTCATTTTGTCCCTAAATAATTCAATTTACGGGGGCATTCCTCCGTCATCTCAAGTTAAAAACAGTTCGAAATTGTTTTTAATCTTTCTAATTCAAGACTTTTGATATGTCACTTGAACTCGTATATTGAATTATTTTAGCCTATTTTCTTATGATACTTTTTCAAATTCTTAGCGTTGAATTTTCCTAGAATAACGTTGTTTTCATCGTCAAACAACTCATTACAGTTATTCCCATAAGCATTAGTTATGCGGAACGGGCCAATAAAGATAACTACGAACTTGGGGTATATCTTTTTGCTCACGTCCGCTTTAACTGGTCTGCGCAATAAGACCTTATTTCCAATTTCTAACGGCGTACCGAAACGTTTTCCTGCAACTCGTTTCAAGCGCTTGTCTGCTGATTTCTGAAGTCTTTCTTTCGCCATATCGATCCTCGCTTGTCTTCCTAGTTCAGGATCTCTGGGAATGAAATCAAATACATTGTCCCATGGCCTTTCTGGATTCCTTCCTAAGTGAAGAATCATAGGAACTTCTGCCGTGCTATCTTGAACTGCGGAGTTCAAACAATCCTCAATCATTGGCACGTATTTTACCCAACTGGGGTGATCATCTGGGCAGAAAATTCTGCAGAATTTGTTAAATTCTGCCATATAGCGTTCGCTTGAATTTGACTCTGGATAACGCCCGCTTGAAATGATGTGCTTAATTCCCAACCTTTCCATGTCTGCTACGAATTCGGCTGAAGTGAACTACGCTCCATGGTCCGATAAGAGATATTCTGGTTTCCCAGCCTTCGGAAACACAGCATTCTCTAATCTGCTCACAATATTTCTGGTATTGGATTTTGCATAGGATTCATGGTAACGAATTTAGTGAACACATCAACAGTCACTAACAGGAACTGATTACCCTGATATCCCTTCGGACAAGGACCAAAAATATCCGTGGCCATCAGCTCACGTGGTTTAGAAGGTATCATAGCTCTGGGTCTTCCTTTCAACAATTCTGATGCAAATTTTCCTCTCTGGCATTTATCATAAGATCTTATAATCTTCGCTATAGTGGATCTCATGTTGGTCCAAATAAACCTCTCTTTAAGAGTACTGAGGGTTTTATCTAAACGTCCATGTCCGATAGAATGGTGTGCCAACCACACTAACTTTGTGGCAAGATTAGGGGGCATGACTATGCGAATCTTAGTGTGTTCGGAGTCTGCGTACTTACACACAAGATCTCCGCTCAATACATAGTGTCGTGATCGCCTTTGAGTAGCAGCATAATCTAGATCTGCTGTGTCCATGTAACCCTTAAGGAACCTGTACATTTTCCTAATTGGAGCGTGTCTCTTCTGTGACACACCGATTCGGGCTAATCTCCTAACGGTTTCCTGATCTTCTTCCTCCAATTGTGCATGGTTAATCTGCAAATTTCTAACTGGGTTAAGTGATAATGCGTCATCCAACAAATTGTCCTTACCTGGCTGGTGGACTATTGTAGCATTAAACTATTGAGTGAAAAGGGCCCATCGACTTAATCTATCACTCGACATATCGGTTTGAAGCATAAATTGGAGTGCCTTATGGTCGGTGATAATTATAATCTGGTGTCCGATTAATATCTAATTCCACACTTGAAGAGCTGTCACGAAAGCTAACGTCTATAGTTCTGTCGTGAAGTAGTTCTCTTCGTGTTTCTTAAGCTTTCTTCTAGTGAACGCAATGTAGTGCTTATTTGCTTCTTCGTCCTTTTGGTATAAGACTGCACTAATACCTACACGTGAAGCATCGGATTCTATGTAAAATATTCGTTCGAAATCCGGATATTCTAATTTCACGTTGTTTTTCAACATCTCCTTAGCTTTCTCAAACGCGTCGTCAGCGATACTACTCCATTTCCAACGGTTATTTTTCTTTAGCAAGTCATAGAGAGGTGCCATAATCTCTGAATACTTTGGACAATGACTGCTAATGAATTGGCACGCACCTACAAATTCTCGCACTTGTTTGACCTTAGTGGGCTTTGGGAATCTCATAATAGCTTCCACTTTCTGCACTTTCGGGTGATATCCATGCTGGTCAATGGTGTGTCCGAGAAAATTAATTTCTTCTTTCATGAAACGGCACTTATCGAAGTTTACCTTTATATTTGCGCCTCTCAGGTTTTCAAAAAGCTTACGCAAGTGTATAAGATGTTCCTGGACATTTGGTGAAGATATTATTAAATCATCTATATAACAAAGCACGTTCTTTTTAACTCCATCGGTGAGTTTGTTATCAAGGGATCTAATCAGGGCTGGACCACTGTTGACCATGCCAAAGGGAATTCTCTGAAATACCCAGGACGTCTTGTCAAACAGAAACCCTGTGTACTGTTTGCTTTCTTCTTCAAGCTCAATCTGGTAAAACGAAGAAGTTAAATCTAGGACGCTAAAACATGCTTTTCCTTTAAACTTTCTGAACAAATCTCGTATTTTAGGCGGTCGGTCTGCCTCGGGCAAAATCTTTAAATTAATGGTCCTGGCGTCGAGACATAGGCGTAATTGACCATTATTTTTCTCGACTACAATTATAGTGTTGATGTAAGACGACGCCTGCTTCTTTATAATTCCGTCAGCTTCCATTTTCTTGATTATCCCTCGTACTTCTCCATAGTACTTTTCTGGTATCGGGTAAATCCTCTCCTGATAAGGAGTTTCATCCGTAAGCCTAATCTTATACTTGTAGTCCTTTATCAATCCAGGATTATCATCAAAAATGTATTTAAACTCCATGATTAATTCCTCAAATTCATCCTGAATTTCGTCAAACCCTTCTGATTGGAGAGTAGGCATTTCCCATCCATTTTCTACCTCTTCAATAATGTTGTTAATAATTTCTTCCCTAGGATCTTTATCTAGACTGTCATTCGAATCTTGTTCTTCTAACTCTTCTGTGTTTATTAACCCTTCACTAAATTTTATGACTCGTTGTGGTGTTTGAAGCCATATTTTCAGTGTTGCCTTAGTAAACAAGAGTTTAGTGCTTTTCAGTCGACCGCACAGCGAGTTCAAGTGAGCACGGAAATTGCGAATAGCTGTAGTACGGAAGACAATCAGATAAGTAGTTAGCCTAAAATTTTATAGTTTAACCATAGTTTACAGCCATATAATCTCTCTAAAGTACAATCTCCGGATAGCCATCACCATTTAGCATTTCACCTAACATATATACTGCATTTAGCATACACTGACAGTTGTAGTACCAATACTGCAACTAAATAATTGTACATATTGTAAATATTTTCACCTGTATTTCAAACATAGATTTTATAGCCTAAGTGTATTGGATCTGATGATGATCGCTTGACGATCGAAACTGGTCATCCTAGTGTTTTATTAATCTCATGTAATTTATTTCAGGATTAGGGCATAACCCATCTCTTTTGGGTACATTCGTGTTGACCGACTGAAAAGCACTAAACTCTTGTTTTATGACTCGGTTTTCATATCAATTACTGCTCCAACTTTAGTAATGAAGTCAATGCCTAGCACGATATCAAAATTGATTTTGCTCACCACAATGAAAATGTGTTCATATGTGCTTCCATTTATCTCAACGTTTAACAAAACTGGGATTTTGCATTTTACCGATTTGTCTTGAAAAATACCACGCACTTTAACAGTAGATACGGGTAAAACTGTCATCTTTTTGCCCTTAGATAATCTCTGATAACAATCGTCCGATATGATAGACATAATGGCGCCAGTATCCATTAATGACGTATATATTTGTCCATCAACATTAACACATGTAATCGGTAACTCGAATGGTCTTTCTTCTCTAACAATCTCTTTCTCGAAGAGTAGGTCTTCGTCTGTCACCTCATAGATTTCGTTCATCATATTCTGGTTTAGTGTAGCAGTATATCCAGTCTCCTCTAATTCAGTTTCAAAATTGTTTTTTTTTTGTCCTTGAGACTCATTCTCATGGTTTCCCTTCTGACTAGTAGATGGACCGGAACTATAATCATACATTTATTTTCCCTTCCATTACCATTCTCATTATTTCTCAACTCCTTGAGATACTCTTGTCCTACCTTATGACGTTCATCATACTTCTTCTTCGTCATAATTTCATATTGGGAGTTTCTGTTACGATTATAGTTCTGGTTATTCCTATTGTTATTCCTGTTATAATAACCATTATTATTGTATCGGTAGTTATTATTGTTGTGATAATAACCACTTCTACGGTTGCCATTGATATTATCGTTATTACGAAATGCTGTTGCTGGTATGGACGACCTCCACGGAATCTCTGGTATCTGGGTTCTGGTCTACGATCCCGGAAATAATTATTCCTTTCAGGACCAATATTTCCCTTTTCTGGTTCTTACGGATTGTCTGTCTGTTGTGTTTGGTCAAGATACACGGTGTTAATGTCTTTGTACTCTTGCCTTTGGTTCTTCGCAACAACGTTTGGCATAGGGCTCGTGTAATCGAGTTTTCTGAGCAATTCGTCCATGCTTGGTAGATCGTTGATCCCTGACGAGATAATTAGACGTCTGACTTCAACAGGGAGCATCCTGGCTATCGCGTCTATCAACTGAGCTGTAGATAACGGGGGTTGAAGGAATCTCAGTCTGGCTAACTGACTCGTGAAGAAGTCTGCGTAGCGTGTAGGAAGAGTTCCTGAATATTTTCGTGAGTATACTTCTGCGCGTAGGGAATTATGTGCTTCAATAGACCAGAAACGCTTTATTAGTGCTTCTGCGAATTCATCGTTCATGAAGATATATCTAAAGGCACGAAACCATTCAAGGGGCCCATCTGACAAATAGCGTTCTACGATCTTCATTTCCCTCTCTCTTGGAATATCCACTTCGATAAAGTAATCTTTGAGATTTCTGATGTACTCTATCGGTGTGAAACTATCTAGGTTGCTGAACTTGCGCGGTTTGTCTTCAAAGTTCCTTATGACCGTCACGTTTCTCGGATATGAATCCTGAAGGTTTGGTCGAAAATCTCTATTGTAACTTTCGGGCTCTTTACTCCTCTCATCTAAACCTTCCGTAAACCTGAATAATCTTTCTTCCGGCCTAATTTCCCCTTCTTCCACTTCTAGGCTATTTCTTCTAGTCTGATTCCTCGAATCTTCAAAATCTATCTTCTCCCTTTCCTTTTCTTCTATCTCAGCGATAATCTTCTTCAGCTGTTGGCCTACTTCGGTCTTTAAATCTTCCTTATACGTCTCAAGCTTGGCAACATCTCCTAGATTAAGATTTTGTAATTTCTTGGATACGTATTCTTCTAATTCATTAGTTTTCTCCTCACTCATGGCATTAACGTTAGTGACAACCTTGTTTAATTGTTCCTCTATCGTTTTAGTCTTACTCTCTAACGATTCTTTCAAAGCTTGCACATCCTGACTAGATTGAGTTCTATCTTCTACTTGCTTTTCAGTGAGCGTATCAATCATTTTACCTAGATCTGTTCTTACTTCAATAACTTCTCTATTAATTTCTACTTGGGTACTGGCTAATTTCTTTTCTATGTTATCTTGGATTTGCTTAACATGATCCCCACTAGATTTGTTCCACTCGTCTTTCCATACAACTACATTAGCTTTTAACATTGCAGCTATGTCCTGCTCAATATCTGCCTTAAGAATTTTATTATGGTCATTAACCTGCGTTCGTAAAGTTTCTACGTTACCTTTTAATTCGACCAGAGAAGCTGTAGTTTTTAACGCATCGTCAACAACACGTGTCGTTAAAGCAGTTATATTATGTGTACACAATTCTTTAGACGCCTCTACCTCTTGTCTAATCTTATTAATGTCCACCTGGACTTTCGTTACATCTACAAATACCGTATTAACTTCTGTCTGTATTTTACCTATGTCTGACTGTACATCAGTGACATCTGACTGCATGTTATTTATGTCAACCTGAACATTAGTGACATCGGCTTGGACTGTATCTACTTTAGATTGGACATTGGATACCTCTAACCTCACATTAACAATATCAGACTGTACTATGTCTGCTTTGGATTGGACTGTGGATACATCTACTTGGACTGTATCGACTTTACTTTGAACATGGGATACATCTCACCTAACATTACTAAAATCGGACTGTACTATGTCTACTTTGGATTGGACTGTACCGACCTCTGTTCGTACACCACTTACGTCATCCTGTATCTGCTTTGAGCTAGCCTGTAAACGCGTGACATTTGCAACCATTTTAGAGGCACTAGTATGTAAACCCCCTAAAGAAGTTTGAACTTCCTGAATTTCAGTTTTGAAACTCTCTTTGACACTTTCTGCAACTTTATCTGTAAGAGAATCAGCAACTTAAACAATCACTGTGTTAAGGTCCTCCTTTCGTTCCCGCTTCAGTTGTTCTAGGTCCTGCTTGGCTTCCTGAAATTAACCTTCAACAACATTCAAATTTGCCTTCATTTCATTTTGGACATCCCTTAAACTGCCCTGCAGTTGCTCCTTCAAATTCTGCTTCATACTTTCTTGCAGCTTCATCTGCGTCTCCTCCGACATTCTCTTTACATCCTCACTTGCCATTGCAATAACCCTTTAAATAATGCTATAGAGACATAAACGACAACGGAGCAAAATAACAACTTCTGAGCAACGTCCTATTCCATATATATTTTTGAGCACCTTAATGTCTAAAAGTAACTTAAAATTACCTTAGCATTAACTTAAAGTACACCCTATGTTGAATAAACCTACTCATCATGTTCGTTCTCCAGTCATTCACCTTAAATATACTACCACAAAGAAAAATTCTACCATTACAATCATCAAAACAAGTTAGCTTTAGTTTTACACATGACCTTAACAATCGTCATGTACCGGTAAAATAAAATAGATATTCAGATCGTAGGTCGTTTTTCGAAACTGTCTACCTACTACACCTCTCTCAGGTTTCTAAGATCTGATCTTTATCTGAGTGTAACCTTCCTAATATTAATTTAAATTAAGCCTATATAATTACACTCACATCCATCCGAAATTGGATAAGACATCCCACAAGTCTGGTAATTATTTCTTTCACTAGAAATGGTCAAACCAACTTCCTTTAGACACTACGAAGCTAATTTCGTAGCCCCAAAGTTCATAGGCGGCATTCCAACTGTACCCGATCATCCGGAAAGGATCCTGTTGGAATATCCATTGCCCCCGCTGGATTGCCTATTTCTAACAGCACCGGCATATACTACATTATAAATCGCTTCCAACATGGCCTTTAGGGATTTACAGACAGCAGTTACAAGAATATTGTGGATCAACAACCAACTACACGGGGCACTCACCTTTACTTACCTCTCGGGGACTGGGAATTCAGCTTCGCCTACACTACATCCACAATACTCTGCTCCTTATATTTAAAATGAATAACACTCCAACAACAATGGAAAACAATCTGAACAAAATGTATTAACAATAGGGTAAACTAATCTACTATAAACCAAATAACAATAAACGAATTTAACAATAGACATTAAAATTAAAAACACGCAATCATTCACACCTCCTTTCAACTCTACATCTTATTACAATGCTGTATTAAAATTATGAGTATAAATCTTGGCTTGTTTTAGGCCTACGCTGCGTAAAAATAAAAACGTTTAATGAAGCCTCTTAATAGCATTCCAGACACATGGTTTCATTCACAAGCCTGCATTTGTAGAACGCACGTGCAGTAACTTTGTTTCTTCAATGAAATACCGGCACCACGCCGTACTCGAAACTGGTTTATACAATTAATATAGAAGGCGATGGGTCTACACCTGTTCATATTATGTCATCGCTCTCCAATATAACGGTGAATCATTTTCGCTAGTCCACAGAGACTGCTCGTGTGTGCATTTATAAAAACACGTAAAAATTAACATTTAGATCTTACAAAAGTTCACATAACTACTCTGTTTCTTAAACAATCATTCTAAAAAAAAGGTATACACTCTTTCATTCGCACCCCGCAATTGTTCTAGACCAATTCGGTTCCACATTTCTCTTAACAATGAACAATCATACACACCAAAACATCCGCTCATAAAACACACGCTATTCCAAAACAATTGATTAATAAATCCTACTAAATTATTCAACTAATTAAATCATTTCCACAAAAATTATTTACATGTAATATGTTTATAATAATATCCATTATCTAGTGTTGCTAACGCGACACTTTCGAGATTCTGACTTCTCGGTTACAATATAATTCTTAACTAAATATATACACTGGTTTTTCACATAACAATCCTTCTCTAACGTTCTGTAGTTTTGATATACTGCTTACACATCGTCTTATATAGGTTTCATTACATTGTCGGTATAATACAGTCGACTAATTAAGGTAAACTGTACGTAATTACATAACTTCGGGTTTAATAAAATTTAATAATTGTATTATAGACATGAGTAGACAATCTTTCTCATGTTGCATTTCCGCTGAAACCCTCCTGTTAACACAGCTAAATCGTTAATTCACAAGAACTCGACTACTTGTATACAACGGCTCTTATCATGATACATGCCTTTTTATCAAAGAACAACAAAACTTTGACTTCCTTAAAATGCGGAATTCCCTCGCATGAGCACTCCATAGCTCTACAAATCCTCATATAACACTATATATGGCATAAACAATTATCATCTACTATGTTAAACAATAACCAAAAGGGATTAATTGTTATTAACATATCTTATGTAGGAACTTCTCTCAAATAATGGCATGACCCTCAGTATCATTGCACATGACTACTGGACTATAATTATACATGCGTAAGTTCTTCAAACGAAACTTCCAATTGTAATGAACGATATTAGGCAGTCGCGATTAACCTCCTAAAGTTTACTCCACAACAAGAGAATTAACTGTTTACTCGTCTGTCGCAAATACATGTAATAAAAATAATACTCCTGTTTCATCTTACTTGTCAAGCTTTAAATTGTTTATCGTTGTAATATCACGTCGACAAAATGACGTGATGTTACACAAATAGGATAAAATAACACACATGTTATTTATAGTGTCAGATAGAATTCAATCTTGACAGGGATAAACTAGCTTTGAATTCCTAGCCAAAGATTTGAATAATCTTCCATCAAAAGGTATTTCCTCTAACATATTAAATGAACAAAGCTCTTAGCTTTACAAATAATAAGAAAGGTTTGTCAATGTAGTAATGTTTTTCCACTCTACACAAAGAATGTTCATAGGGATTAAGACTTCGGTCTTATCAACCGACTAGTATTTCTTAGATCGTCGATAGTTTATGTACAATAATGATATAACAATATCAGTCGATGTTTCTTCTTTTCTTGAAGTTATATGTTGATACATTAAAGTGCTCAAATTAAATTTAATAAGAATTTAATTTGAAGTTATGACACAATGTCAGAATACTTGGTTTAAATGAAATTATTAAAATTCGAGAGTCGAAACGATTAGTCTTCTATGAGGCAATATGATTCCTCTAACGAAATTTTTAATGTCAGTTCCACAACTGATCCGTAGAATAAAATTGAAAAATAGATGAAATGCAATCATCTTCTAAATAATCTTGAAGTATAAAAATCTCAACACACATCAGAAGTGTAAAATACATAAGAATACTGAAATACATGAATTGAGAAAATATAGAAATATATGGAAAAAGATCGCTGAAAATATGGAATAAGATCGCTGACTCAGAATGTTACTAATCAAGCTCTATGTAACCATTGAGATACACTAATACCTTATTTGGACGAAAACTTGAAGATCTATGTAAGTATTCCCACAATACTTTAGATATTTCCTCAGTACAAGACACTGAGATGGATCTGCATTCGAACCTCGGATCTGCGACCTCAGAGATAAGAAACGTCCGTCTCCGGAATTCACCAACATTCGCCTGGGCTCGAACGACATCCTTCTGGCAAATTCTTCTGTGTTACTGGGCTACCTTTCCCTAGCATCTTGACAAATCTCTTCTGTAAAGTCTTCATTCTCCGTCGTAAATATGTATCAGCTTCATCATGGAATATAATTATGGAAATATTCATATAAATGGTGAACGAAAGATTTCCATTGCTAATTGATGTTATATTAGTGTTCGTAGACTGACGAAAATGCACACGATTGACCGTACACTACGTCTCTATTCAAGAATACGTCGTCTAACGAAGCTCCATCGTTGTATCTTAACTCCTGTTATCGAATATGTCTCTGGCGCATGATTATTTAGTTCATCATATCAACAATGTTAATTATGCTGAATGATAACGTTTGAAGAATAATAATAGTCATTTTGTTAATGTTTATGTGTTGCGCCAATATTAAAAGTTCTCCGCCACTGTGCACTTTAACTGCGTTCGCCAACTTCACGTTGCAATTTATAATGATATTCAGCTTTATTTCCGACACATTTGGAAATCTAACTTGACAGGCTTATATTGTCGAAACGGTAAGTTTTAAAGCGCTCGACTTTTCACAATATATAGTATGCGACCTGTTCTTTATATATATTCGCTTATTTAACTTCAGATCTCAATTATATAAGAGATATAATCAATGTAATGTTCCTCGCAACTTCACGTAGAATGGAAGTGCGGTGACCTCCTACGTTCCACCTAGCTATCCTCGCGTCTCCACTAGTCGACAGTCGTCGCACTCGGACTAAGCCTTGGGATCTCCGTTAACCCAGTAAAAGCACTTCCTCACTCTTCAAAGACTGCTGGAATAAGAACCTCGATCCTTGGATCTCCCCCTCCAAGTCGAATTTTTGGCGGCCATATCAATCTCCCACCATAATTTTAGCGCGTAGATTACTAATGCTTATTACTGCGTAGATTAACCGATCTGCGGTTTTTAAAGTATCTGACATAATTTATTTTAATATTCTCTTCATTACCAAATTAGAAAATCTTATTCTAAGGGCCTAAATGCATAATTTCATCATGTTGTGTAATTAAAGTTGATCCCGTCTTCAATCAGATCTGTTCTCATTGGCTCTGGGCTGGGATCCTATAGCATAATTTATAACAATATTTATAATATTAATTTCCAAACTCGCTGTTGCTATGCTAAATATAGCCTTCTAGAAGCGTCCATTGTGCAACATATCACGTGATCGGGCTGTACTACAGTCTAGAGCTTGTAACACTACACTCCTGTGTCACACTTCCAGAAATTATATTTGCTGGTTAAATTTTATCATGGGGACGGTAAATACTCTCATTTTGTCCCTAAATAATTCAATTTACGGGGGCAGTACCATGACGAAAATTCCATTCTAGTTGCTGTATCAACTTCCTAATCCCATGATATCCCACTCGTCCATAGTTTATGCAGCAACAGTCTAGGAATTAACAATACAGGGCTGGCTATCCCTATAGGGTCAAAAATCTTCTGGGATACTGAAAGAACTGTCCTTTTCATCACCTTTCCTAGCACAATATTATTAAACAACTCTAACTTCAACGACATTGTATCTGACACTGTGTCCCACAGCAAACCTAATACCACAACCTTTGTAGGCCAGGCAAGGCGATTGTAGTTGGACTGTCATCCCCTTAAATTGAATTTACTATCGTCCATTACGTTACCAGTCTCACTGATAAATTGATTTAATTCAGATACAGTTACCACATGATCAACAAAGAGGCTTCGTTTCAGTTCAAGCATAACCTCATTGTCATAAAGTGAACTAAGCATGGCTTGACTGACTTGATAGTCAAGAACTGCACCCAAGATGAAAGGGCTACATTTCAACCCAAACACCACCCGCTGATGCCGAAAAACCCTAACCCTCGCCCTGTCATCCTTATCCCACCAGAGGAAACATACACTGTCTCTGTCCTCGTGTCGGATACTTATTTGCAGGAAGGCCTTTTCTATATCCGCTGTTACCCCAAACAATCCTCTTTGAAATTTGAGTAATATGGAAGGAATAAGCTCAATAAGGTTAGGCCCACACTCCAAACACCGGTTCAGAGAGGGTAAGCTCCTATCTCTGGCAGAAGCACCAAAGACTTGGCGCACTCTTGTAGTGCTGTTCTCCTTAACGACAGCTCGATGAGGTATGTAGTGCCCATAATCATCCAGTTCCTGAGGTGGTACCTTTTCGATTATCCCCAATTGTTCCCAGTCGATCAAAACTGCATCGTATGGACTAAATAAATTGCAATCATGTAATTTTCGGCTTGTGGACTCTAGTCTCTGTTACTTGGAAGAGGTAAATGGTCCTCCTTCCACAATAGGGGCACCTCGTACCGCCCATCATCATTTCTGACAATACACGTCTGAAAATTCAATCGAATCTCCAGATCACTTTCTTTTATTTGACTTCTGAGTGACCGAGTCTGATATACCAATGACATCTAAACTCCACATGTCACTAAAATCATTAATAAGTGGTGAAGTAACCTCCACTGCCAAGTTACTCGAAGCCTGATATGGAACCTTTCCCATCAGACCCCATCCTAGTTTAGTTTCAATAGCTACTAAGCCTGAATCCAATAATTTCAGTTTTCCTTCAATAACTTACCAGCTGCATCTGCCCCAATTAGCAAGTCCACCTGTCCATCCCCTCCTCTTACATCTGTTAGAGATATATCCCCCCCCCCCCCGCAAGTTCCTCTAAGCAAAGTCCTTTCTCGACAGAAGGAATACCATCACAGATGATTGATTGTTTGATAAAGTGCTTCCAAATTACATTGAAATTTACCATCTAAGCTTTGTAGCTCTAGATTGTAACACAGAAGTTGCTTCAAATTAGTTTTTACACCACTAAATAAGCCATGTTTAATTGTTTCTCCTCTCAGTGGTTTACAACCTAAATTGTCCACAATTTATTTTCGGATATATGACCTCTGAGAGCCTGAATCAATTAATGCTCATACAAATATGTAAGACTAGAGCCTTTGATGTTCACAATTAGGCTCTGTAACAGAACATGGTGATGTGTGGTGCTCCTAAGGGAGGTTGCTTTCTGCTCACCCTTTTCTTGGTTGCGATCTGAATTAATTTTAGAATCATCTTTCTTTCGATTACTTGGCACATCAGGGCACATTAACACATTATGATTCTTACCACAAACAAGACATCTCACAGTTATTTTGCGTTTATTTGAACAATGACCCCTTTTGAAGCATCGAAAACAGCCACCCTTATCTCTTAACACCTTTTGTTTTTCAGGAAAGTTCATTTTCTGAGTCTTAAAACAATTGGAACCATCGTGTCGTCCATTACAAAAAATACAATTGTATTTCCTATCCTCTACGCCACTTGTACTTAATAACTCAACAGCAGTGGATGTTGCAGGCTTACGGCATGTTAGTGCTGACTGAGTATTACTATCATCTTTAATACCAAAACCTGCCACAGCCAAACTGATCCTTTCTTCTGATTCTACTTCCAGCTTTAGAAATTGCATTATGTCTTCTAACCTGTTTTTGGAGTCCCCTGTAGTTGCAAAATTTGGGCTTCTTTGCCAAGCCCTGAGAAGTTCCACAGGTAAACGGGACTCAACTAACTAGAGAGTACAATGGCCTTATTTGGGATTCCAAACTGTCATATAAACTACACAATAAGCTGGAATCACTAACAGAAGAAGCATTATTTAACACTAATGTCAGCAGCTCTCTAATATAGACTTCAACAAGCAAATCGTCCTTGCCAAATCTGCTTTTCAAACTTTCTATTGCTTCGCAATAGTTTTCATCTGTAGGCGGGAAACTTTCTACTACTTCTCTAGCACGCGAACCTTTCACTGTTGCTTGCACTAAATACTGAAATTTATCTTCTGGTACAATATCTGGGTCTTTATCAATTTTTTCGAACTGACCCCAAAATTGTAACCACTGTCGAAACTCGCCGTCAAATTTTCGAAGTTCCAACTTCGGAAGCTTGAACTTTCGTCTACTTGCCATATCAGCACTACAACTGGCAGTGCTCGCTGCATCAAGTAAGTACATTGAGGAGGTTACTTACACTTACCTCCACGTCTAGGAACTGTCATTGATATTCGTCGGCAATGCGGCACTCATCCTCCAAATTCTCCTGCCCCAGGTCTATTTTGAAACTTAGGATCTTGCCGTGTAATGAAAGCAATTCTTCATTTCTCTCTTGTAGCAGGGAGAACGAAACGTGAACCTTTCTTCTTTTCTCCTCTTGGTCTACATTCTCGATCTCACTTCGCAGAACGTTCAATTGTCTAGTAAACGCTGTACGAATAAATTTCCTTAACTCCAATGAACGTTCCAAGTCCAGTTCCATGATGCTATGAAAGTCTTCCTTCGAGACACAATATTATCAGAACACGCACGCGTATCCTGTAACGGTCGCCACAAAGTTGCGTTATATTATATTACTAGCAGTAGTGCCCGGCTTCGCCCGGTGGATTTATTTGCTTTATGAATGATAATTAATACTACTACAGAACTGGCACATGATACTTTTAAATATAACTTTTTGTGGTGGTTGTAGTGGGGGTGATAAATAGTACAGTATAATGGACGTAACATTCAGGTAATTTTCCCGTCATGATAATAATGAATAGGGAAATGGCTGTTTACTAACTACAGCACTGACACATGTAAATTACAAACAAATTTTAAAATATGTTTAGAAAGAGGAGTAAGTGAAATAAGACACTGCCTAGGGCCTATATCTCATTGTCTGTTAGAAATGTAGAGACCAATAGTGTCGTCTTTTTTTCGCATAGCGCCGTAGGAAAATAATCAGAACACTTTGGAAAACTTCGGCTGTCCCGAGCTCCTGAGGTAGCAACAGCATCATTAATGGCCACATAGCGCTCAACGATAAGTTTCGGAATAAATTAAGGTAAATTTGAAAACACCAACGCTTATTGCAGCTGATAACCTCAATGTATTGCACCAACACCATTGCACTTATACAGAGGCATAATATGTTCATGATGATAACTGTTTTAAAGGGCCTAAGAAATCATTTTGCACTAATTACTCCCCGTGACTGCAATTTATAAGCAGCGCAAGATTTAACTATTTTCGCAATTCTGCACCAGAACACTGGTAGGGGCGATGCGATGCAGCCCGAATTGCCAGTCAGCAATGGACTTATTAAGATACTCTTATAGTTACACTACTACGGACATGAATGGTTCAAGGTCCTTAATACGTGGTTTTCAAGTTCAGTTTGTTTGTTATTCTAAATGTAGGGAATGGAGAGCGTTGTCTAAAATAACAAGTGGACAATGTTATCAGCAGGGTTTCAAAGTGTAAGTAAAATTTCGCGCAATTAGGAGGATCCGTGTGGATTTGTGATAAAGGGCCTAAAGGCAGGGAATGGAGTGGTCTGTCCGAAATTTATAGTGGACAGTGTCTCCCGCAGGGTTCCAAAGGGTAAGTATACAAAATGTCGCATTCGCAGCGTAGCGGTCAGCATGGTTAGCTGCCGCCCCGGAGGTTCTGGGTTCGATTCCCGGCCCTGCCACGAAATTTGAAAAGTGGTATGAGGACTGGAACGGGGTCTACTCAGCCTCAGGTGGCCCAAATGAGTAGAGGGGATTCGATTCCCACCTCAGCCATCCTCGAAGTGGATTTCCGTGGTTTCCCACTTCGTCTTCGGGCAAACACTGAGATGGTTCCTACTGTCAGGCCACGGCCGCCTCCTTCCCTCTTCCTTGCCAATCCCTCCCTTCACTCATGGGGCCCCTGTTCGCTTTGCAGGTGAGTCGCCTGGGCGCGGTGCTGGTAACACCTCCCTAGTTGTTTCCACTCCGATCAGATGTTCCCACCTCTAGGACACTGCCCGTAGAGGCGGTAGAGGTGAGTTCCCCCGCTGAGTCCGTTGGAGTCACCAACCTGGAGGGTAAATTCGATTTTTTAAAAGTACGGTATACAAATTTTGGTTCAGATCGGTGAAACGGTGTAGATTTGTGCCAAAGGGCATAAATGCAGGGAATGGAGTGGTCTGTCCGAAATTGCATGTAAACAGTGTTACTCGCAGGGTTTCAAAAGGTAAGTATACACATCTTGGTTCAGATTAGTAAAACGGTGTGAATTTGTGCCAAAGGGCCTAAATGCAGGGAACAGACTGGTCTGTAATAAATTTCATGTAGACAGTGTTACTCGCAGGGTTCCAAAGGGTAAGTATACAAATTTTGGTTCAGATTAATGAAACGGTGTAGATTTGAGCCAAAGGGCCTAAATGCAGGAAATGGACTGGTCTGTCATAAATTTCATGTAGACAGTGTTACTCGGAGGGTTACAAAGGGTAAGTGTACACATTTTGGTTCAAATCGGTTGAACCAGTGGCGTAGCCAGGGGGAGGAGCAGAGGGGCCGTCCCCCCCCCCCCCCCCAAATCCAGAAATCGGGGAGGGCATGAGCCTTTATATTTTCCAACGGCTCGAACAAATTTAGAACCTACAACGAAATGTTAAATACCGTACAGTAAATGCAATGACAAATAATGTACCGGTACTAACACTCGCAGCACGGCGAGACATCATTTTCCGTGCCTGCACTGCTTAAAAGAGCTGAAATAACAGGGTAGCAATTAGGATTGTGACGTGAGGGGATTTTCCAAGTAGGCCTACCTTACGGGCCTCAGTACTTGGGATACAACCAGGTGATTGAGACAAAAGTCTTCCAAGAGATTAGGATTGCCAATTAGCAAAAGACCTCTCTGCAGGGGGCCAGAGTAGTGTGTTTTGGACAGTTCTGTGACCACCGCCACCGCTCCACCGCTGGAATACTAAAATGGCAATATCTCGCGAACCAATCAGGCTAGAGACTTGTACGAGGTGTCAAATTACTCAGGCGAACACCCCCTTTCCAATGAACAACATATTTCCACCCCATAATAAAACCTACCCCTACTAGAGGGTGAAATTGTTTTTTTTAGAGAATCTCTCTTTCCAATTGCAACATGTGAGAGTTTGAATGCCGATATGGAATGTAACGTTGTTCTGCAAACCAATAATCAAAGAGGGACATGTTAGGCCTTGAGGTGAGAGCCCCTGTTATTGTTGACGAGCCCCCTGCTGTCGGGCCCCTGTTGATGGGTTATTGTTGACAGGTCCTTGTGGACGAGTCCTTGTGGACAAGTCCTTGTGGACAGGTCATTGTTGACAGGTCCTTGTGAACGAGTCCTTGTGGACAGGTCCTTGTTGACAGGTCCCTGTGGACGAGTCCTTGTCCCTTTGGACTGATCCCTTTGGACGGGTCCCTTTGGCCTGGTTCCTACGGACTAGCCCATGAATTTATTTAAATTATGTCAAAGGGCCTAACTACATTTGTGTGTGTTGAATTGACGTTGTTCACTAATCCCCCACTACTATAATGGGATAACGATATGAAAGGAAAGTGACGAAATACATGTGAACATACAAGGGATCTAACTTGGTGGATGGATGTGTTCTAACGAGTCATTTGTAGTTGAAAGAGAATAATACATGTTCTTAAGATGTTAAAACTGAGGAGATGGCACGTGCAGTAAGACGTCTTGTTACTTCCTGTGTCATATTACAGACATGACAGAGAGCGCGCAGATCTGTTGCTATGACTAACACTGCAGTAATTTGAAACCGCAAGTGTTCATTAAGACAATGGATGATGATCATGCAAAGTTAGCAGTTATTGGATATTACACAGGTGTTCCTTCCGGTGTCATGTTGCTGACATACCAGAGAGCGCACACTGCTGTTGCTATGACTGACGCTGCAGTAATTTGAAACCCCATATGTTGATTAAGACAATGGGTGATGATCATGCAAAGTCAGCAGTCATTGGATACCACACAGGTGTTCCTAGTGTACTTTGGACTCTCAACTGTATTGGGAAAGGAATTGCAATGATCTGCAAAAAACTGCTGACACGAGCGATGAGAGTTTATATAAGAGGGGTGTCATATATCTCCCTACTGTCAGTCTTTATTACTCGCTTTGAGTGAACAGTGCTCTATTACTGCTCAAGAGTTGTAAAAAAAGCCGTTTTGGTAGAAAATCATTAAATTATTTTGCAAGGTAAGTACTTATTATTAATGGATTGTAGTCTTTTATTACTAATTGATGTTGAAGTTATTGATTGGAATGTATTTATTGATTGATTGATTGATTGATTGATTGATTTGTTTACAGATAATTGGGTACCTGTAGGTTACCAGATTCCTACAATCTGTTCATTCAGTGACAGCAGTTGATAAATTATAAAAAGGTAAGTGCCCCCTCTAATAACTTTTTAACAGTTAGAGTGATATTTTCCAATGTTCACCCCTACATGTTAGTGAAAATGGTATATTTGGCAGTCAAAAGATGGAACTACTTGACCATGGTGTGTAAAGCTAATTTTGTAGGTTAGATTTTGATTACCGCTCTATTAAGTCTGAATGTTCATTGCTAGGTGTCAGTGACAGAGGGAATATTTAAAGACTTAACCTCAGTTCACCTAACATAACCGAACTTTACCTAACTTAACCTTATCATGTGACATGTTTTACAATTTTAAACTTGTTTTAAGAGTGGCTGTGTCGCCACACTTAGCTCACTTAACTGGCGACCGCTGGTTTCTACCACTCTATCAAGTTCCAATGTTCACTGCTAGGTGTCAGTGACAGTGGTATATAGTAACCCCCAGTTAGAACTACATAAAGTTAGACTTGCTAGGAGTTCACAGATCGATTTAAATACCCTGCTATAACCATTGACTGGAATATAATTAAACTATTTATATTGTACTTTTTGTTTTATCTTTTATTAACATTGATGATTTCTTTCTTTTATAGATAACTTGGAAAGTAATCATCATGTTCAAGTGTGGTGACTGTAAGAAACAGTTCTCAAGACCTGACAGCTTTCAACGTCATGCAAGTACAAAACATAATCAGAAAATGTTTGTATGCAGTCATTGTGCTACAACATTTAACAGACAGGATAGTCTTACACGACATGTAAATTTAAAACATGTCAGTACTGCACCATTTTCGTGTTCAGTTTGCGAACTTGGTTTTTCTGCTGTAAAGCGATATCAATTCCACATGGTTGAAGTGCATGGAGAACAACAGGAATTGAAATCTGTAAAACCATCAACTAGCACGGAACCTTTAAATGAATGTGATACTCAAAAGCGTAAACGTTCTCAAGATTGTGAAAATAGTTGTGCAACAAAAAGAAAAAAGAATGGTGAACCTTCAATAACACATTGTAATGTATGTAATATTGATATACCTTCTTCAATCATTCATGGACATTTACGCAGTATTCAACATAAAAATAACACTTGCCATGAAAGAAATTCTGGAAGTATTCAACAAATTGGTAGTGCATTTAAAAGTCGAATTGCTAGTTATAGACTTTATAGAAAAGAAAAAACTCAAAGTATTGAATCATTTTTAAAAAATGTTCAACCTACTGTGTTTGGATTAGTAGAAAATGTTTTAGTAGAGCATAAAACAATTAAAATGAATTTTGAACTTTTTGGCCTCTATGTAAAAACTGAGAGCGAAGGTGAAATTACGGATATCAAATCCTTTAATACAAAAAACATAATTGTTAGCGAATCAACTAATATTAGTGATATATACCAAAATATTTCAAGTGCTATCATTGTGAAGAGTGAAGAGTTCCAGGAAAGGGAGTCAGGCTGGGCGTTGGTTGAAGTACTTTATTTAGAAACCAACCTGAATAAATACAACCCCCTTCGAGCATCATCATATACTGATTTGCCAGGATGGATCAAACGGAAGAAAGCTGTTGTGAACGTTTGGAATAGTGATCAAGCATGTTTTGCGTGGGCTGTAACCTCAGCTCTCCATTCAGCAGTGGGGCATATGGATAGAACATCATCATATCCTCACTATTCTTCAGTGTTAGATTTAAAAGAAATAGAATTTCCTATGACGATAAAAGACATTCAACGTTTTGAAGAGCTGAACAATATAAGTATTAATGTTTATGGAATTGAAAATAAGAGTATAGTTGGTCCTCTATATTATACTCAGGAAAAAAAGGATGCTCATGTAAATTTACTATACATAACCGAAGGTGAAAACGCCCACTATTGTTGGATAAAACATTTAAGTAGACTTGTTGGTAGTCAGATAACAAAACGCGATGGTAAAAAGTGGTTGTGTGATGGCTGTTTGCTGCATTTCAGAAAAGAGGACCAACTAACTCAACACCAAAAATGGGAATGTAATCATGTGTGTACGGTATTACCGACTCCTAAAAATAACATTCTAAATTTTAAGGATTATGAGAAACAGCTTCGAGTACCATTTGTTATATATGCTGACTTCGAGGCTTTGCTAAAACCATTTAATACATGTTCATCAAATCCAGCCCAACCTTTCACCAACACTACTCACATTCATGAACCTTTTAGCTTTGCATATTATATTAAATGTAGTTATGATGACTCTTTAAATAAGTTTGAGCTCTATAGAGGACCTGATGCACCTAAAGTTTTTATGGAAAGGCTTGAGAAAGATGCCATCCGTATATCCTCTATTTTAAATACGATCATTCCAATGGAACCACTAACTTTATTAGAGCAAATGAATTTTGAAACTGAAACTAATTGTTTTATATGTGGTGAATGTTTATATACAGACAGGGTTCACGATCATGACCATTTAACAGGAAAATATCGTGGTGCTGCTCACCAAGAATGTAATTTAAATTATAGAGTAAGTAAATTCATTCCGGTCATTCTACATAACGGTAGCAAATACGATAACCAATTTATCGTTAAAGAATTTGGAGCTTCAGATGTGAAAATTGATGTGATTGCAAATAATAAGGAACAATACATATCGTTCACAAAATACATCAAAACTAGCAATAAAAAACCATTAAACTGCGATTTTTAGATTCATTCCGCTTTATGCCGAGTAGTCTTGATAAGCTGGCTATTAATTTAAAATCAGATCAGTTTCATGAAATTCAACGTGTCTTTCCTAAAGAAGATGATTTTAATTTGATTTGTCAAAAGGGTATATTCCCTTATGAATATATTAACTGTGTGGAACGTCTTGAGGAGTGTTCTTTACCACCGAAAGATGCATTTTACAGTTCCTTAAACACAAGTCATATCAGTGATCAGGAATATTTACATGCACAACGTGTATGGGCACAGTTCCACATTCAAACTTTAGGAGAATTTTCAGACATATATTTGAAGACAGATGTGTTGTTATTAGCAGATGTTTTTGAAAATTTTCGGAATGTTTGTATGAAAACTTATGACCTTGATCCTTGTCAGTAATTCACAGCTCCTGGGTTAAGTTTCAGTTCAATGTTGAAAAAAACGAAAGTAAATTTAGAATTAATGACTGATATAGACATGATCAATTTTATAAAATCATCAATTCGAGGTGGATTAAGTCAATGTAGTGGACGGTACTCTAAAGTGAATAATAAATACATGCCTAGCTACAACCCTTGTGAAGAGTCAAAGTATATTGTCTACCTCGATGCAAATAACCAATATGGTTGGGCTATGAGTCAATATCTACCACTGAAAGATTTTCGCTGGCTGACACAACCTGAAATTGATGTCTTACATGTTGACACTCTTAATGATAACGATGATAAAGGATATATTTTAGAGATAAATCTTGAGTACCCTAAAGAGTTACATGATGATCATAATGATTTACCATTTTGTCCTGAGAATATGAAATCTCCATACATCACATCACGAACAAAAATTGTTAATTGCTAATGTAAATAATAAATGTAAATATGTAATACATAATCGAAACTTGAAACAGTGTCTACAGCATGGATTGAAATTAACTAAAATTCATCGCGTATTGCAATTTCATCAGTCAGCATGGCTCAAACCGTATATTGATCTAAACAATAATTTAAGAACACAGTCAACAAACGCGTTTGAAAAAGATTTTTATAAACTCATGAATAATAGTGTTTTTGGAAAGACTATGGAGAATGTTGATAAACGAGTTGATGTAAAGCTGATAACAAAGTGGGAGAATGATGGTAAAAGGTATGGTGCGAGCAACTTAATAAGCAAGCCTAACTTTCATAGCTGTTCAATTATTCATGAGGATTTAGTTGTAATACACATGAATCGTCTTAAAGTAACTTACAACAAACCCATATATGTGGGTTACACCATTCTGGAATTGTCAAAAACACTTATGTATGAATTTCACTATGATTATGTAAAGAAAAACTATCTTGATAATGCTAAATTACTCTACACAGACACAGATTCTTTTATTTATGAGTTTAAAACTGATGATTTTTATGAGGATATCAAAACTGAGCTAAATAGGTTTGATACAAGTGACTATCCCGAGGATAATATTTACCATTTACCTCTAGTAAACAAAAAGATTCTTGGGAAATTTAAGGATGAATGTGCTGGTGTTATTATAGACACCTTTGTAGGCACAAAATCTAAATCATACAGCTATATGACAATTGATGATGTAGTAGTTAAAAAATTAAAAGGAGTGAAAAAGAATGTTGTTAGTAAAGAGTTAGATATAAGTGATTATAAAAACTGTATAGTTAGTAACCCACCTGTATTATATAAGAAAATGAGTGTATTTAGAAGTAAAAATCATCAGCTACATACCAATTTGCTGAACAAAGTTGCTTTAAGTAATGAAGACAACAAACGATTCATTATACCCAACACATTTGATACTTTTGCTTGGGGAAACAGTCGCATTGACGACTATTACTTTACTTAAGTCTAATGATCACTATATTGTAATATTTGTAGTGTGTTTTATATTGTAATATTTTTTTTGTAAAAACTGTAAGTAGAATGTATAATGTTAGGCTACTGTAGTTTAGTAAAAATAAGATAAGTAATACATTTTAGTGTAAAATGTTTGCTTTTGTATATTACGAAAAAGATTTTTAAAAAATGTACTGAATATGTGAACTAAACAAGGGAAATGTAAAAATGCAAAGTGGAAAATTGTAAATATCCATGTGTGAAAAAGTGAAATAGTTATGACCATTTTAAAATTAAAAGACATTGTGATCTGGTAAACCTTGTTTTTATTTCACAACAACAAAAATGTACAGAATGTGTAAACTAAACAAGAAGAATGTAAAAAAATTAAAAGTGGAAATTGTAAATATTCATGTGTGAAAAAATGAAAATAAAGAAATGGCTATCACCATTTTAAAATTAAAAGACATTGTGATCTTGTAAACCTTGTTTTTATTTCACAACATATATGGCTTTACAAAATAGAATACAAAGAAATACCATTTCCTCAATCCTTTTCAATGTTCATGTCCACTCATCATTAACTTCCCTTTTATAGCAGTAATCACAATGAGGGCTGCCAACCTCTCCCCCACTGAGCCATTATAGGATGTCAAACGTTGCTTAGCTTTTCAACGATACTTTATCCACCACATGTATTAAAGCATAATGACTATGACGATAAGAAAGGTCGTGTTCTTTACACGCTTAATCCAAAGAAATAATAGGTATTTACTTAACACAGGGTCTTGAGTCCATGAGTTTGGTACATGTTGCAAGATTTCTTTCACGGCATTGACTGTCACAAAATAAATGAAAACTTGGAGAGCACCAATAATTCATCTTTGGTAAGACTATCCAGGATCTTGAGTCCATGATTTTGGTATAAGTTGCCAGATTTCTTTCACGGCATTGACTGTCACATAATAAATGAACAACTTGGAGAGCACCAATAATTCTTCTTTGGTAAAACTATCTGCATATCAATGACAGATAACCTTTTTAGTTCCACCCTTAAAACAACAACACTACCTCTTGCATAATCTACGATGTTGATGGCTCTTGAGACGTGAAAGATGGATTAAACATAACTTTTACATCAACAGGAGTTAGAATTTGCTCAGTAAACAATGCACTGTCATGAGCCACAGTATTTTTTTTCTTGGACTTGCTTTTTTTCTTTTCTTTATAAGTGTTTGAAACGGTGTATTAAAAGAGAATGATAAACATCCAAAGGGTAAATAGAGTAACAAATAAAGAGAAATGAAAATGATACTTCCATATCAATTGTCAAGCATGAACTAATCTCTAGCAAAGTTCACTCAATACTATAAATAATAGTTTAAAGTGGGTGAAAAAGTGGATGCAAAAGTGGGTGCAAAAGTGGGTGCATAAGTGGGTGCAAATGTGGGTGCATAAGTGGGTGCATAAGTGGGTGAAAAAGTGGGTGCAAAAGTGGATGCAAAAGTGGGTGCAAAAGTGGGTGCATAAGTGGGTGCAAATGTGGGTGCATAAGTGGGTGAAAAAGTGGGTGCATAAGTGGGTGCAAATGTGGGTGCATAAGTGGGTGAAAAAGTGGGTGCATAAGTGAATGCAATAGTGGGTGCAAAGGTAGGTACAAAAGTGGGTGAAAAAATGACCCCCTTTTTTGAATCTCGCTAACGCCCCCTTTTTAATCTATTTTTTGAAATTTTGACAAAGGGTCTAAGTGCACTTTTGTTAATATCTCGCGAACTCCCTGTGGGCGGGTCCTTTGGACTGATCCCTATGGACTGGCCCATTTTTTTACGGGTCCCGGAGGACGGGTCCTTGTTGACGGGTCCCTGTGGGCGGGTCCCTTTGACATAATTTGGATGAAATGCATGGACAAGGCCATAGGGATCAGTCCAAAGGACCCGCCCACAGGGACCCGGTCGACCGCACAGTGAGTTCAAGTGAGCAGAAAAACTGCGAGTAGCTGTTGTACGGAAGACAATCAGATAAGTAGTTAGCCTAAAATTTTATAGTTTAACCATAGTTTACAACCATATAATCTCCCTAAAGTACAATCTACGGATAGCTATCACCATTTAGCATTTCACCGAACATATATACTGCATTTAGCATACACTGACAGTTGCAGTACCAATACTGCAACTAAACAATTGTACATATTTTAAATATTTTCACCTGTATTTCAAACATAGATTTTGTAGCCTAAGTGTAATGGATCTGATGATGATCGCTTGATGATCGAAACTGGTCATCCTAGTGTTTTATTAATCTCATGTAATTTATTTCAGGATTAGGGCATAACCCATCTCTTTTGGGTACATTCGTGTTGACCGACTGAAAAGCACTAAACTCTTGTTTACTAAGGCAGCACTGAAAATATGGCTTCAAACACCACAATGTTTCTAACTTCAATAATTTTGGCTGGGCGATGATGAGTGAGTGAGTCAGTCAGGACATTTTCTTTCATTTATTTTTCAGAATTTCACCCCTCCCCATGAACCCCTTAAATTGGATTTATGAAAACAACGGTCGAACACCTATATACTTATTTTAAGGCTGATTTTTTTCCGCTGAATTTCAAACTTCTCGCCTATGTCGTTTAAGAGATACACACTCCGTTAAGGGACACTGGGACTGAAATTTCCAAATTCTATATAAATTAAGGTACAGCTTTGAAATTGTATATGGTTATGAATAGTCATAATATATACCACTGTGGGAAACTTGAGCATTGTAAGTTGATTAGTTATTGAGATATTAATTATTTTATATTTTTTCGTGTGCAAATTACTGAAGTTTTTGAAAGGTCAGCCGCGTTAAACAAATCAAGATAGTGTAACTTTTAGTTTATAGTCTATTACAATATAACAATTGGAAGAAACCTACGGATACTTTTTTGAATTGCATTAATGAGTGTGAAGAAATTTATTTTTTTCATATCCAAGTTTTATTTTACAAAACAATCTTGAATTTTTCCAGTTTGAGTTTTTTTTTTTGCAGCCAGACCAAAAGTGCAATCTAAAAATCGATCCGCAGGTTTATAGTCATTGCAATGAAGATAATACATGCACATTTTGAAAGCAATATCATAAGATTTATAACGCGTGTAACATTTTGTATGCCTGAAAAAGTGAATCAGAGAAAACAGCAATTTTCTAAAATAATGCAGAATTTACAAGGTCCCAGCTTACCAAGGACATTAGAACTGTCCTACAGCATAGGTGACACCCTCCTTTTTGTGTTTTGCTGCCTCCTTCTTCTTTTTTTTTGTGTCAGTTTCACCTTCCGTCGACATGCCTTTCGCTTCTCCAATGATGACGGCATACTTTCATACTTCCTGCGACTGTCACGTCTTTCAAGTGTTTGTGCTGTGACATGAGATACTGAAGTTTGCCTTATTCCTGATTTCAACTCTGTTGTTGCACTACACCCCATATTGAATTCTGCTACAGCATTTTCAAGTCTCTTTCATGAAATAAAAATCTATTTTGGGCACTTCCTCCAAATAACAGAATACAGAGACTCATTCTGATTTTGAGTAGCACCCCGGATGCATCTGAATAGTAGCTCATCTGATGCCAGCCTTTGATAAACAGGCATACTCTTGACAACTAAGGGTTCTGAAAGCTTTACAGCCATTTTGGCATGGCTCTGTGCTGTTTTACCAGCTGCGATACTTCGATAGTAAAAGCACCAAGACTCAGAACTTTCAGGACAAAGAATATAGGACACTCCCTGTGCTGGGGCTTACTATCAGTAGACATATAGTGGCATATAGTGGCATACACTGCTTTCTTCATATCTGCAATATTAGGTATGTTCTGTACTAATGCATTCCTATAATAATTAGTTAATTTTGTAGTATCCATTCAGATTTCTACAACATTTGTAGTTATTATATAGTAGCCTACATTATTTAGGCCTACTGTAGTTTACGTAGCAAATGTGCCTACTTTATTCACTAGAAAGCAGCACAATGCAGACCTCCAGCTGTCGGAGGCCTTTTTAAATTATTCCTATGACATGAAATAGAGACATCTGCTTGAATACATCACTAATGTGTGCTGATCGTGAGTCAAACGAAAGTGGGCGTATAAAGAACTGCATGTCAGGCATTTAAAAGATACGCCAGGGCTTTAAAAATGGCGGAATTCGGATAAAAACACTGCTATCTGATCCGCAGGGTATAGGGGTGTATTAATATGGAGAAAACCGAAAATCGATATTTCTTACATATATCACTAAAATTTCAGTCCCAGTGTCCCTTAAGAATCCTTCAACCCACAATTTTCACCCCTTCCACCTCATAATATACACCACATCGAAAAACACTCAAACACGTGTCTCTTATTCTTAATGATGAGTCTATATGCCGAGTATCACATCCCCAAATGAAACCAATCGGGAGATATTGTTATTCAATGAAATGCAGGTCTACCCCCTTAACACCCCTTTAGAACCTGAATATCCAAAAATCCTTCCTTAGTGGACGTTTTCGACATACAACGAACATAACCCCAAAATGTCATGTTTCTAACCTAAATAATTTTGGCTGGGCGATGACGAGCGGGTGAGTCAGTCAGGACATTTTTTTCTTTATTTTTTCTTCAGAATTTCACCCCTCCCATGAACCCCTGAAATTGGATTTATGAAAATAAAAACGGTCGAACACCTATTTACTTATTTTTAAGCTGTTTTTCCCCTGAGTTTGATGAGTGAGTGAGTCAATCAGTTAGGACACGTTCTTTCCTGTCCCCCCCCCCCCCCACGAATTTCACCCCTCCCCATTGGCCCCTTAAATTGGATTTATGAAAAAACGGTCGAACACCGATTTATTTATATTTTAAGCTGATTTTTTTCCGCTGAATTTCAAACTTCTCGCCTATGTCGTTTAAGAGATACACGCTCCGTTAAGAATCCTTCAATCCCCAATTTTCACCCCTTTCACCTCATAATATACACCACATCGATAAACCCTTAGACATATGTCTGCTTATTTTTAATGATTAGTTTATATGCCCAATATCACGTCCCCAAATGAAATAACTCATGAGATATTGTTATTAAATGAAATGCACGTTTACCCCCTTAACACCTATTTAGAACCCGAATAAACAAAAATCCTTCCTTAGTGGACGTTTTCGACATACAGCGAACATATTCCCAAAATTTCATGTTTTCAACTTTAATAGTTTTCGCTGGGCGATGATGAGTGAGTGAGTCAGTCAGGTCATTTTCTTTCAATTATTTTTTTCTTCAGAATTTCACCCCTCCCCATGGGCCTCTTAAAGTGGATTTATGAAAAGACGCTCGAACACCTATTAACTTATTTTTAAGCTGTCCTTTTCCCCTGAGATTCATGAGTGATTGAGTCAGTCAGTCAGTTAAGACACATTCTCTCCTTTTTTTTGCCAGAATTCCACCCCACCCCATTGGCCCCTTAAATTGAATTTATGAAAAAACAGTCGAACACCTACTTAATTATTTTTAAGCTGATTTTTTCCCGCTGATTTTCAAAATTCTCGCCTATGTCGTTTAAGATATACACGCTCCGTTAGGAATCCTTCAACCCCCACTTTTCACCCCTTTCACCTCATAATATACACCACATCGAAAAACCCTTAGGCACATGTCTGCTTATTTTTAATGATTATCGTAGTTTATATGCCGAGTATCACATCCACAAATGAAACCACTCGTGAAATATTGTTATTCAATGAAATGCAGGTTAGTAGGGGGATGGTGGCGCTTCTGCCCCACTTCAGAACATACATGTCGTTACTACTAAGCCTCAGCCATGTAATATTTGTCGATATCTCTCGAACGTATGGTCGGATGTTGACAAATGAGGTGTCATTGGACTCGAGCTGACATCCTCTTTCCTATGGACCACTGGTTATATTTTTCAAAAAAAAAATGAAATTTTTCGTTTTTGAAAATAGGTAATAGTTTGAAAACCAAACATGATAGAACGTTGTGCCATGGCTCAAACGAATGGTCTTTATGACCTTTATTTTCTATAATAAAACGTTTTTATTTTTTATGTTTTTTTTAAACACTCGAATTTTGAAAATCCTATATTTTGGAAACTAGGAAGTTTACAAAAAAAATGTTTGACGTAAATCAATGGTCCCTACCCCCTCTACCTCCAAAATAAATTTCAAGTCTCTAGAACTAAAACCTGACAGTAGTGGGGTAGTGAGAGCTGCTTCCAAAAGCAAGTTGTGAGCCCCAGCGACCTTGGAATGGAAGGAGTCATGCTAGGAGGGCGTGCTTCGATTCGTTTTTTTTGTCTCGTTGTGCTCTTTACGGGAATGTAGGTGTCGAAAGGGTGAAAATTTGGAAACATGTTTTTTTGGGGTAAAACCATAATTTTAAACTTTTTGTTATATCTCGCGAACCAATTATGCTAGAGGCGTGTACGACGGGTTCAAGGACTCGGGGTGACGTCCTCTTTGCTATGAACCACTCGTTATAATTTTAAAAAATTGGAAACGCTATTTTGGGGTAAACACGTGTTATTTTGTGATTTTTGCTGATATCTCACGAACCAATAACGCTAGAGACGTGTACGAGGTGTCCTAGGACTCGGGCTAACGCCCCCTTTCAAATGTGGCAGATATGTTTTCCAAAAAATAATTCACAAAGGGCCTAACGCCATACATGTTGAAAAAACCTGTTTTTTTTCTTTACCTGTTTATAATGTCCATGAAGCGTGGTGGTTGAGAGAGACGATACTGCTGGGTGGGTGTGTGTGTGTGTGTTTCAACGAACCTGTCGTTTAGCACAAGGACCATGCTTAATAGAACAATCGCTATTTCGGCGGGTCGGTGTATGACAGAGCGAGCGTGCGTTTTTTCACACATTTTACCTTTGACGTGTAAACGGTGATGAGAACTTGGTTCTATGTTGGTCGAAGCGAGTACAGAAAACAAACTTGCAGACGAGCAGGAGGTGAATGTCATTTGAGCTTATTGGAAGGCGTTGATCTGACTTGACAACAAGTGCAATGGAAAAATGACAATGACGCTTGAAGGTGAAATAATCTGACCATCGTGGTGGCCGGGGGGTGTGAAATGCATGCACACACGTGTGAGATGACATGTACGCTAAACAAGTTACATCCTGTCTTGCTACGTACGTGACAAAATGCAAGTTCATGTGAAATTTGATCTACCACAGGTGTTCACCTTGGGCTTTGGCTGTCCACGTGCACGATAACTGTTAACAAGTTACATCCTGTTTTGCTTCGTACGTGACAAAATGCAAGTTGACGTGAAATTTGATCTGCCACAGGTGTTCACCTTGGACGTTAGCTGTCCACGTGCCTGATAACAGAATGTTCAAAGCGTGGGAATCGCTGAATCAGTAAAACGTTTGATGCAACTTGTGGGAATGATAGGCAAGAGCTGCGAACAGCAGTGGTGGGAGGTGGAGGGGGGGGGAGGGGGGAGGGGTAATGTATGAGTGAACACAGGTGGAAAGGGAAAGACAAACATGTATGAACATGCACGAAGCGCGGAGCGCTGCACACACAGAGATATAGGAGGTGTACAACATGTGTGAATAAAAAGTACACAGGTTCATACAACATGTAATTTATTGATCCAAGAATTAAACATAGAGTTAAACCCTAACCATTTGACGTAGAGTTTATTTCATTTTTGTTTCAACACTTTTTCCACAAGATAATGCCTAGGAAATGCTGTTTTCTGAAGTTCATGGAGATAAAATCTACCTTTTATGGGTTGATGGTTGAGGTCCTCGTGGTGTATTCTTGGAATACACGGTACGAGAGAATATAAAGTTTAATGCTCTTTGCATGTCCATTCCTTCCTCTTTGTCAAACACCAACAGTGATCTTCTATTTTCTCTTTGGTGATCATGTCGCTTATATCTTTTGTGAGTCTGTTCTAGATATATATCTTCCATGACCCTCCTAGCGTCATCCAGCAGCGAATCTCTGAAGCTCCTCAAATTTTCCTGGTGCAAGAAGACTTCTATTTCCATCTGGCCACCAGTTCTCGTTGCCATCGCCAACTATTATCTCCTTGAGCAAGAGAACTTCGTCTCCTTTTTCACTCACCATGCTGTGCTAGTTTCGCCTGCTATCAACTCTTTGAAGACCATCTCCTCAAGAGAATTTAATTTCTTATGTTGGTTATTCTGATATGTATTCCTTTTGTCTCCTACCCCCACTCCTTTCCCTTCCTTGGACTCTCTGTGCTCCGCTGAGTGGGTCTCACTTGTGCGCCGGCCGTCGACTCAGTTAAGGCTCAACTAGAGCTAGCCTCCTGACCTAACGAGGCATTTTTTAGATTCCACGCCATGTGGTAACTTTAACCATCAAGGAGAACCTCACTTTCGCCATGCAGCAAAGTTAAGTACAAACTTCAAGTTTTATCCTCATCTTCATGATTTTAACGTCTACATACTTCTAACGATCTGTTATAGGCAGTGTGAAATTACTTATTTGTTGAAAAAATCATCCTTCGCGGGATTTTCCATGTTGGGCTTTTGTCTAATCAAGCCAATCTTGGTGAAAAGCAGCATTTCTTATGCTTGTTAAATGAGAAATCTTCTCACCACGTGGGATATTATCTAATACCCGCTGTCTATAAATTACAAAGCTAGTTCCTCCGCTGGATTAACTTTGACCCCATTCTTCTATAAAGATCGTTCTGGAACCTTCCAGATCCTGTACTCTATCTGCGAGTCTTGCCGTCAGGTATTTTTCACTCACTTGTGAGAATACTATTTAAAATGAGGAATCTTCCTTATAAATTACTGCAATAGCGAACTTTCTTCCACCGTTGGAATGTTCTATGGCGCATTTAATTGTAATTCACAACTTTCTCAAGAAATAGACTCTCGCCTACCTAGTGCAACCAGTTAATTTCATCATTGCAATAACTTTCTTTTCCATAAACTTTGGTGTCTCTACAGTGAACTTTTCATCTATTTTAAAGACTATAATGATAACTAGTGCTTGTCCCACTTTTCTACCGCGTCGCGATCGTCCGTTTACATTAAATTAGGCCATGAACATTGAACCTAAATCCCAACGATCTTTCCTCAAACTTCTACTAACAAACCATATTAATAAAATTGTAACTTTTCTATAAGGTGTCAATCTACGAAGTGCCCTTCCATTTTGCTTGTTTATCATTAATTAATTTCTGTATAACTACGTGTTTTATACACGGTTCAAACTTACATTGTTTCTTCCCCATAATCAGGGAAAACAATTCTTTTAACTCTTGAGTGAGTTATTTCTAGGTCTCACGAAATGGAAACTTCCCCATTTGGCTCGTGATTACTACTTAAACATAGGAAGTCTAGAACCTTCCTTTTGACTTTCTCTTCAGGTTTCACCGTAAGTGACCTGCTCTCTTTTGTATAATTGTTATAAAGTAATTTAGCTTAAATATAAGAAGTTGTAGGAACTTCTATCTTTTTCTTATTGTTATTTTCGAAGTTGTCACTCTCTCTAGAATATTCTCTCAGAAATTTCTTATAGTACACTCCTTGTACTCAATTTAATGTTTAAACTTTAATTACTTCATTTCTCTTTCTTAAATCTTATAAAGATTTTAGAACATATATAAGGTTTGAAACCTAATAAATTGTCAATTGCCTGGAGCAAACGTTTAATGTTTTCTGAGGTCTGTGACCCAAAAATTGTTAACCAAATTGAAAATATATATTTGTTAATGTTATCAACTTCTTTTGAATTGTTAAATAAATTAAGCGTTTCTTTTCGCTTTCTCATTTTTCTAGTACAACGGTTAGGCAAGATCCTGTCTTCCTTGGCTCTCCCTACTAAATGCCATTAAATCCATTAATAGGTCTTTCACCACTTGTTGCATTCGAGCAAGAACTCTTAGTGGTAATCTCGTTAAAGTTTCTCTTAGCTTTAATAGCTAATTCTAACTGGCCAGTAAGGCAAGTAAAGCTCGCTACGCCAGCTACCTGCTTGTGGAGATCCTCTCCGAAAAACTTATGGTCAGTTTTCTAAATGATAAGTGTTTTTTCGTTGTCTAAACTTTTAGCCGGCTCCTTGCTGAGTAAAAGCTTAGCCATTTCCAAATGCAACCATTGGTTCATTTACTAAAATTACTCCCCAAGGTATAATTTTTTATCATTATCCTTCTTGGAAGCACTTGGTCGCTTTTTCAGGAACTCCATAATTTCGAAAACTGGAATTACCAAACCTGATTCAAATTATTGGCATTCTTCGAATTACTTTGCAAAAACGAATTTCTTGGAACAGACATACAATAAATCTCTTACTCTCAGTCTTGCCAGACCACCACCTTTCCCCATAGTAAGCAGATGCATGCTTGAGAGGGAATATACCAAAGCCACTCTCTTGCAAACCGCCCAAGTTCTAGCTGTGTTTCCCGTCCGCTTAGACCAAGCCCTTACCCACTTTAGGTATCCGAGAGCGGATTTGCGGTGGCAACCGCCTCTAAGTGCATTTAAGGTTAAATTTACAACTTTTTGGGGACTCTCCTCCTATTTTTCTATCATTTTTCTCCAGTCCGAAACCTACCTCCTTTCCTTAATCATCTTCCCTTGGTGGTTAGGTTATTCCTCAGCCAATAATCTACCCAAAATTTGGTCCCGGAAACCCGGGAGAGTCTATTTGTCATTTTTCTGTTTAAAAGATCATTTGGCAATACTTTGCAAATTATTAATATCTGCTTTGAATCTTTCAGCTATAACCACATCGTGCAAAGCCTATGAAGGGGAAAGAGGCCGCTCCTGTCTCCTTTGGTGTGTCCCGTTCTTTCTACTTATTCGCTGCTACCAACTTGACAGCATCTCCAAGGTTCCACAGTTTCGTGAGTTACATTTCAATCTATTTTCTTTGTCATGACTCCTACTGAAAAAGATGAAACTCTCATTGCTAGACGTTCTTCCTATAAAGGGCAACTCACCAGATTCAGAAATTTCATCAACAAATTAAATCCCGCCGAGTGTGATTTAGACATTTTGACACAACACCTTAAGTTGTACGAACGGTCCTATGATTATTACGATCAAACTCAAACCGAGATTGAATCCGCTTGCCCAGAACTTCAATCGGATCGGGACGAGGTCGAACCCTTGTACTTTGAAGGGATTGCCAAGGCCCACCAACTGATCCGCAGTATCTCAAAACCGGACACTAGGGTCATCAATCCGGCCCAGTTCGCACCCGCTTCAGTTCACAAGAACAAACCGAAACCGTTACTTCCTAAGTTAAGCCTACCTCACTTCTCAGGCCAGGAAGGTGAATGGTATTCTTTTTATGAACTTTACTGCTCACTCGTTCATGACAATAAGGAAATTCCCGACATTCATAAATTCTACTTCTTACGTACGTCTTTGGAAAGCGAGGCCTTGGCCTTGGTTCAGTCACTGCCTTTAAGCGCAGATAACTACCACATCGCCTTTAATCTCCTTAAAGAGAGATATGGCAATTTACGTTTGAGTGTAGCTCGTCATATCCGCTGTCTGTTCAACTTGCCAGCCGTCAAACCTAATGACGTCACCTCTTTAAGAGACTTGTTAGACTCTATGCAGTTAAATGTTAGAGCATTATATCAACTTAAGCAGCCCGTCCAAACATGGGACACCATACTCATTCATCTAGCTACATTCAGATTCGATTTTTCAACTTTAAAGGCTTGGGAGATCGAACTCGCTCGCAAGGAGGAATGCTCGTTCGAACACCACATCTCGTTTCTCAACAGCCGATGCCAAGTCCTTACAGCACTCTCATTTCAGTGCGAAAATATCGAAACGAATCATCAGTGTCACATTTTTGAGAAAAACCTTGCTTTTTCAAAGGGTCATCAGCCCCCATCTGTCGAGAACAAGCAAACCCGTTCTGCTTCTTTCAATCATGCAAGAGAACATATCAGGCCACTCAACAAATCTTTAAAATGCACGCTCTGTAAAAAGCTTCACACATTGTATTTGTGCAAATCCTTTAAAGAATTGTCTGTCGAAGATCGAAGGAAGTTTGTCTTCAATAGCAAACATTGCTTCAACTGCTTGTCACCTAAGCATTCTTCTTCAAACTGCACGTCTTCCAATCTCTGTTTTCATTATACAAAACCGCACCATTCTTTATTGCACGTTCATGATAAATCGACTTCATCAGCACCCGCTTCTTCATACTCCTTGCAGAGCAGCTCCGAACAAACTAATGCTTCTTCCTGCATTTCTAACGCCGAAACTTCTCACAGTGCGCAAGCTCTTTTGTCCACTGTATAATTCGAAATCCAAGATAAATTTGGAAATTGGTTTCGAACCCGTGGTCTTCTCGATTCCGCTTCAACGCACAACTTTGTTTCGCAATCGTTAATTAAAAAACTAGGTCTTTCTTCATCGCCTATTTCCATCAATGTATCCGGCATTGACAATTTGAAAACTCAAGTCTTGCAGTCTTCAAAATTGAAAATCAGAGACGTTTGCCAAAGAAACACCAATCTTAACTTAAACTGTCTCATTCTTACCAGTATTGGCAAGGACACTCCTAGCAGCTCTATTAATACTTCCGGTTTAAAGATTCCTTCGCACTTAAGGTTAGCTGATCCTCAGTTTAATGCTCAAGGTCCCATTGATGTACTTTTCAGTGCCAATGTTTTTTGGAATTGCCTCCGTAAACAGGTTCGCAAGTTATCTTCAACCGTGGTCGCTACAGACACCGATTTTGGTTGGGTTATTACTGGTGAAATCCAACAACCCAGTCTTCAAACCAAAGCTCAATGTCATTTCGTTACTGCTGATATAAATCCCCTTTCTGAAAAAGAGAACACCTATGTTTTCGATCTCGATACTTTTGAAAAACACTTGCCGAAACGATGTCTCATCGTGAACAACTACGCTACCTTGGTAAGTTGTTTAAATGGTTTTGCCTTCTTCCCGCACAAGATGGCAATTCAAGTTCACCTTGCCTTGTGTTACTTCGTGTACCTTCTCATGTCATTTTTTATAGCAGGTAATTGCTTAAACTCTCTATCGAAAACTATCTTCCCTTTGTGTAAAACCATGGCTATCAGTCTCCATCACTTCGCTGTAAGCTATGTTTCACTTCTTTCTCTATTTAGAAGGATGGCCACGGCCGGCTCCTACCCCCTTCCTCACAATTGGAAGTCGCTTTTGAAACTGCTTGAAAATCTGAATTCTCTAGCATCTAGAATAACTATTCTTACGCATAAATTCCTTCTCAATGTTCCTATTTCGGAAGAATCAAGCTTTTTTCTGTCGAAAATTGTCGGATTCCGTGATCCTCAAAATTATGGGAAATTGATTTCCTACTCTATTTCATATGTCTTTAAATTGTTTTTTCACGTCCAAGTTACGATTGACTGCATGTCGTGTTACTCGTTCCGCTTTAAGTTACAGCTGATTCAACTAGTGTTGTTTGTTTATTCCGAACTGCTTGTTTGTCAAACTTGTTTGTATACAAGTTTGGGTAAGGCCAAGTTATCGTTTATTTCCTGTATGCTTGTCAAAGGTCAGAGCAAGCTTTCCTTATCTCAACTCTGGCTGATTGCCAACCATTGTCTTGCGAGTCGCTTCCGTAAGTTCAGAAGCTGCTTAATTCATCACCAAAATAAACTTGTTCCGGTCAAGGACTCTTTCGGATATTTATATTCCTTATCTCTCTGTACTGTGTGGGTCAAGGCCGCGCTTGCCTATGTCTCCCACTTGTTCAGACTCGTATCCTACAACTTCTTCGATTCTTGTTTCATAACATCGTTGCATATCCTTTACGCGCTTATGTATTGCACTTTGCTTACATATTTTGCAATCTTGTTGTTCATTGATGAACAAACTTGTTTTTTCTTGTCGTTACCTTCGATGTGTTTTGGTATTTATACTTGTTATGTCACGTTTCACGCTGACTTAAGTATTTTTCTGATTAACCCCTTTGATACTTATTATGACTTGAGGTCATTGTTTATGGTTACTAGATTGTTACCTATGGCGTTCTTGCTTTCTACTCGCATAGTTCCTTTGTTTATTTGGTATATTCTTATCCTTAATAGATGTACTTGTTTCTATACGCTTTGTTTAAACTTGTTAATTCTCCTTTTGCGTCTTATCGCAATCTTTACTAGTGCTTTATTTCCCTTAGCTTCTAGCTATTTTGTGATTGAAGGTGTTGTTAATCCTCGTTTTTAACTCCGCTTTCCAATGACCCTGATGACCTGCTTCCACTCACACCTGGTCACGACCCTGGGCGTTAGTAGATCAGTGTTCTGCCGATAAAACAATAAGACAAGACCTGAACGCCAGACACGCCATTATATGCACTCGCGTAAGGATCCAATAACCCCAAAGTTTCTGCCGGAACTAACTTGTGCGTAGCCCGCTCCTAGCGGAACATCCGCGTCAACACATAAACATCAGACAGTCAAAATCCACACTGACGTCACACAGTTGTTTCTTCACGCGAAGTTCATGGGAGTTCATGCCATACATAGCCTAGGTAATCCCACACAAGCCGAATTACTGCCTGTCTTTTCCGGGTATGTCACAAATCCAGCACTCGAAAATATCAATTCTTTGTACCTTTATAGTACAGCCACAAATCTAACCTTTAACATTACTAGGTAAAAATAAAGCAATTAACCCCAAACCAAAATGAAATAATGCTTCTACTTAATACAGTCTTATATATCCTTATTCCCAAAACGTAATAAATCGCAAAACCCCGTATTTTATAATATCAAATATCCAAAAACCGATAATTAATAAACAGTGATCCTAGGTTGTCCGGACCATCCAAATATGAATCCGTCCACAAAAACACACAGGCACAATAAAATCACCTCTGCAACCCCACGTTAACCCAATATAATAAGATACGAATAAAATACCCCCAAACTAACTGCACAAGGCAGAAAACCCGAGGGTGAGCTACTGTAACTGAATAAATTCGGTTACAACCTGAAGTCAGCCTAGACTTTTACCCGCCTATCGAATTGTGTGAAAAAAGCTATGGTTTAGGACTTGTTTCTCTTGAAACGTACAATCGAATATACAACATACGTGAAAATGTGAACAACAAGTTTTACTATGATGATTCTGTGCTCACCCTGAACTCTGGTGGATACACGATCGATGACATTTATGAACACATTTATGTGGTGTTGATCAATGAGTATGGTTTAAAGTCATTTCTCGACGGAACGCACAAGTTTGAACTTGTAGGCAATACCAACACTCATTGCTGCAGTATTTTCTCTACCTTTAACATTGACTTTAAAACAGGCCCCGATTCCATTGGCCCATTACTAGGATTTAAGCCACGTGTTTTGGAGCCCAACAAAAAACATGAATCAGACCATGAAGTGAAATTCATTGAGGACCATCATGTGTCGGTGACGTGTAATATTATTAGCCAAGTGTACACCAATCAAGAACCATCGCATTCGCTTTATGACTTTATTGTGACATCGCCCAATGGGTATATTATTCGTGAAAACCCTCCAGTGGTGCTTTTTCATTCTGTGGCCGTCGATAGTATTAGTAATATAACATTAAGACTGATCAATAGAGATCAACAAATCATTGATCTAGATTCTACCACACTAGTGACTTACAAGTTGGTGCTAAAGCCACTATGAAGTTTGTGTATAAAGCAACAACACCGTCTAGGAATGGTGTTAGTTGTTTGCCACGTGAATACACGTTAACATCTCAAGACAAGCAGATTTTACAGCATTTGGGTTACCACGTCAACCCTCATAATGAATTCTATCCTAGAGATAGCGAATCACATCGAGGAGCAACCAGGAGTGGTAAGAATTGATCTCCATTCCTATCAAGCTCAAACACCTGGTCTCAATAACAATGATGAAATTCAATTTGTTATCAAAAACCAAGATATTTACACCCTACCGCATGAAAGTGTCATTCAGATTGAAGGTCGGCTCACCAAAGCTGATGGCTCTACACCCACCACATCCAAGTTGGCCAACCATGGTTTGGCCTTTCTGTTTTCTGAAGTGCGGTATTGTGCCCAACTCAAGGAATGGGTATTCCAAGATTCAGACACCTAGATATCAAGGGAAAGGCTACAGCCGCTTTTGAAAGTTGAGATATTTGAATATCGCGCTCCATTACTTCTAGAAGGGAATGGAAATTTTATGCAGCCAAGAGCATGTCAAGTGACGTAGCGAGTAGTAGCAGAGGTCGAGACTATTTGTTGATTAAATAGTTAGCCATGGAGTAGAGACTTGAGACTTGGATCAGATTACTGGCACGGCCAAATGAAAGAGAATGCACTTAGTCCTGCGTTCATAAGCAGGAAACTTCGTCCATCAGAAAGGAATTATTACACCACAGAGTTAGAAGCACTTGCTGTAATCTTCGCGTTGGAGTCGTGGAAGAAAATGTTAATTGGACATTCAGTAATTGTGAGGACTGATCACCACGCATTGGAGTTTATCTTGAGAACAAACTTTGCCAGTGATAGGATAACTAGATGGTCACTTTTTATTCAACAATTCAACCTAGTTATTGAACACACTCCTGGAAAGTTGAACGTTGGAGCTGATTTATTGAGTAGAGCAGTGGAGTCTACATCTAAGGTTTTTCAAGTTAACCTGACGCAGGAAGATGAGGATACCTTGAGAAGGTTAAGATTGTTGCATTTATCCCAGAGGAGAGACCGACGTTTTAGAAACATTTTTCGTTTTCTACAGGGAGACATGGATCCAAATGATGATGATTTTGTGGAAGTAAACAACAATGGAAGCTATGAAATCGCTAATACACGAACTGGTAACATCGTGGGAACTTATAATGCAGCGAATTTGAAGATTTATTCTTCAAGAACCAGATGATTTAATGTGTAGATAGGAAAAATAAAAATGTTGCAATTTTTATTTTTTTGCTAGGTGTGGGGTGGATGTGCCCAACTCTAGGAATGGGTATTCCAAGATTCAGACACCTAGATATCAAGGGAAAGGCTACAGCCGCTTTTGAACGTTGAGATATTTGAATATCGCGCTCCACTACTTCTAGAAGGAAATGGAAACTTTGTGCAGCATGTTAAGTGACGTAGCGAGTAGTAGCAGAGGTCGAGACTATTTGTTGATTAAATAGTTAGCCATGGAGTAGAGACTTGAGACTTGGATCAGATTACTGGCACGGCCAAATGAAAGAGAATGCACTTAGTCTCAAGTGAATCGGACCAGGGATTCCAGAGATATGAGGATTTCCAGATTTCAGCGTGATTCAGCGTGGACCTGACCGTTTTGAATAAAAGCCGGCCGGCCCAAGCAACATCAGCTCACTTCGAAACAAGCTCTTGCATGGCAAGGTGCTGCTGCCACGTTGAGCCAAGGCACATGGTTGCCGGATCTACGCAGAACATATCTTTAAATTGTGATAGTTACAAAAGTGCTGCGATACATGTGGAACATAGTAAGTTTCCGGCAGAGAGAATCACTAAGGTGATTGTTATTTTTATACGGACACTGGTGAAATACTTTATTTCTATATGGACATATGCTAGACTTTGTCTAGAAAGTACTTTGTCACAGTCCAGTAATAATAATTTAATACTTGGATATTTTAGTCCAATTAGTCAGTCTCATATTTGTAACTTGATAACCACTCCGATCTTTCAGTATATTGAAGGCCAGTCTATCACGGTGTTGTTCATTGGCCGACGAAGGGAAACTATAAGTTGCTTCGCGCATGATAGATGGTGATAAGCCATGCCCAGGGAACGATCTTCAGAACAGCCGTTGATTGGTTTAGACTGTCAGTGTTTTCTTGTACTGAAAAGATTACCGTGAGTTATGTTACAACTGACATATTTGAGAATAGATCATTTAGATCTGACCCCAGTTAAGCAAACTGTTATGGATTTAACAGAAGTAAATATTAAAATGGATCAACAGTTACTTCAAACTTCAAGAGATATTACCACTATGTCTTGTTAGACAGATTGTGGGTATATAATGGCGGCCGATACAAGGATTAGACGTGCGGGTCCGATAGGGCATGTATCTGGATAAATCTGGTACAGACCAGGTTCACTACGCTTCAAGACCAACGAGAAATGCAAGCCAATTTTGACTTTATATTATGCCTAGCTAATTGGAACAAACTCATTTTCTGCAGATGACCAACACATTTATTTTTCTTCGTATTTAAATCTTGCAATGATTTACGCAAGACATATTAGAGTTATTCTGAGTATTTTCAGCACTCAGAACAGTTTAGGATCGATGACCGAGCATAACGAGCATTTATTTGAATGTTTCTATTTTTTGAATAATCACGGTAATCAGCCGATGTAACTGTAAAAGTTAATAATTATTTTTGTTGAGGAATGGATATTTTATCCATGTTCGAAGAATCGAACATGTGGATTCTCACATAATGAAATAATAATTAAATATATTTAAAATAATATAACTAATAATAATAATAATAATAATCCACTAATACTAATAATAATAATGATTTTCATAACTTTTCTAAATAATTCTTGGATCTTATATTTTCTAATAATCACATTTATTGAGAGAGAGCTTATGAAGTAGTTTCTAGTTTGGAACAGGTGATTTTCCGAAGGATAGTGGTTAGCGCAAGCCCACATTCAACCAACATGACAGTTCTGGTTGAACAGTTAATATTTGCAATGAGCAAAGTATATTTTTCAGATAACACGGAGAGGCATGAAACGGGAAGCAAATGATATTTGTATCAATTAGGATATTTTTGTATTTATATAAAAATATATAAAAGATTTTACAGCATTTGGGTTACCACGTCAACCCTCATAATGAATTCTATCCTAGAGATAGCGAATCACATCGAGGAGCAACCAGGAGTGGTAAGAATTGATCTCCATTCCTATCAAGCTCAAACACCTGGTCTCAATAACAATGATGAAATTCAATTTGTTATCAAAAACCAAGATATTTACACCCTACCGCATGAAAGTGTCATTCAGATTGAAGGTCGGCTCACCAAAGCTGATGGCTCTACACCCACCACATCCAAGTTGGCCAACCATGGTTTGGCCTTTCTGTTTTCTGAAGTGCGGTATTGTGCCCAACTCAAGGAATGGGTATTCCAAGATTCAGACACCTAGATATCAAGGGAAAGGCTACAGCCGCTTTTGAAAGTTGAGATATTTGAATATCGCGCTCCATTACTTCTAGAAGGGAATGGAAATTTTATGCAGCCAAGAGCATGTCAAGTGACGTAGCGAGTAGTAGCAGAGGTCGAGACTATTTGTTGATTAAATAGTTAGCCATGGAGTAGAGACTTGAGACTTGGATCAGATTACTGGCACGGCCAAATGAAAGAGAATGCACTTAGTCCTGCGTTCATAAGCAGGAAACTTCGTCCATCAGAAAGGAATTATTACACCACAGAGTTAGAAGCACTTGCTGTAATCTTCGCGTTGGAGTCGTGGAAGAAAATGTTAATTGGACATTCAGTAATTGTGAGGACTGATCACCACGCATTGGAGTTTATCTTGAGAACAAACTTTGCCAGTGATAGGATAACTAGATGGTCACTTTTTATTCAACAATTCAACCTAGTTATTGAACACACTCCTGGAAAGTTGAACGTTGGAGCTGATTTATTGAGTAGAGCAGTGGAGTCTACATCTAAGGTTTTTCAAGTTAACCTGACGCAGGAAGATGAGGATACCTTGAGAAGGTTAAGATTGTTGCATTTATCCCAGAGGAGAGACCGACGTTTTAGAAACATTTTTCGTTTTCTACAGGGAGACATGGATCCAAATGATGATGATTTTGTGGAAGTAAACAACAATGGAAGCTATGAAATCGCTAATACACGAACTGGTAACATCGTGGGAACTTATAATGCAGCGAATTTGAAGATTTATTCTTCAAGAACCAGATGATTTAATGTGTAGATAGGAAAAATAAAAATGTTGCAATTTTTATTTTTTTGCTAGGTGTGGGGTGGATGTGCCCAACTCTAGGAATGGGTATTCCAAGATTCAGACACCTAGATATCAAGGGAAAGGCTACAGCCGCTTTTGAACGTTGAGATATTTGAATATCGCGCTCCACTACTTCTAGAAGGAAATGGAAACTTTGTGCAGCATGTTAAGTGACGTAGCGAGTAGTAGCAGAGGTCGAGACTATTTGTTGATTAAATAGTTAGCCATGGAGTAGAGACTTGAGACTTGGATCAGATTACTGGCACGGCCAAATGAAAGAGAATGCACTTAGTCTCAAGTGAATCGGACCAGGGATTCCAGAGATATGAGGATTTCCAGATTTCAGCGTGATTCAGCGTGGACCTGACCGTTTTGAATAAAAGCCGGCCGGCCCAAGCAACATCAGCTCACTTCGAAACAAGCTCTTGCATGGCAAGGTGCTGCTGCCACGTTGAGCCAAGGCACATGGTTGCCGGATCTACGCAGAACATATCTTTAAATTGTGATAGTTACAAAAGTGCTGCGATACATGTGGAACATAGTAAGTTTCCGGCAGAGAGAATCACTAAGGTGATTGTTATTTTTATACGGACACTGGTGAAATACTTTATTTCTATATGGACATATGCTAGACTTTGTCTAGAAAGTACTTTGTCACAGTCCAGTAATAATAATTTAATACTTGGATATTTTAGTCCAATTAGTCAGTCTCATATTTGTAACTTGATAACCACTCCGATCTTTCAGTATATTGAAGGCCAGTCTATCACGGTGTTGTTCATTGGCCGACGAAGGGAAACTATAAGTTGCTTCGCGCATGATAGATGGTGATAAGCCATGCCCAGGGAACGATCTTCAGAACAGCCGTTGATTGGTTTAGACTGTCAGTGTTTTCTTGTACTGAAAAGATTACCGTGAGTTATGTTACAACTGACATATTTGAGAATAGATCATTTAGATCTGACCCCAGTTAAGCAAACTGTTATGGATTTAACAGAAGTAAATATTAAAATGGATCAACAGTTACTTCAAACTTCAAGAGATATTACCACTATGTCTTGTTAGACAGATTGTGGGTATATAATGGCGGCCGATACAAGGATTAGACGTGCGGGTCCGATAGGGCATGTATCTGGATAAATCTGGTACAGACCAGGTTCACTACGCTTCAAGACCAACGAGAAATGCAAGCCAATTTTGACTTTATATTATGCCTAGCTAATTGGAACAAACTCATTTTCTGCAGATGACCAACACATTTATTTTTCTTCGTATTTAAATCTTGCAATGATTTACGCAAGACATATTAGAGTTATTCTGAGTATTTTCAGCACTCAGAACAGTTTAGGATCGATGACCGAGCATAACGAGCATTTATTTGAATGTTTCTATTTTTTGAATAATCACGGTAATCAGCCGATGTAACTGTAAAAGTTAATAATTATTTTTGTTGAGGAATGGATATTTTATCCATGTTCGAAGAATCGAACATGTGGATTCTCACATAATGAAATAATAATTAAATATATTTAAAATAATATAACTAATAATAATAATAATAATAATCCACTAATACTAATAATAATAATGATTTTCATAACTTTTCTAAATAATTCTTGGATCTTATATTTTCTAATAATCACATTTATTGAGAGAGAGCTTATGAAGTAGTTTCTAGTTTGGAACAGGTGATTTTCCGAAGGATAGTGGTTAGCGCAAGCCCACATTCAACCAACATGACAGTTCTGGTTGAACAGTTAATATTTGCAATGAGCAAAGTATATTTTTCAGATAACACGGAGAGGCATGAAACGGGAAGCAAATGATATTTGTATCAATTAGGATATTTTTGTATTTATATAAAAATATATAAAAGATTTTACAGCATTTGGGTTACCACGTCAACCCTCATAATGAATTCTATCCTAGAGATAGCGAATCACATCGAGGAGCAACCAGGAGTGGTAAGAATTGATCTCCATTCCTATCAAGCTCAAACACCTGGTCTCAATAACAATGATGAAATTCAATTTGTTATCAAAAACCAAGATATTTACACCCTACCGCATGAAAGTGTCATTCAGATTGAAGGTCGGCTCACCAAAGCTGATGGCTCTACACCCACCACATCCAAGTTGGCCAACCATGGTTTGGCCTTTCTGTTTTCTGAAGTGCGGTATTGTGCCCAACTCAAGGAATGGGTATTCCAAGATTCAGACACCTAGATATCAAGGGAAAGGCTACAGCCGCTTTTGAAAGTTGAGATATTTGAATATCGCGCTCCATTACTTCTAGAAGGGAATGGAAATTTTATGCAGCCAAGAGCATGTCAAGTGACGTAGCGAGTAGTAGCAGAGGTCGAGACTATTTGTTGATTAAATAGTTAGCCATGGAGTAGAGACTTGAGACTTGGATCAGATTACTGGCACGGCCAAATGAAAGAGAATGCACTTAGTCCTGCGTTCATAAGCAGGAAACTTCGTCCATCAGAAAGGAATTATTACACCACAGAGTTAGAAGCACTTGCTGTAATCTTCGCGTTGGAGTCGTGGAAGAAAATGTTAATTGGACATTCAGTAATTGTGAGGACTGATCACCACGCATTGGAGTTTATCTTGAGAACAAACTTTGCCAGTGATAGGATAACTAGATGGTCACTTTTTATTCAACAATTCAACCTAGTTATTGAACACACTCCTGGAAAGTTGAACGTTGGAGCTGATTTATTGAGTAGAGCAGTGGAGTCTACATCTAAGGTTTTTCAAGTTAACCTGACGCAGGAAGATGAGGATACCTTGAGAAGGTTAAGATTGTTGCATTTATCCCAGAGGAGAGACCGACGTTTTAGAAACATTTTTCGTTTTCTACAGGGAGACATGGATCCAAATGATGATGATTTTGTGGAAGTAAACAACAATGGAAGCTATGAAATCGCTAATACACGAACTGGTAACATCGTGGGAACTTATAATGCAGCGAATTTGAAGATTTATTCTTCAAGAACCAGATGATTTAATGTGTAGATAGGAAAAATAAAAATGTTGCAATTTTTATTTTTTTGCTAGGTGTGGGGTGGATGTGCCCAACTCTAGGAATGGGTATTCCAAGATTCAGACACCTAGATATCAAGGGAAAGGCTACAGCCGCTTTTGAACGTTGAGATATTTGAATATCGCGCTCCACTACTTCTAGAAGGAAATGGAAACTTTGTGCAGCATGTTAAGTGACGTAGCGAGTAGTAGCAGAGGTCGAGACTATTTGTTGATTAAATAGTTAGCCATGGAGTAGAGACTTGAGACTTGGATCAGATTACTGGCACGGCCAAATGAAAGAGAATGCACTTAGTCTCAAGTGAATCGGACCAGGGATTCCAGAGATATGAGGATTTCCAGATTTCAGCGTGATTCAGCGTGGACCTGACCGTTTTGAATAAAAGCCGGCCGGCCCAAGCAACATCAGCTCACTTCGAAACAAGCTCTTGCATGGCAAGGTGCTGCTGCCACGTTGAGCCAAGGCACATGGTTGCCGGATCTACGCAGAACATATCTTTAAATTGTGATAGTTACAAAAGTGCTGCGATACATGTGGAACATAGTAAGTTTCCGGCAGAGAGAATCACTAAGGTGATTGTTATTTTTATACGGACACTGGTGAAATACTTTATTTCTATATGGACATATGCTAGACTTTGTCTAGAAAGTACTTTGTCACAGTCCAGTAATAATAATTTAATACTTGGATATTTTAGTCCAATTAGTCAGTCTCATATTTGTAACTTGATAACCACTCCGATCTTTCAGTATATTGAAGGCCAGTCTATCACGGTGTTGTTCATTAGCCGACGAAGGGAAACTATAAGTTGCTTCGCGCATGATAGATGGTGATAAGCCATGCCCAGGGAACGATCTTCAGAACAGCCGTTGATTGGTTTAGACTGTCAGTGTTTTCTTGTACTGAAAAGATTACCGTGAGTTATGTTACAACTGACATATTTGAGAATAGATCATTTAGATCTGACCCCAGTTAAGCAAACTGTTATGGATTTAACAGAAGTAAATATTAAAATGGATCAACAGTTACTTCAAACTTCAAGAGATATTACCACTATGTCTTGTTAGACAGATTGTGGGTATATAATGGCGGCCGATACAAGGATTAGACGTGCGGGTCCGATAGGGCATGTATCTGGATAAATCTGGTACAGACCAGGTTCACTACGCTTCAAGACCAACGAGAAATGCAAGCCAATTTTGACTTTATATTATGCCTAGCTAATTGGAACAAACTCATTTTCTGCAGATGACCAACACATTTATTTTTCTTCGTATTTAAATCTTGCAATGATTTACGCAAGACATATTAGAGTTATTCTGAGTATTTTCAGCACTCAGAACAGTTTAGGATCGATGACCGAGCATAACGAGCATTTATTTGAATGTTTCTATTTTTTGAATAATCACGGTAATCAGCCGATGTAACTGTAAAAGTTAATAATTATTTTTGTTGAGGAATGGATATTTTATCCATGTTCGAAGAATCGAACATGTGGATTCTCACATAATGAAATAATAATTAAATATATTTAAAATAATATAACTAATAATAATAATAATAATAATCCACTAATACTAATAATAATAATGATTTTCATAACTTTTCTAAATAATTCTTGGATCTTATATTTTCTAATAATCACATTTATTGAGAGAGAGCTTATGAAGTAGTTTCTAGTTTGGAACAGGTGATTTTCCGAAGGATAGTGGTTAGCGCAAGCCCACATTCAACCAACATGACAGTTCTGGTTGAACAGTTAATATTTGCAATGAGCAAAGTATATTTTTCAGATAACACGGAGAGGCATGAAACGGGAAGCAAATGATATTTGTATCAATTAGGATATTTTTGTATTTATATAAAATCATGACGTAGATACACATTCGAAAGTGAAATAAAGAGTATCATAAGTATGGTAACTTCACGGGTTGAACTGAATGGTAAAATAAAATAAACTTGTAAGTTTATGAATCTTCCAGTGTTGATAACAAGCAGAGGCTTGATTTATTGTATAAATTTTGGGAAGAAAATTTATGTGTGTGGAGTAGTTGAAATGCCATTCCCAGGTGCGCATGTTTAAGTCGCAGGAATGAGGAGGTTTTTATTTGAGCATCAATCAAATAGCAGGTTCGATGACTCAGTGTTAAAGAAGGAGTATTGGAACTACACATTGCGTCGTATGAATGACCCAGAGGTTATTTCTTAAAAGCCATCAGTTCTTATTTCAACCTTGTTTACGGATTCCATTAAGACTTTGATTTTGCTAGAACCCGGATTTGTCATGATTGTATTTTATTCTTCTTCAGAGGAAGACCTTTGCCGTTGTTGTTGGAATATTATGTTCTTATAAAAATAATAGAATGGGCCACTGCCAATTAAAAAATAATTCTATAACCACGAATAATTTGAAGGATGTTTTCAATCCTAGTGCCATGAACTAAATGAATTTATTATGAAGCTACAATTCTTATTTCCGCATTCTGTCGAAGAATTGCAAGTTGTGAAAGTTACTAAAATGGCCATAAATATAAATATTTTTCTTAATAATGATTCCAAGTGGAAAATTGAATAGTTGAATGGTCCAACAATTTATTGATCAAGTTGATGATTCAGAAATCATATATTTTGTTAGGAACTTGAAGTTCATAATCGAGTCACTTCTCGAAACGTTTAATGTCAGAAGAACAATTAATTTTTGTTGTGCTTCGCACAGTTCTTCGATGCTATGCTCAAAGGTCAGATACTTTTCAGATGTTGTTATTAATATGTATACATAATTTGTGTTGATTCAGAGATAATAATATTTTTTGACAATATTTTTTGAAACTGGAAAAATAAGTGAAAGTTAAAAATTCTATGAACAATTATTCTACGAGTGTTAATATTATGTAAAAATTCAACCAGTGAACTACAGTATTTCCAGTGAAAATCCACAGCCTGCTTCCAGTCTCCGACCGGGTCAGGAATGGAATGAATGAAGCCCCCATCTAGCGGCGAGGATATTTACTGTGCCGGCTGCCGAGGCCTGACGCACTCCTCTGGGGCAATGATTAGATGAATGACAGATGAAATGAAATGATAGTGGAGAGCGTTGCTGGAATGAAATTTTGACAGGGAAAACCGGAGTACCCGGAGAAAAACCTGTCTGCCTCCGTTTTGTCCAGCACAGATCTCACATGGAGTGACCGGGATTTGAACCACGGATCCAGCGGTGAGAGGCCGGCGTGCTGCCGCCTAAGCCACGGAGGCTTCTACAGTATTTCCAGTAAAGACAATTAAATTTGAACTGGATTTAATCATAAATAATCGATATAATTTTGGAACACAGTCTACAGGACTGATAATCAGACTTGTGTTTCCAAAGATAATTGTCCAATGTGTTGGAAAATTTCTGTACATTGTGTAAATAGGGGTGTGGGTCGCCACACATGAATGATGCTGCTTCGAGCATCTTATTTTGCAGTCAATTTTAAATTCAAAATAAAATGAGATAATTTTACATGCTGTGTTATGCCCAGTTGAATCTCCTTCTATCCTTATTGTTGCATTGAGCCAAAAATCAGTAAAGCATTTTTTTCATTTGATGTCGTTTTTGCGATTAGCTTTAACCCATCTGGCGCCCCGGGATATTTTGACTCTCGTGCTGACTGATTATTGGTAAAATGCATATGTGGTCGTGCGGACTCCGGTCTAAACGGGCACAGTATGTCATTAACGATATCGTGGTGGATAGCACTCGAAATGTGGGCATTTCCAGTGTCATGAAACTATACCCCTCTTATAGTGAGGAAGAAGGTAAAACACTTTGCATGGCAGGTTGGTGTCCTGACTCGACCAATGACTGGATGGTACACACCGATGGGACCTTTACTGGATATTTACCTCTTAAACTGATTTTAGGCTTTGCCGAAGATCACCAACGCATTGTGGTCAACGCAAGGCAAGTGCTTTACCTAGTGATAGACAGGAGTGATAATAATGCACTCAAGGGAGCCGACAATGCCCCCCATCGATTCAAAAATTCAACTACAACGCTTGCTATGGAAAGTGCCCCATGTGGCCCTTGAAGATAGCAAAAAACTGGACATACTCAAAATGGTAAAGAGAGATATGCCTCTACCCATGGAATTTAGAAGCTGGGCACTCCATGAATATCCGCTATTGGCCACCACCAACACACACAGTTGGTCTGTAAAAACAGCTCTCTATACAGAGAGACCTCTCTACCTGATCGTGGGTTTTCAAACGAATCACAAGTATCAACAAACCAAAGATGCCACGCAATTTGATCACCTGCAATTGAGAAATGCACGTCTTTTCCTCAACGGAGCCGTGTTTCCCTATGAAGGACTGGATTTGGATTTTCCAAAAAATAATTTTGGCCCCCTGTACGACTTGTTTTCTAAATTTCGTTGGCCGTATTATCAAAAAGGGAACGGCCCAATGCTACTACCCCAAGCGTTTAAGGCAAGAGCGCCACTGATTGTCTTTGACTGTTCTTACCTGGAAGAGTCTGTCAAGCCATCCAATATCGACATTCGACTAGATTTTGAAACGCATGACAATGTACCAGCCAATACGACGGCCTACTGTTTGATTATTCATCACAAACAAGTCAACTATTATCCACTGTCCAACCAAGTGACGAGTGTATAAATAACAGCTCAACCCACGTCAAGCCGCTCAGTCATGTCTTGCTTTAAAGCCTCAAGAGACGTCACATCCATGAATTTAAACTCTGAGGAACAACGTTTCAAGACTTTTGCCACATGGCCGGTGCCTTTCATAAACCCTCAAGCCTTGGCGGCCGCTGGACTCTACTATTTAAAAACAAGAGATGAAGTGAAATGTGCCTTTTGTCCCATCATCATAGACCAATGGCAGGAGGGCGATGAACCCATGCAGGAACATCAGCGCTGGTCACCCACCTGCCCCTACCTGTGCAGAATGGAAGTGGGAAATATACCCTGTCATTCAAGCTATCCCTCACTTGTGTCCCTGGGTAATGAAAAAAAAACAAGTTACGATACATGTGAATCGCATGGTATCCATGGTGCTTCGGTGAGCAGCTCACCATCAAAAATGCCTAGTTTAGAGACATTGGGACATCATCGGTGTTATGGACGTTACAAACACAAGAGACTATATTGTTGTATCAGTTGGTATCGTCCTTATCCCAAAATGACAAAAGCCTGTAAGACGTGTTATGATAATAAAATGATGTAATTCTTAAATTCTTATTTTTTGCATGTCCCTCTGTCCTACCCTAACCTGAATTTGAAACTAGCATGGCAGGTAAGTCCATGTCATGATCACACTTTAGTGGTCGATCGTCAGTCAGTCGCCAGTTGAACTTGGTCCAGGCAAGCGTCAACATGTTGCGCACACTCATTGTGGAATGCCAAGGGTTTAAAATTGGTGACAACAAATTTATATTTAAACAAGTGGCCGTGATCGATTGTACCACGTTTTGGATATCGCAAGCTACGCATTTGCTATTTAAACCACCCCATGCTTTTGATTTGTTGTGTGAAAAAGACCGTAAACAAACCCAGTGGATTGAAAATCATAGGCAACTAGACTGGAATCAGGGAACCATTTCCTATAAATATTTGGATGTGGTCATGAAAGCACACTTGTCCTCGGCCAATGTGGTATTTGTGAAAGGTAATGAAAAACGTCAATGGTTGCAAACATTTTTGGCGTCTTACTGCCAATGTATCGACCTCATGGAGTTGGGCTGCCCCTCCCTGCAAATGCTCATGAATACTTGTTCCTGTGGCAACATTACCCATACAGCCCTATCGCATGCGTGGCCTCTCTTTCATTGGTTAACCACCCATGCCTGCTGGGAGTTGTTAAACAAAATTATAACTCAAGATTTACCTGTGAATGACGCCAGTGAGATTTCTACAAGCGACGTGTAAACATCTACAGCACGTGATACCATGGAGAAAGGCAATGCTACGGACAAAGCCATCGGCAAGTTCTTTGTGTGCAAAAAGAAACTAGACAGTTTTACCAAAGAGGAACTCTTGGCGCTCCCCAAGTCGTTCATTTATTATGTGGCCGCCAACGCGGTCAAAGAAATCTGGCAACATGTACCAAAATCATGGACTCAAGACCCTGTGTTGAGTGAATTGCAACCCTGTACGGATTACGATCACCATAAGCAAGTGGCCATGGTAAAAAATACCGTCTATGCGTCAGTGTGCGACTTGCCAGCTAGTGAAACTGTATCACGGTCATAAAAGTCCGTGTAAAGACTTTGTTGAATCATACCACGGGTGCCATGGCGAGAAAAAGCAACAACAACAACAAACACAAACATTGTTCACAGAGGAGGAGGAAGACCAAGCCTTTTTACCATCGATGGAAAAGGATATGCCAGACCTGTACTGGCAATGGCGTCATTGACAAAGTGATTCAATACTTACCTTTCGAAATCCATCTTCCAGGTTATCGTTTTTGCGGCCCTGGAACTCGTCTCGAAAAACGTTTACAACGTGGTGATGTACCCATTAATCTTTTGGAGCAAGCATGCAAGGAACATGACCTTTCTTATCGCCATAGTCATCCTGGTTTAAGACATGTGGCAGATAAATTGTTACTGAAGAAAGCTAAACAACGTTTCACATCCAGTGATGCCTCAGTGGGTGAAAGGACGGCAGCCCTGATTGTCATGAGTGCTATGAAAGGAAAGTTGATGATGCATGGACATAAACATTGAGGAATTGAGGAGTGAGGAATTGGGATTTGTTTGTATTCTATATTTCTTTTGTCAATTCACTATGACTATGAAATAAAAACAAAGGTTTACCAGAGCACGATGTTTTGTTATTTTTAATTTTAAGAAATCGTGATGTTTCATGTTTCATTTTACACATTTCACATATGATGAATTCACACACTGCCATTTGTCATTTTGCAATTTACAGATTTTAAAAAAGTTCGTTTCAAGTTTTGCGTTTTTGATGATATGGATTTTTCCAGTTTGTTGATGACACATTTTAAACAATGTCCGTTTGAAGTTTTTGAATTTTCAAATTTCACACGTGGCCATTTCCAGTTTTAAAAAATGTCCGTTTTAAGTTTTGCCTTTTTTTTTGGTGATATGGAAACATGGATTTTCCATTTTGCTGTTTTCACATTTTTCCATTTGGCGTATGTCGAAAGTTGAGATTTGACAATGATGTTGATGCAAGTGCTTGACCATGGCGATGCTGCAGTGAGTTTATGGGTGTTTGGAGAAACGTCGAGGTCTACGACTACTGCAGGTAAGACTGTTTTTACAAAAATAATGTCTTTTGACTGCCACATTTCCATGAAAAAACGAAACTATTGAAAACAAAATGAGTATATAAGTGACCATTTACCCCCTCCCCACTCACCCACCCTACCTCACCGTGTTTGCTCTGGTCAACCATACACATCAATTTTCTCTCTCCACTCATACATTCACACCTGTCTTTGGGAACAAACACAACCACTTTATTTATTCCCAAAAGCACATTCACGACATGCACACTCATCCCAAAATAACTTTTTAGATTATCATTTACATTACGAATAATAATTAAATACTAGTTATTAACGTTACTAAAAATCTTACTTATTTCATATTTACAAAAAAACTCAACTTTGTACAGCGTTAAAATAATCACACTATTTACCAATCAATTTTTTTAAATAAGGTTGCATAGAACTGTTTTAAAGAGCAAACGGTCCAAGTGGGTTGCCACTATTTACAAAATCTACTATTTACAATGACAGAAACCAATATTTACAAAATACTAAATTTACAAGTTACATAAAGCTATGTCCCATTAACGATTAAACAATGAAATCACACCTCCTCCTCCTTGCGATCATAACCCCAGGGCAGGCTGGTGAGCAGATCATCAGCCCACACACGTTTGTTATCCATGGAGGCGAGGGTGCGTTTTCTCTGTTCCACAAGATACAAATGATGGTTGCTGGATTGTATCCTGCACTGTGTATGAGACATAGCTTTGCCAGTGCGTAAAACCTCTAAGTAATCGTCTACACGTAGCAATTTTACCACTGCCCTACCTACACCTTTTGCTCTTTTGGCTTCCTTACAGTCGAGTGTGCGATAAGCATCCATTTTTAAGCCAAACCTACGAATTCCGTCATAATGGAATCACCGCATTCATCTTTTAAAACGCCCATTTCCTTCTTGTTTTTTATGGGCAGCTGAAACACGTTGTCAGCGCTATAGCAAGAGGTGTCGAACCAGTCACTATGCTGCCTCATGACGTCATAGGGGTTGCAGTGGCGAATGTGGTAAATGAATGAGTCCGTATCCATATACAAAAGAGAGACGTCCTCAAAATGGCGTTTCGCAAACTCATAGTGGAATCGATACATGACCGATTTAGAAAAGTCTAAAATGACTTGACCCGAGTAAATGGGTTTATCCATGGTCACGCTGGTCTTACTCATTTCAATAGTAGCCTAATCCTCATCGATAATTTTGATCGATTTGAAATTTGGCTTGCCAATGTACCGTCGGGCACCCCACCGCCCCTCCCAGACATTCACCAATTTAATGTCACGGTATTTGCGAACATTCTCCATAGACTTGCCATAGATGCAGTTGTTCATTAATTTAAAAAAATTAATTTCAAACTGCTGTGTTGCCATTTGTCGGTGCTCTGTGTTGAGTCGCATGTATGGCTCAAGCCATGCTTTTTGAGCAAAAGAAATACCCCTGTGGATTTTCTTCAACACCAAGCCTTGGGCGAGGCATTGCACCAACATTTGGATATGTAACACATACCGATTTTTGTTGTAAAGTGTGCCCATGGGTTTTTCAATTTTCAATTTACTGTCAGGGGGAACCATTTGCTCAAGGCAGAATGGGAAATCGGCATGTTCCTCATACAAGGATGAGGGATATTCAATATCCACTTCTAGCTCATATCCACGGCCTGTTTCTTGGCTAGCCATGTTCACATCAAATTCTGACACTTGTTTGTCTGTCAGCCAAGCAAACTTCCCATAGGGCAAAGGCTGACTCATGGCGTAACCGTACAAATTATTCACGTCATAGTACATTAAGTACGATTCTGGTTTGTCTGGTGAATAATCAGGCATGTAGACATTGTTCGCTTCGGCATGGTGCTGGTTAAGTGACACAAAGCCGCCACGAATGCCCTTTTCAAAAAATAGAACCATGTCTACATCAGTGAGTAAATCCAATTCCACTTGAGTGTATTTCAAAGCGGCATCAAACGAGAGTCCAGGACTCGTATAATAGTGAGCCGGGTCAAGACCGTAAATGTGTTGACACAAGTTACGGAATTTTTGAAACACATCGGTGAGCAGCAATACATCCAGTTTTAGGTAATGCAAGGCATATTCACTTAGGGTCTTCATGCCAAACACTCGCCAAACTTGACATGCATGTGCATAGTCTTCATCGGAAACGGTACTGCGTGTTAGTTTCGAGTAAAATTTCTCTTGTGGTGGGAGTTTTCTTTGCTTTAACACGTCCCAGCTGTTGCAGAAATCATACGGGAATATACCTTTCCAAATGCACAATTGAAATTGCTCAGGATCATTAAAATGCATTCTAGTATTTTTAATTCCTCTTCATTCAAGCCATTCACAAGGCTGTCTAGCGAGGATGCCATAAACTTAAGGGACACTGGGACTGAAATTTTAGTGAAATTTGTGGAAAATGTCGATTTTCGGTTTTTTCCATATTAATACACCCCTATCCCCTGCGGATCATATAGCAGTGTTTTATCCGAATTCCGCCATTTTTAAAGCCCTGGCGTAGCTTTAAAATGCACGGTGTGCCCTTTAAATGCCCCAGCACAGTAAGTGTCCTGAAGGTTCTGAGTCTTGGTGTTTCTACAATCGAAGTATCGTAGCTGGTAAAACATCACAGAGTCATGACAAAATGGCTGTAGAACTTTAAGAACCCTTAGTTGTCAAGATTATGCTGTTTATCAAAGGCTGGCATCAGATGAGCTACTATCCAGATGCATCCGTGGTGCTACTGAAAATCAGAATGAGTCTCTGCATTCTGTTATCTGGAGGAAGTGCCGAAAAGAGATTTTTATTTCACGGAAGATACTTGAAATTGCTGTTTGGAATTCTGTAACAGAATTCAACATGGGGTGTAGTGCAACAACAGAGTTGAAATCAGGAATAAGACTAACTTCAGTATCTCATGTCACAGCACAAACACTTGAAAGATGTGACAGTCGCAGGAAGTATGTAAGTCCGCGGTCATAATTGGAGAAGCGAAAGCATGTCGACGGAAGGTGAAACTGACAGAAATGAAGGAGGAGGCTGCAAAACAGAAGGAGGGTGTCACCTATGCTGTAGGACAGTCCTAATGTCATTGGTAAGCTGAAACCTTGTAAATTCTGCATCATTTTAGAAAATTGCTGTTTTCTCGGATTCACTTTTTCAGGCATTCAAAATGTTACTCGCGTCATAAATCTTATGATATTGCTTTCAAAATGGGAATTTATTATCTTCATTGCAATGACTATAAACCTGCGGATCGTTTTTTAGATTGCACTTTTGGTTTGGCTGCAAAAAAAATTCAAACTGGAAAAAATACGATTTTTTTGTAGAAAAAAACTTGGAGATGGAAAAAAAATAATTTCTTGACACTTATTAATGCAATTCAAAATCGGATCCGTAGGTTTATTCCAATTGTTATAGTGCAATAGAATATTACCTAAAAGTTACACTATCTTGTTTTTTTTAACGCGGCTGACCTTTATAAAACTTGAATAATTAGCACAATAAATGTTCAAAATAATTAATATCTAGAGAACTAATCAATTTACAATGCTCACATTTCCCAAAGTGGTTTATAATATGACTATTCATAACCATATAAAATTTCAAAGCTGTACCTCAGTTTATATAGAATTTGAAAATTTCAGTCCCAGTGTCCCTTAAAGGAATCCAAAAATCGAATGCTAAAGTCGCTCAACCTCCATGTCAGGGCTGTAAAACGCTCATGGTTTTGGGGAATAATGGTAAACGAGCCCTTGTTGAAATGGCCCAATTCACGAATCAAAAACTGAATGTCATAATTCGCCAGATTGTGGAAAAAGACACTGATGAAGCGAGGAGCGGGAAAGTTCAAGTTACATTTACTGTGCGCAGCTCCACGAAACTCCCCCGTAAAGTGCGAGTGATCACGAACGGTGTCTTCAGCACTGATGAGTGGCTTTTCGCAAATATGGCATGTCGTGGCATGCTCATACTGCTGCTGCTGTTCTGGAGATAGACTCATGGGTACTGGGTGGTCCAGTAATTCCTGTACATGGTCGGCCAACTTCACAAGTTCATCCAAGAACCATCTGGCACAATCTGGCCCCTCGCGGTATTTGTAAACGGATTGTGTTGGGTCATAGGCACACACCACATTAAATCCTATGGCAAAAGGTTCATGTTTTTGAATGGGTGTGGTTGAGCTGATGGTGGGATCTGGTTCACATCCCGCCAGGCGTGTGGTGAGTGCTTCGAAATCTGCATATACCACATAGGGAACAGTGTCACGCCTATGAATGTCCATAAACTTTAACACAGCCTTGTCCCCTTGTGGTAATATCAATCTCACCGCTTCCTGAGAAACGCAATCTACCCTATGACGTTCCAAAAGCGTAGGGGTTTTAAAATATTGCAAGCATCGATCACAAATATGTTTTACACCAGTGTGCTTAGACACTTGTCTGCTTAGCAATCTACTCAGGCTTTTAATTAGGCAATAGTGATTCACCTCTCCTACAGATAAATATAAAATATGAATGTGGTGTCGTTTCGGTTCTTTTGTGGCATAAAGAGGACCCACAATCTCATCACCATTAAGGCCATACACCATGAACGAAAAGTCCTGGTTGTCTTGTTCAAACCTATGGATCTCGGTTAAGTCCATAGGGAACGATACTCGAGTTAAATTTAAAGTTTGTTTCAATTCATCAAACTTGGCCTTGTACTTTGCTGGTCTGTTAACATGACGGTCTTGTGCTGGCTGCAAATACGCAGCCACAGCCCACAGAAAGCAATCATTGTCATGGTTCTCAATATTCACCACTGCCTTTTTCGAAGCTATTGCTGGTGGTGTTTTAATATAGCTAGACCCAGCATTCAACGGGTTGAATTGACAAATGTTGATTTGCAAATAATGAATTTTGTCTAACGCTAAACCACTGGGTCCTTGTTGCAGTTTTATCAAATTTTGATAGCAAGGCATTCACCACATGGCTTTGATACCACTGTTCCAAATTATGGGCTATCAAAAGCTCTTGCATTTTACTGCAAATATAGAATGTCTCTTTATGCTCTACGTCCTTCTTTTTATATGTGAAATCGCACACAAGTTCTGTATTCACCTTTAAACCTGTATGCAACCTTTGCGCTGTACAAATTTCAATTTTGAAAATTTCAAAACAAGATTCTAAAAATTCCTTGGGAATCAAACTTTTTCTAACATTGACCACGCGGCCAGAGCACACACGCGATTTGAAACAAGACTCAAGGGGCTCCCAAGTTAACGTATCCGCAGCAGTAAAAGACATTATTTTGAAAGAACACTCTCACCTGAGTTTTCAGCTGTAGACTGCTGGACAATGGTCCCAAACACACACGTTTCTGGTTATCAACAGAGGTCAAGCGTTTTCCAACACTCTAAAAAGAAATAAAATAAACCACCATAAGTATATCCATTCCATATAGTTTATGCATTTCATAAACAAAACAAAAACAAACAGGTTATATAAAAAAACAAATCTCACCTTCACGTGTAATGCTTTGCTATATTCCCGTCTCGTGGGCTAGTGTGGAAATGGTTTCCTTTTCTAGCTGTCTGTCTTTCTCTTTCTTTAATATATTTCCCACAGACACACGATAGGTAGGCTATACACGTTATCTGCAAACAAATAAATAAATAAAATCATTAATTACCTAATCAATAAATAATTGCATGTATTTATATAAAAGACAATAAATATTTAAATGAATAAATATATACCTACCCCACAACAAGGTTAAGTATTTTCCACCAACACCAAAACTGTTAAACAAGACCAGGGGTTTCATGCAACGCAGTGTGTTCAAAGGTAGTCACCTAAGTGAGAGTGGAAATAATAACGACATGTCTTTATATATGTTACGTTGCATGTAAAATCTTTTTTTCCCCACGCTTTGAACATTCTGTTATCAGGCACGTGGACAGCTAACGTCCAAGGTGAACACCTGTGGCAGATCAAATTTCTCGTCAACTTGCATTTTGTCACGTACGAAGCAAAACAGGATGTAACTTGTTAACAGTTATCATGCACGTGGACAGCCAAAGCCCAAGGTGAACACCTGTGGTAGATCAAATTTCACATGAACTTGCATTTTGTCACGTACGAAGCAAGACAGGATGTAACTTGTTTAGCTTACATGTCATCTCACACGTGTGTGCATGCATTTCACACCCCCCTGCCACCACGATGGTCAGATTATTTCACCTTCAAGCGTCATTGTCATTTTTCCATTGCACTTGTTGTCAAGTCAGATCATCGCCTTCCAATAAGCTCAAATGACATTCACCTCCTGCTTGTCTGCAAGTTTGTTTTCTGTACTCGCTTCGACCAACATAGAACCAAGTTCTCATCACCGTTTACACGTCAAAGGTAAAATGTGTGAAAAAACGCACGCTCGCTCTGTCATACACCGACCCGCCGAAATAGCGATTAATCTATTAAGCATGGTCCTTGTGCTAAGCGACAGGTTCGTTGAAACACACACACACACACACCCAGCAGTATCGTCTCTCTCAACCACCATGCTTCATGGACATTATAAACAGGTAAAAAAAAACAGGTTTTTTCAACATGTATGGCGTTAGGCCCTTTGTGAATTATTTTTTGGAAAACATATCTGCCACATTTGAAAGGGGGCGTTAGCCCGAGTCCTAGGACACCTCGTACACGTCTCTAGCGTTATTGGTTCGTGAGATATCAGCAAAAATCACAAAAAACACGTGTTTACCCCAAAATAGCGTTTCCAATTTTTTAAAATTATAACGAGTGGTTCATAGCAAAGAGGACGTCACCCCGAGTCCTTGGACCCGTCGTACACGCCTCTAGCATAATTGGTTCGCGAGATATAGCAACAAGTTTAAAATCATGGTTTTACCCCAAAAAAACATGTTTCCAAATTTTCACCCTTTCGACACCTACATTCCCGTAAAGAGCACAACGAGACAAAAAAACGAATCGAAGCACGCCCTCCTAGCATGACTCCTTCCATTCCAAGGTCGCAGGGGCTCACAACTTTCTTTTGGAAGCAGCTCTCTCACTACCCCACTACTGTCAGGTTTTTGTCTTAGAGACTTAAAATTTATTTTGGGGGTAGAGGGGGTATGGGTCATTGATTTACGTCAAACAATTTTTTTTGTAAACCTCCTAGTTTCCAAAATATAGGATTTTCAAAATTCGAGTGTTTTAAAAAAAACATAAAAATAAAAGAGTTTTATTATAGAAAATAAAGGTCATAAAGACCATTTGTTTGAGCCATGGCACAACGTTCTATCATGTTTGGTTTTCAAACTATTACCTATTTTCGAAAACGAAAAATTTCACATTTTCTTTTGAAAAATATAACCAGTGGTCCATAGGAAAGAGGATGTCAGCTCGAGTCCAACGACACCTCATTTGTCAATATCCGACCATGCGTTCGAGAGATATCGACAAATATTACATGGCTGAGGCTTAGTAGTAACGACATGTATGTTTTGAAGTGGGGCAGAAGCGCCACCATCCCCCTACTTAGGTTTAAACCCCTTAAGACCCCTTTAGAACCTGAATATCCGAAAATCCTTCCTTAGTGGACATTTTTGACATACAACGAACATAACCCCAAATTGTCATGTTTCTAGCTTCAATAATTTTGGCTGGGCGATGATGAGTGAGCGAGTCAAGACATATTCTTTCTTTTTTTTCTTTTTTTTTTTCAGAATTTCACCATTTCCCATGAACCTCTTAAATTGTATTTATGAAAACAAATGTCGAACACCTCTTTACTTATTTTTAAGCTATTTTTTCCCTGAGTTTGATGAGTGAGTGAGTGAGTCAATCAGTTAGGACACTTTCTTTCCTGTTTTTCCCCCCATAATTTCACCCCTCCCCATGGGCCTCTTAAATTGGATTTATGAAAAAACGGCCGAACACCTATTTACTTATTTCTTAAGCTGATTTTTTTCCGCTGAGTTTTAAACTCCTCTCCTATGTCGGTTAAGAGATACACGGTCCGTTATTAATCCTTGAACCCCCACTTTTCACCCCTTTCACCTCATAATATACACCACATCGAAAAACCCTCAGACACGTGTCATCTTATTTTTAATGATGAGTTTATATGCCGAGTATCACATCCCTCAATGTAACCAATCTGTTATTCAATGAAATACAAGTCTACCCCCTTAACACCCCTTTAGAACCTGAATATCCAAAAATCCTTCCTTAGTGCGCGCTTTTGACATACTGCGAACTTATCCCCAAAATTTCATGTTTCTAACTTTAATAGTTTTGGCTGGGCGATGATGAGTCAGTCAGTCAGGACACTTTGTTTTATATAATAGATTCACTCTTCTAAATACGGTAGAAATAGTTTCAAGTTCTCTGCATCACAGTCATATAATAAACTTCCTGATGAAGTAAACAGTGCACCAATTTTGTCAGTATTTAAGAGGAAAACTATGAAATGATTGTGGAAAAAATTCGATGCATCTTAATACATCAAATAAGTTATGTATAAGCTTAAAAATCTTAGATGCGTATCATTTTAAGAGACCTTGGTCTAAACAATCTTAGATATAGTATCAACTTTACTAATAGGCCTATGCCCTTATTCATCAATTTGAGTTATCTTCAGAATTTTCTTCCTTGGTGTGTAAACACACATATTACTGTACAATTCCTCTGTACGAGCCTCGGGCTCTTTGGAATTAATTGAATAAAATGTCTATCTATCTAAGAACATATCATTAACACAACTTTGTAATGCCCAATTGTGAAGTGATTTAATGTATACATTTTATTATTTATGGCCGTTGGCTGCATTAAATTTATTGTTATTTAGGGGAATTTCAACACCAACAAGTTGAGATCTCTGAAAGTTTGTCTCATCTATTCATGGAATTCTGTATGACCAATCTGCTAACCAGTTTTCATAGTTTTTGAATTCTCCGTTATCGTGATCGTGACTCGGGAAAGATATTACTATGTCTGATACCGGTACCGACGAAGTGAGTCTTGAAGATATTGAACTCCAACCGCTAGGAGAAGGATATGAAACAATTGGGGTTATTGGATGCCCTATATGTCAGATTGTTTGGGGAGATGTTGAACTAGAACTCCTCGTGCATATTTATACGGCTATTCCAGAACACAATTCCTTCCAAGATCTTCCATTGTAAGCAGGTAACGTGAAATGAAGGTGTACGATTTATTACGGTACCTTACGGTACTTCCAAATTTTAATTGTAGTAGCTTGTATTTCGGTTGTTAGTGTTGATTTTGTGACTGGTTATTTAAGATTTCACAATGGCTTTTAGTGCCGGAAGTGTTCGAGGACATGTTCGGCTCGCCTGAGTCTGTAGCTGCTTCCAACGGACACCCTTAAGCTCTACCCACAATGCGCTGTCGGCAGACGGTAGTGGGCAGACGGCAGACTGTAGTTGAAGGCTGACCCGTGCTCTCTTATGGCGACATTCACAATGTGAAGTTGCTTGTCGGTAGTAGATAGTTGTCAATCGACAGCGTGTAGTCGGCTGTCGCCAATTTTATCTTTGACAGCCCACTGCATATTTGAGAGCCAATGAGGAAAGATCACAAGATGGCGTCACTTTGTCGTCATCAGCTGTGTAGTTGACAAGTTGTATTCGCGGTATATTCTTCGCATAATTACAGTATATAAAAATATGATGACTGGGATATATTAATTGATCTTGTGAGGGAACGCCGTTGGATGTATGACATGAGTGAGCCCAAGTATCTAAAAGGAAACTGTTCATTGATTATGTTTTCCTTTGTAGCAAATGTAATGCAGCGGAAGGTAACGCTGAATGAGAGCTCATCGTACGAAAACATTTTAAGTAGGGCCTACTGGTACTGAAATTAGCCAAAATACACTTTGTAATGACAAAAATAAATTAGGAAATGATGTAGTAATAGATTGAACGTGTTGGGAGCCCTCAGGCGTTCAATCAAAAATGACCAGCTACACAAAAACAATGCAGTTCAAAAAACAGTAGGCCTAATTCAGAGTTGGATTTGTTATTAATTATTTACAAGAGGGGATACTGGATGTACGAGTATTTTTCCTCAATTTTAACAATGCTGTATCAGTTAGCAGCAATAAAAATAATCCGTACCGCTCCAAGTCATGCATCCTTGCAAATTTTAGGTTAGGTTGTCGACAATGACAACCTTCTCAAGGAATAAATGAAAGTCAAGTTCTTGTTTACTCCTAGCATTTTATCGACTGCGCATTGTGGGTGGCTATGTTGTGAACTACCGACTTCTGACTTCATCTGCCGTCTACTGTCTGCCCACTACCGTCTACCGACAGCGCATTGTGGGTAGACCTTTAGGGTGAGCTACAAGTTCCGTTAATTTCAAGTAGTACCAACTTTCGCCACTAGATATCAATGATACCTAGTGGTGATCGTTGGAACTTTGATACAGCGTTCCGACGAAATCTAACCTAACAATTTAGCTTCACGCAAGTTTAGTCTGTGGAAGGATCTTTTACGTGCCATAAATCTATGACTAGTCCAAAACCAATCAATATTTTGTCGATCGTTTTGAACCATTCCCTGGCACTCTGTTTCAACCCATATAATATGCTTTTATTTAACTTTTATGGCAACTTCCACACCTTATCTCCAATTTTTGTCCCAATGCCTTCAGGTTGTTCAACATACGACGTCTCCTCCAGGTTACTGTTCAAATATGCTGTTAACACATCTATATGATGGCCAACCCAACCTTTTATTACTCAGACTGCCCACAACAATCTTACAGTTTTCTTTTTCACAACCGGAGCATAGGTTATCTCAAAGTGGATCCCTTTCACCTGTGCAAAGCCCCTGGCAACTAGTCTGGCTCTGTATCTATTGATCCTTCCATCCTGGTTCATTTTGATCTTAAAATCCCACTTAGTACTTAAAACTATTTCCCTTTTTGGCCTTCCACAACGGTAAATACATTCTTTGTTTTGAAATGACTAATTCCTTCATCCACAGCAACTAACCAATTACCAGAATTGTCACTTGCCAACACCTCTTTTACTGTCTTTGGTTCGAATAATTCTAGGCAATTACATTCAGTAATAAATCTAGCTACTGAACACTCAGTGCAGATTTTACATGTCTTTGGCACTGTTGCTCTTTGTGATCTTACACTTGGGTTATCTTCTAATTCAGCCCCCCCCCCCCCCCCCCTCCTATTAGTCGAGGTTTCACTACTTTCATCCTCACCTATAGGAACACAAGAGTCAACCAAACCTTCCCCATCCCATCCTAAAAATACACTTGCATCACTGCTTTCATCACAGGTATTTAAATCACTGTTAGAGGTAACATCTGGGATTAATTTATCATCATGATTGATCATTCCAGTAATTTTCTCATTTATTACAATATTGGGGATATCCTCAACATAACTCCTGTCTTGTTCCACATAAGGGAAGATTTTCTCATTGAATTCAACACTGTGTACGGTTATGAATTTGTGCCTTTGAAGCACCCATACTTTCCAGCTCCTTACCCCTTTTTCAAATCCCACAAATACACAATCAATCCCTCTAGCATTAAATTTGCTACCTTGGGGTTCACTCATTGTCCCCTTACAACCAAACACTTTAAATCTCTCATAATTTCCTGCATTCACTTGTCTTCCCCCCTCCCCCCACCACCACCACATTGCTAATGGTATTTGGTAGCCTCTAGATCTTGACGGGCACAAATTCTTTATAGCACCCATTGCCTCTGCCCAAAAGGAAATAGGTAGCTCTGACTCCAATAGCATACACCTACCACCATTTGCTAAGGTCCTATTAACCCTTTCAGCAATACCATTCTGTTCTGGGCATTCCTTCACTGTTTTCCTGTGTAGGACACCATTATTTGACAGAAAATCACTGAATTCTGTATTTACATAATCCCCCCCTCCATCTGTTTGCAGTGCCATGATTTTTCTATTTTTCAGTGTTGTTTTCCACTACTAGGAGCCTCCGTGGCTTAGGTGGCAGCACACCGGCCTCTCACCCCTGGGTCCGTGGTTCAAATCCCGGTCACTCCATGTGAGATTTGTGCTGGACAAAGCGGAGGCAGACAGGTTTTCCTCCGGGTACTCCGGTTTTCCCTGTCACACTTTCATTCCAGCAACACTCTCCACTATCATTTCACTTCATCTGTCATTCATTTAATCATTGCCCCCAGGGGAGTGCGACATGCCTCGGCAGCCGGCACAGTTCATATCCTCGCCACTAGATGGGGGCTTCATTCATTCCATTCCCTGTCCCGGTCGGTCGATTGGAAGCAGGCTGTGGATTTTCATTTTCATTTTTCACTTCTGCTTTATATGCTTTAAATTTAGAAACACTTCAGATTTCCTTCTCAAGAAATAAACAGTCAGGTGTCTTGAAATATCATCAACGAAATTTACAATGTACTGAGACCCTCCTAAGGATTTTACACACTTACCCATTACATCACTGTGTATTAATTGTAGTGGTTGGACAGACTTTCTCTCACTTACCATTGGGAACCCTTTCTTTGTTATCTCTCTCTTCACACATACATCACAATTTTCTCTGTCCATCCTTTTTAATTCAATCACAGGAATTTTCTTTAATCCCTCTTCATGCCAGTGGCCTAGCCTTTCATGCCAATTCACTGCACTCCTTAATGCCACAGCATTACAAACAACACTTTCATTGTCAAGCTCACCAACCTCGAAGATACTCTCGACACCAAAACATTACTTTTCACTCACTTCAAAATATACAAACCTGATTCTTGAATTGCATTAAAAATTATTTCATCATTCATCTTCCCCGAAGCATAATTTTCATGTGTTACACCAACTATTTTCTTCTTTGACAACTTAGAAAAGGAAATCAAATTATATCCAAATTCAGGCACAAACTAAACATCATTCAACTCCAGTGTACAGCCACCGCACTCGTCAGTTAGATTAATGCTAACAACTACTATCCCTTTCACACAAAACATTGCCCTTTCCCATACTTACAATTCCACTTGCTGGGATTTTAGGAGTAAACTTAGATTCATTATTGCAGATGTAATCAGTTGAGGCACTATCTTACAACCACTCGTTATTTTGTAGGTTCATTGTTGCCAAATTTATTGCAGTGATGCAAGAAATCACCCTTTCCATTGAATTTGAACCAGAATTCCCTCCCGAATTATCATTGTCGTTGTTTTCAGAATGTTCCTTCCTAGGGCTAGCACAATCATGAGCATGATGCCCCACTCCCCCAGAGTTGTAGCACTTCTCTTCTTTCTTACATGGGCATTCCCTTGCCATGTGTCCCACTTTATTACAGTAGAAACATTTTCTCTCTTCGTATCCTCCTTGGTTTGGGTTGGACCGGGGTTGCTGACCTCTGCCACTTGTACCTCTGCCGCTACCTCTTGATCTGTTGTTGGTACTAGATGCCTGGGTGAAGTTGAACACCAATGCTCCCTGTACTTTGTCTTCACTCTTTCAAAATCCTCGGTCACCATCTTCTTGGAGTAGCACTCTTTTCACCTTCTGGGATGTTAAATTCTTGTCCCCGCCAAGAATAGCTACTTTCACTTTATACTTCTCTTCTTTCAGTCCAGCCAAAAACAAACCTGCTATTTGTCAACCCGATTCATTCCCTGTATTTTAGCCATGTAAGAATGCATTTGTCTTCTCAGCGTTTTTGTTACTCCACTTCATGACCTTGAGTGTGTTCGTCAAGGTATAAGAGGTATGAATATCTTTCAAAATTGTCCAGGTTTCCTCCGCTAACACACTCTCTAGTATGTCTTCAATGTATTCCCTTGCAACATTCTTTAATATGAATGTCAACGCCTTGCTGTTACATCTTGCTTGGTTTTCATTGAGATCTTCTTCATCTTCTTCAAAACCAGGATTAATAGCATTCCAACAGGGTTACGGTACTCTATCAATTCTGCCCTCGCAACCTTGGACCAGGCATAATAATTATCCCCTTTTAACTTCTCTATTACCTATGATCCAGTTCCTTCCGCCATCCTCAACTTGACTTCAAACTTGCCCGCTGCTTTCTGGTTGATTTTTCCTTTACTCATCACACTATCTTGCTGTTTCTTTATCACTGTATGCTTCCTGCGCCCATAACCTTTAGGTTTTATTAAATTCCAGGAGCAGTTAATATAACAGTTAGGAGTTTATTCATCACTTGCATTTTACATTTGGCTGACACATCCTCTCCAGTCAGACAACACAGCAGAACACAAACAATGTGTAATGGTTTAAAACTAGCATTCTTATACAGCTCTATCCAAGTCTCTTTCTATTGACTGTTGCGCTCAAAAGTCAATATTCCAATATGATGATCTACTGTAACAAATGCTACTGTCAGATCTACAAAAACCCCAACAGCTTATGAATGTATTAATAGTATACTGAAATTAATTGACAATAAGGAACATGTAACTGGCCTATTCTTGGATTTATCGAAAGCGTTTGATGTTGTTGACCATAGAATCCTCCTTACAAAACTAAATCAATATGGTGTTAGAGGTCTAGGTAATAAATGGATAGAGTCTTACTTAACAAGTCATAAACAAATAGTAAGCTTGAGACACAAGGATGATGGAACCAAATTACTTAATAAACATTGTCTAATGAGGGTATTATTAAATTTGGATTACCCTAGGGATCGGTTTTGGGCCCACTTCCCTTTCTTCTATATATCAATGATATAACACAGAACGTTGATTCTCATAAAGAAATTTTGTTTGCAGAAGATACAACACTCGTAATAAAAGTTGAAACTAAACAGATCTTACAGCAGTCTGCTGACTCTGTTACAGAAGAGTTAACCAAATGGTCACAAGATAATCACCTCATAATAAACTATAGAAAAACAGTATCTCTACATTTCCACACTATAGAGAATAGGAATCCTGTGATGCCCAATATCACATTAAATGGTCATCAAATAGAAAATAAATCAGAAACAAAGTTTTTAGGACTACGGATACAACATTGCTCTCTATTTGTGCTTTTAATCCTTAAATTTCGAGTGTGCCAGGGATTGGCCGACAGTACTCTATCATGGTGGAGGGGCTGTCTCCTATCTGCTCCATGCAGCAGGTACCATAGGTGTTCAGCTCTGTCTCTTATAACCAGTGGGTGTTACTGAAATTCCCACAGTCCTCCTATCCTGTCTGCTCACCGACCCAGTTTCCCGCTGGGGTTGGTTACCCAACCTTCCGCTGGGTTGCTCAGCTTAACAGGGGCACCACATTTAGGCAGGATTAGGAGTATTGAGATGAGAGAGGCTACGAGATCTCTCTTTTAGAGTTCTTATATTTGCATCTCATTCCCATTTTGTAGACAGGAACTCACGATGTTAGCAGAGATCCCCCCAGGTTCTCTCTGGGCCCAGGAACTTTTCACACAGGAGTTAAATTATACAATAAACTATCCCAATATATAAAATTGACCCCAAAAATAAAAACCTTTGGAAGAATGTTGAGAGCTTATATGCAGTGCCATTGTTTTTACTCTGTAGTTGAATATCTTGGCGTATAGGAGCGATGAAATCTATAATTATATTTTACTTTTCTATTTTAATTGTAATACCTAGCTGTAAGTTGTTGTATTTATAGAATAAAGTTTTCATATTGTGATAATAGAGTAAGGTGTAAATAGTTGTCCAATAAGATTGTATCTCTTAAGATCTGTTATTATAATATGTTATAGATAGATAGATAGATAGATATTTTATTCAATTAATTCCAAAGAGCCATAGGCTCGTACAGAGGAATTGTACAGTAATATGTGTGTTTACACACCAAGGAAGAAAATTCTGAAGGTAACACAAATTGATGAATAAGGACATAGGCCTATTATAAGGTTGATAACATATCTAAGATTGTTTAGACCAAGGTCCCTTAAAATGATAAGCACTTAGGATTTTTAATCTTATACATAACTTAACTTATTTGATGTATTAAGATGCATCGAATTTTTCCCATAATACTTCCATAGTTTTCCTCTTAAATACCGACAAAGTTGGTGCACTTTTTACTTCATCAGGAAGTTTATTATATGACTGTGATGCAGAGAACTTGAAACTATTTCTACCATATTTAGAAGAGTGAATGATGTACGTCCTTCGCATGCCTAGTTCCATAAGAATGATTGTCTGAGTTCAAGATGTAGGGAGAGCTATAGAGTATTGTGTTGTGTTTAATTTTGTATATTAGCATAGCTGCTCGGAGTTCTGCACTTATGCTGAGGGGTAGAATTATAAATAGTTATTGTATTTGTAATATATACCTGTAAGTTCTTTTATTTTATAGATGTAATTTCTGATGTGTCCTATATCAAAAATGTATTGTATACATGTAATTGATCAAATGGATAAATAAAAAATCTAATCGACTCTAATCTAACCTATTGTCATCGAGAGAAGCAAGCAAGCAGTGTTTCTTCAAATTCTGCAATGTCATTTATAGTTGATAACACCTTTCTGAAACCAAACTGATTCTTATTTATTAAATCATTATTATCAATAAACTCTATTAATCTATGGTAAATTACATACTCTAAAATTTTACAAAATGTAGAGATAAGGGTGATTGGTCTGTAGTTACCTAGTTGGTGTCTGTCACCCTTCTTAAAAATTGGTTTAACAACGGGTAGCTTTAGTAAATCTGGGAAGATTCCATGACTATGTTTATTTTTTAATTTTTCTGACTACCCACAACATCAAAATTTGAAGGGGGTGGGCGGTCTAAGATTGCTCTTGGTAAACTGTCAAAGTGTAGTAAACAAGCAAATAAAACTCAGTACAGCAATGGAAGCATATGAAATTGATGTGGCGATAGGAGTGGAATCATGGCTGAGAGAAGGGGTAGGAAATAGAGAAGTATTCCCAGAAGGGTATGTAGTCTATCGTAGAGACCGAGGAAATAAGAAGGGAGGGGGGGTGTTTATACTGGTGAAGGAAACTTACTGCTCACATGAATGGTTTACCGACGAAAAGGATGAAATATTAGGGATAAAATTAGTTTGTGACAATATGAAGGAGGTGGGAATTATAGGAATATATAGGCCTGGGAGAGAGAAAAGAGACATGGAAATAATTGAGAAACTAATAGATTACACTCATAAAAACAATAATGACATGATAATAATTGGGGGGGATTTAAACTTGCCAGAAGTTGATTGGGATGGAGCTGCAACAGAAGCCCATGAACAGAAACTTGCAAATAAATTAGTATGGGAGGGAGGATTTACACAAGTAGTGCAAGCACCAACTAGACTCAGCAATTTGCTGGATGTATTCCTGATAAAACCAGGGGAACTTGTTGATAAAACCCACGTAATTGAAGGAATAGGTGACCATAAGGCTGCAATAATGGACGTTGGTCTGGTACCTAAAAGGCTTAATAGGAGGGTCACACAGGACAAGAAATTATACAGAAAAACTAAATTCGATGAATTTGGAGCTTACCTGAAATCAAAATTTAATTCTTGGATAAGTGAAGGGAGTAATGTGGATACACTCTGGGCAAATTTTAAGGAAATCATTTGGGAGGGTGAGAAGATATTTGTACCTATTAAGAAGGGAAAAACAACCTCAGACCCTGTTTACTATACAAAGGACATACGAAAATTAAAAAGGAAATGTAGAATGGTAAACAGTCAAATCAAAGAGGGCAGGGGAAACAGAGAAACCAGAAAGCAGCTAATAAAGGAGCTCAATAGGTTGAAAAAGGAAGCAAAGGAAAATTACATGAATGGCATACTTCATGAGGGTAAAGACCACATAGGGAAATGGAAAAAGCTGTATTCATATATTAAAAACCAAAAGGGAAACGGAATCCACATTCCCACAATGGAGGGAGAAAAGGGTGAGCATTTATTTGCAGATAATGAGAAAGCAAACCTATTTAGTAGGGAATTCATAGATTCAGTGGAAGATTGTCAGGAGTTGGAAACCGTAAATGAGACTGGAGAGGGTGAAACACATAAGGACACAAGAAGCTTCACCTTTACAAATGAGGATATTTTTAGAGAAATCAAACTGCTTCAGCAAGGAAAAGCAGCAGGGTGTGATCAAATTACTGGGGAATTAATAAAGGCAATGGGGTGGTACATAGTGTCTTATTTAAAGTTTCTTTTCGACTATGTCATGAACAATAGTAGAATACCAAAGGAATGGAAGGAATCTACAATAATACCAATTTATAAAGGAAAGGGAGATAGAAATAAACCTGAGAACTACAGACCAGTAAGTCTGACCAGTGTAGTTTGTAAAATCTTGGAGAGTTTAATAGTAAAATATATTAGAGGGGTATGTGAAGATAAAAATTGGTTCCTTAGGAGCCAGTATGGATTTAGAAAGAAATTTTCTTGTGAGGCACAACTGGTGGGATTTCAGCAGGACATATCAGATCGGTTGGATCTAGGGGGACAGTTGGACTGCATAGCTATAGACCTTTCCAAAGCTTTTGACAGAGTGGAACATGGAGTATTATTAAAGAAAGTGGAGAGAATTGGATTGGACTCGAGGGTCGTACGTTGGATAGGAACATTTCTAAATTCAAGGGTTCAGAGAGTCAGAGTAGGGAATTACGTATCACAGGAAGAGAAAGTTAAGAAGGGAATTCCACAGGGTAGTAAAATTGGTCCATTGCTTTTCCTAATATATGCAAATGATTTAGGGAACAATATAGCATCAAAAATAAGATTGTATGCAGATGACATTATCATCTATAGGGAAATAAATAATATAGAGGATTGTAAAATATTACAAAGGGACCTCGACAGTATCCAACATTGGGTTGAAGAGAACCACATGAAGGTTAACGGAGGTAAATCAACTGTCACAATATTCACAAACAAGAGATTAAAAACTGAATTTCAATATACATTGGATGGGGTAATCGTACCAAAAGATGACAAGTGCAAATACTTAGGTGTGAGATTTGATAGTAAATTGCACTGGAAGGGTCATGTTGGAGACATTGTTGGGAAAGCATACAGATCGTTGCATGTCATTATGCGACTACTTAGAGGATGCAACAAAGAAATAAGAGAGAAAAGTTACCTAAGTTTGGTTCGTCCAATATTGGAATATGCAAGCAGTGTATGGGATCCGCACCAGGAATACCTAATAAAAGAAATTGAGAGTGTTCAAAGGAAAGCAGCAAGATTTGTGATAGGGGATTTTAGGAGAAGAAGCAGTGTATCAGATATGTTAGAGAAGCTTGGGTGGGAAACATTAAGTAAGAGAAGGGAGAAAAACAGACTTGTAGGGTTATATAGAGCATATACAGGAGAGGAAGCATGGGGGGAAATCCGTGAGAGGCTCCAATTGGAAAGTAATTATATTGGCAGGGCAGACCACAAATTCAAAATTGGACGGCACTTTAGCAGAAGCGATTGGGGTAAATTTTCATTCATTGGGAAGGGTGTGAAGGAATGGAACAGTTTACCAAGGGCGGTGTTTGATCCCTTTCCAAAATCAGTCCAGTTATTCAAGAGCAGAATACACAAAACCAGGGAAAAGAAAGAAGTGGTATAACTTAGTGCTGTATTCCTAGAAACATTATACGTGCTATGTAATTCCTACAGCAGTTGTGAGAGGGGAGTTCAATCAATGTGTGAATAGTACATTAAGTTACTGTATTCTTTTCATATTGTGTAGTGTTTGTAAATTATGACACCTCATTGCAAATAAAGTGATTTTGATTTGATTATACTTGTTTCATCTTTGGTAGCTGGTTTTAGGAATACTGACTTATTACATGTGTTTTGCTTTATACTGCTATTATCACATATATTTTGTACAACATTATGATCTGTACATTAACAGTGTTGCTATTGGGTGGCTAAATGAAATAATCATTGAATGCTGTTACTACTTGTAAAGGATCATTTACAACATTGTTGTTAGTTTTTATCGAAATATTTTCCCATGTGTTGCTTTTTATTAAGTCCCGAAAAATATCTTACGCTATTTGCCATACTTCTTTGGCAAAGTTGTTAGAATTTGTTATTCTATTTTCATATTCCTGTGCTTTAATTTATTTTATTTCTTCATAATATTCTACTTTAAATATTTTATTGTTATTTTTATAAAAATTCAATCCTGTTTGCTTGTAGCTATCAAAAGCATTAATCATGGTGGTTTTTTTTCCTATGGCACATATCAGAGTTTTATTGTTTTAGTGTTCTGGAGATCCTTATTTATTTCTTTAACTAATTGGCAGGATAAATTAAGACACACTTTAAAGATAGAATATAATTTTTCCCAGGCAATCAACATTACCAAGTTCTTCTGTGAGTTTCCATACATTATTAGTAGATACATTTTATGTGTACTTCCATGTAGATTGATTTAATTGAAATTCTTGAGGACATGCAATTTTTAATTCTTGGCCACGATGGTCTGATACAAAATTTTCCACAACAGTGCAAGTGCTTAATTCGTCTGGCATGTTAGTAATAAACACACGTCAACATGGGTTCTGGGGTTTGGAAAGTAAATGGTGTTCTTTACTAATTTGGCACCCCTGAACATGAAAATGATATCAGTTTTTTTTTCCATCACCCTCAGTTTTCTCTGCACAGCTGAGCCAATCTACTTTGGGCTATTTACTGATTACTATTGCCAGTGAAATTTATGTTATGTAGTGTAATTGTGGCCACATTGCTTGTTTGTAGGGTACCGGTAGTGAAGTAGATGTCAGAATGACCTTCAAGGCTGACGTTCCATTATCGCCACAGCAATCAACAATTTGAGTGAGTGCGTTGTTGTGAGTGGTGTCATTTCATCAAGCTTGCCACGGTGGCTGAGTGGATAGCGTGTCGGTCTACTAACCTCAAGATTGCAGGTTCGCTCCTGACCGTGGTAAGTGATTTTTGAAAGGCGGCAAAAATACGATACGCATGTCATACGATGTTGGCATGTCAAAGAACCCATTTGAATTCAGTAGGCCGAGTTCATAATGGCAAAATTAATCTCGGGAGTTTCCGCCAGCACAAAGTTCCTCATTTCTCTACTAGAAAGCGCTATTGTGTTCAAGGAGATTAGATATCTAACATCTAACCTCCTTGACTTTCATAGTCAAGGAACTACGAAATTTGACATGCAAGCTACCCTCTGGGTGTCAAATAGCAAAGCTTGCACCAGGCACCCGAGGCCATACGATATTATTATTATTATTATTATTATCAAGGCAGTGTTCAAAATGTCAGGAAAGCAGTGTTTCAACGGCTCAGATATATTTTGTTGCATATGTGGAACTTAAGTGATAAGTACAAGATGCTGACAAATAACACAATTTGTTCGGAAAGCATATTTTGGCACCACGCTTGGAGATCAGGATAACTCACTTGCTCCACACAGTGTGTGTCATACATGCATCAAGCAATTAAGGAAGTGGAGTGAAGGTGAATTTCGCTATTCCCATGATTTGGTGCAAACAGAATAATCATGTCGATGATCGTTACTTCTATATGACGAAAGTAGTGGGATACAAGAAAAGAAACATGAACAAATTCTTGTATCTGAACTTAGATTCGGCGATTAGACCTGTCCTTTAATGTCCAGGGCTGCCGATCCCCTCTCCCTCTCCTTGCTATATGTGTGAATGGGACAGTAGAACAAATCATGAGCATTGGAGTAAGAGAGAGTGGCCTAATAGGGAAAACCTGATACACGGATTGAAGAACAATGTAAATGAGCATTTGGTTAATCCAGATCACATTTTATTGGCTCCACTGCACTTCAAAGTAATATGTGAAAGCATTGGACAAAACTGGAAACTGTTTCCAATACCTGTTGTGCCAATTCTCAAGTCTATCAGACGCAAAGTTGAAAGAAGCAAGAATATTTGTTGGACCGGATATACGTAAGTTGATGTCTGATGAACACTTTGAAAGTACAAGGTGCGGCAGAGACAATGACCCATTGTTGGACACGGCTGCGTAGAGTGTTGATGGTCGTACCAGTGAGTCATGCGGTTCAAAGCGTTGCTCACACGAACATCATGCATTTGTAATTGCATCATTTTTCAAAAGTGGTCTATAGTGTCACATTTTGACTTTGGTCGAAATTATAAAGTTCCATCCTGGAAGACAATTACGAGTTGGGTGCGGGTCTGGCCTGCCCATTCGCCGGATTTATCGGCTTGTGATTACTTTCTGTGGGGATTTCTCAAATCCAAGGTGTATACTAACAAACCAGCAACTATTCAGGACTTGAAAAACAACATTCATGCCATAACAGATGACAATCTTCACGAGGTTGTGACGAATCTGCGTGCTCGTGCAGAAGATTGCATCACGAACAATGATGGACACCTGAAGGACATAATTTATAAAAAGTGATGTGTCAACAACTGTAAGAAATGTTCTATCGAACAGTGTACATTAAAAATGTGTAGTTGTATTTATTCATGCTAAAATAAAATGTGTAAAATGGGTCATTGTTTCTGCCGCACCCTGTACCATGATGGAAATAGAACAGCAAGCTTGGGGAAGTTTCAACAATGTTGTGCATCGTTTCTTTGTCCAGATTAAGCAGCCTGATTAAAAGGAATTAGTGGAAGATATGCTACTGTCGTTTAAATAGTTAGGATGCAAGGTCTCCCTAATACTACATTTTCTAATGTCACACCTAGAAAAATTTCAGGACAATTTGGCTGACACATCAGAGGAACATGGTGAATGTTTCCATCAGGAACTTAAAACTGTGGTATATTGTTAACAAGGTCATTGGGGAATTAACATAATAGCTGACTACTGCTAGTGTATCACAGGTGAAGAAGTGATATACATAAGGACATCAAGCGTACATTCATGGGCAAACGTAAACGGAAGTAATATAATACTCCCACTCGGAAAGTATCCAAATCACCATATTTGATAAGTGTCTCACGTTACTTTCTTTTAACCATTTTATTGTTCCATTTCGACTCCATCTTCCTGTGATTGCTTTCCGATTTCTTTGTGCACAGATTTCGATGATGATAATGATGGTGCAAAATCCAGATGTGCTGTAGACAAGCAGGCTTCAGATTCGTGATCAGCGTAGTCGATTTAGTCGGAAAACGCTTATTTTCATGCAAACCCCAGACAAAAAAGGCAAAATTTGTCGACCTGTGTAGTGTAATCGATTAATGTTTCAGAATGTTTAGTTACCCTAGTTCATTCTTTAACAAGATTATTAAGGCCAAATGACAATATAATGTCTTTGAATGTCTCGAGAGACCTGTCATGTACAAACCAGTCTATATTGAAATCACCGACTACTATTATATTCCTATATTTATTGGCTACTTTATTCAGAAGTAAATCAAACTGTTTTAAGAATATTTCCATATTTCCACTTGGGGCTCTATATACTCCTGCTATAAATATTTCACAATCACCATTCAGATGAATTAAAATTCCTGCAACATCAAAGTCATGATCCCTACCATAGCTCTTAAGCCACCCTAATTCCCGGTATCTAACATTTATTTTACAGTACAGACTCACACCCCCCACCTTTCATTTCTTCTTGAAAGTAACTACTGGCTAATATATAAATATCTAGATGCATGGTAATTACCTCCTTCATCTCACACCATTGATCAGTGACCAAGAAGATGCAGTGAAATGGCAGCAAAATGCCAGAGCACCTGGTGAGGATCAAATTACAGCAGAGCTACTGAAAAATGGAGGACAGAATTTAATTAAGAGCCTACACAAATTGATTTGTGAAATTTTGGGAAAGCATGAAATGCCAGAGGAATAGAAGGTTAGCCTTATCAAAATGATGATCAGTTTCCCTTAAATTAGGCAACATATCTTTATACAGTAAGAGCCTTCCCTATAGAATGGAGCTTCGCAGGCGCCGTGTGACGGCTGGGGCACTGTGTTTAGCAGTGAGTCAAGCAAGGCATTGGCTAGCCCAACAAGTTAAACACACTTTTTATCATATTTTATAATAACTAGAGGACCCGTGCGAGAAATCTCGCATGTTGATAAACCACACTTTCCCCAATAGGTTTATAATGAGAGACTTATGGAGAGAGGTTATGTTTTTATTTCAACCAAATGATTATAGAACACTATACTGGAGGAGCAAGCAGCCAAAATAGGACTAAAAATCTCCTATGAAAAAACCAAATTTATGACAAATATTAAGAATGGTCCACCTGAAATTGTCATTGATATCAATAAGATTGCAAGAGTGAAAGAATTTAAATACTTAGGTGAATGGATCACTGAAAATGGCAATGAAAATAAATCTGTAGCATCACGAATTCAGAAAATGGAAATTGCTTTTCAACACACAAAGAATGTTTATAACAAAAAAAGCTTGTCCTGGAACAACAAAATTCGTCATTACTGTACAGTGATTAAACCTGAAGCTCTATATGCTTCAGAAACGCTCAGTTTACATCGTAAGACCTTAAAGGAAAAATTAGAGATTAAAGAAAGGAAAATCATGAGGAAAATCTTAGGGCCCAGAATTGTAAATGGCATACACTACCCCAAACCCAACTCTAAAATTTATAAAAGAGTTTCTAAATTAACTGATACAATGAGATTGCGACGAATTCAGTTTCTAAGCCATTTGGAAAGAATGAATCCTACCAGACTCACTTATCGAATCCACAAATTTCTGCAAATCAAATGCACAAGACCAAAATGGTATAAACAAGTAGAGAAAGACCTTAATGAATTGGGTTCACCACATTTACAAGATAGAAATATGATCCGGAAAATTGTTCACACAAGGGGATTTGAGGAAGATGAGAAGAAACCACAGCGACGTACCTGGTCGGAGGAACAGAAATTACAGCAATCAGTGAAAATGAAGAACTATTGGGCAAGGAGGAAAGCTCAGAAAATGTTGATTCCGCGTGGTCCTAAGTGACCCATTCGCGAAGAGGAAGAAGAAGAACACTATTTACATTTCAGAAGAAAGGAAAGACCTCCGAATGTTAATATGACATGAAACAGGTGTCACAGCGGCCCGCGGACAGCAATTATGGAGCGTATTTTCCTACAGCAACGGTGTTTGCAAATCGCACACTTCATACATTTTTTTAAAAGGTAATTTTTTAAAGAAATTATAGATATTTATGAAATTATAATGCGATAAGTCACTGCTAATGTCGATTCTCTTTAATTTGAATGCTCATTTGTCACGATCGGCCGCTTGTGAGCGCCGCAGGAGGGATCTATACAACTGAAATAATATATATGATGATAATTATTTACATGAATTTCAGATAGTTGCTGGAATTGCTGTCGTTCATTTTCTAAACACACATTGAACCGACGTAGGAAGTTTTGGTACACTCGCTGTGATTCCTCCTCACTGATATTTCGTAACAGTGCAGTAATTTCATTCTCCAGAGCCTCCCGAGTATGCAGATGGTTTTTGTGTACCTTTTGTTTGAGGTTCCCCGCACGGCGCTGAAACTTATCAACACATTTACTGTTAATGGGATATGAGATAGGCTACAGTACTTCACCATCTTGCCAGCTGTGTGTGGAATGTAGTTATTTATTGGCACACAACAGGATTACAGTACAGTGGCATAAAGATTACACAGTATGTAACTTATACTAACTTAAACCAAACAGTAACTAAATAAATAAAAGTAGAGGTGAACATTAAAACAGTATAATACAGATATAATACAAGGTTGGCTAGGTAGAATGACACAGTGGTAAGAATTAATGATTCACAATTTGCAAGGTTTGAAACATTATTTCTGGAGATTGGTTAGAAATTTCATAAAAAATACTGTCAATGAAGTACTGAAATCTATTGCTTTATTTCTTCAAACAACATTGTTGAAGATATTACATAGTCTGTTCAGCGGTGAATTTTTATGAGCAGATGACCAGATGTCCTGGTTCTTTTAATTTAAAATGTGATATTGTTCCTTGAATTGATGCGTGGTGCATGGAAATTTAAGAGAGAAAGGAATTTGGAATCATCAATTGAATTGTTAATAATGTGGAAAGGAATTTCATAGCATCTATTTTTCTTCGTATTTCTGAACTGTGTACATACACATTTATTAGCAGTCCCTGATATGGTATCAAGTGAGGATAATTGGCTGTTCTTTTAAAATGTAGATATTTTGAAGTAGTCGCAGTCGGTAGATGTAGATATTGTTCTATATTCATTGAAGTCATCAGCATACAATGGACAATTCCTTGAGGTAGATATTTGATGAAGATTAGAAAAACCAAAGGTCCAAGGTTCGATTCCTGAACTATTTCCGAAATGACTCAAATTCTTGAGTTCTTTCTATGAAATGACACATATTGCTTCCTGTCTTTAAGGTAAGAGCTGAAGAGCATATACCGGTAAGTAAATCAGAAAATCCTAAGAATTTGAGTTTTTTTCAAGAGGACATCTTGGTTAATTTTGTCAAATGCCTTCTAAAAATCTGTAAATACAACATCCGTTTGTTCTCCTGCGTCTAGTGTTCTGGTCACTGATTCAGTTAAATTGACCATATTTGTGATAGTCGAACGTCGGCAGTATCCAGGGCTTCCCGACCCGCAGTTTTAATCGGTACATGCTTTAAATCTGGCGGTGACTCATTGTGGCCTGTCTGCAAGGCAAGGGCCCTCGCTGTATTGTGATAGGAGAATACATTCAACTGCATCTTCATTTTATCTTTCTCCTGCATTATCGTAGGGGGTTAATTGGTGTAATAGTCCTCTTTCGTACCGCTATGTAGGTGATAGTATGGCAGAATGGGGAACTGATGATCATATTGATGTTCTCTGGCTCCTAGATGAGGTGAGCTCAACCTTTGAAAACTTGGCCATATTAACACATTTGGTCAATTCGATCAACCTTAGTTCTGTGGCAGATATTTTAAACGCAAGTTCATCAGATTGCATAATCCTCTTTCTGAACAGGACATAGTTGTGGCCAGTGAAAGTAGGAACGAAAGTTCTGTAAGTCAATTTCATGTTAAGGGCATTAACCGTTTGAGAGCAGCAATAATTCATGTCTGAAGCTGCCAGAAAAATAAAAATTTCAAACTAACTATTTGTAAAGTTATGGAAATATACACACCAAAATAACCATATTCTTATCTGATAGTTGAATCCAACAATGAAATGAATTGAAGACGATATTATTTGTCACATCAGAATGGAAGAAGAACAGAAGGAACATTCCATTATATGATTTTCCATTGGCTAACGGTTAACATGAATTGCGCAGTAGCTTCTTTTTATAAAATAGAGGCATAAAAAATTACTTCAATGCTGTTTTGATTCTTTTTGGGTGTCTTGGTTCAAACAAAAGTGGAAATAAATGAGTTCCATGGATACACCATAATTTTTAAAGTTAATGACAATCTGGTGAATGTTTGAATGGGAATAAGAATCCTCAATCACTATTACACACATCTGTCTAGTTGTGCTCCCCTCGTAACCTGTGTTGGTTGTTGCTCTAAGATAGTTGGAAGAAGAATATTTGACACTAACTATACAATACAATATTTCTTTGTGTTTACCATCCAACATCAATACAACATAAACTTCACTAGTCCACGTCTGCAACTCCATTTCATCAGATAACTGTAAAAATATGCAATGAGATGACGCACGGAAAACATGTCGCGCATGAAGCACATATCACAGCTCTCAACAAGAAATAAAACTTCTTCTATGTGCATTTATGGGCAACTGCTGCTTCAAATGGATCGTATGTGTACATAGATCCACCACTGAGGATTTCATTGTATTCTTGTGTTTTTTAAAATACCGTAGATCCAGGCTTTCCATAGAAATAAGTAGCCCTGGTTATGTTCGCTTTCTACGTTTGTTTCAGAATGATACATTCCAGTGTGCTAGTGGACACTGTATTGCTTCCTATTTCCACTGTGATGGAGAACGTGAGATGAACTGCCCACCACGGTACCCTAATAATCGGTACTGTCCAGACAGCAAATATGAATGTAAAAATCATTTGTGTGTGAACCAAGGAGACCTCTGTGATGGAACAGATGATTGTGGAGATAATTCTGATGAAAGTCCAGAACTTTGTAGTGAGTGTTACGAACTTTGAAACACGAAATATCCATGGTCAGTCATCTGCATACTTTCTGATTTGCTTGTCTCTTGACTTTCAGCCAATTTCAATTGTGATACGTTAAGACGATTCCAATGTGACAACCATCGGTGTGTGCCCCGTTACCAGCTATGTGATGGCATTGGAGATGGAAGTGACATCAAACCTTGCAATCATTACGCAGAGTACCAGTGTGCTCACAAGAAATGCATTGATAGGAACCAAGTATGTGACTTTGCTGATGACTGTGGTGATTCATCTGATGAGCTTGGTTGCCGTAAGTATTATTGTTTATTCTAGAACTAACAGTTTTAATTCTATAAAGACATTTTAATTTCATGTGGTTATGTGATACAAACCTGAAGAGTGTGCAATTATATGGAAACTGGTGTTAGCTTAAATTATCAACCTGGAGAGTTCGAAATTAGTTTTGCACAAATTAAATTGGCAAGTTTAAAAGCTACACTGTTTAGTTGGCCTTACATCCTACGATGATGAACATTATTTCAAAGGAAACCATACAAAAATCACCAATCTTGATTTTGATCTAGGGCAAGTACAGTGAAATCTACACATAGCAATATCTCATGAATGTGGAAAGAAATCTTTAGGAATTTATTGTTATGTTAGAAATTTACAAATCAGCAATATTTTGGGGGAAAATGCACATGACATTATAATATTGTCCCTTATAAGAGAGCTGACCACCCTGAAGCACGCTATCTACTGATTGCTAACTTCGCTATGCTATAAAGCAGTGGTCCCAAACCTTTGCCAGCTGACGCCCCCCCCCCCCCCCCCCCTTCTCCCCCCCAACCCCCTTTTCAGATACGGGTGGTCATTGCGCCCTTCTCCCTCCCCTCCACTTGTCGCTTCTATAACCACTTCGATAAACTGACGCGGAGGATATAGACCTAACCTAATAACACCACATAATGGTATAATTATTTTTGAAAAATAAAGTACGCGCTTTATATCTATTACATACTAGGCCTAACTTCATTTTAGCACAATACAAAGAACACACTTTCACAATACCTTAATTTAGTCAACAATTGTCAGTGAGAGGGTTGACACTGTTTTCTCTTGGTAAGATCCGGTATGTTTGGTTTGATATTTGACAGAGCACAGCGTAGATCACTTGCAACATCAAGCCGACAGCGCTGCTTTGTTTCTATGACACTCAGCATTGAAAATCCTGACTCGTATAAATATGTCGCTGAAAATGCGACAATGACACGCAATGCCTATTTTAGGATACCCTGCAAGACAGTTTATCCAAAAGTCACCCAGTCCTAATATTTTGGAATCATTTTTCAGCTTTGATTCACACTTCAAACCTATGGCATCTTCTTGAAGTTGTGATGGCAATGCTTCAATGTCAATAGCAAACGAATTTCTTTTTAACATCCAGGGCATTCATCCAACGAGATATCAGAAAAGTAGAAGTTGAATTCTTGTGGCGGGGAATCCAAATGTGATTGAATTTGCTCCTTAAGTATTTTACGATGATGATCATTTCCGACAAAATTTCATTAAGGCGGTGAAAGGATGAGAAGTTGTTCAACTGACGCCGGCGTTTCCATAACTGTATTTTATCCAGGAAAGCTCTGATGGCATCATAAGCAAGCATAATATTGGAGTTTTTGCCTTGGAGCTTTAAGTTCAAACTGTTCAAAGCTATGAGACGATAAAATTGGCATTGATTTTGCTCCTTACAACACAGCAAATTCCTTATTTCACCTCCAACCTCGCGTTCCGCAGAGGATGGTGCCGACAGTTGGTAATTACCAGTGCTTTTGAACGATTGACTTGGCGCGACAATCACTTGGAGAGATTCAAAAAATGTTTATTATACAAAATTGTAATATTCGAGTTGAAAAAGAAATTTGATTCGGAAATCACTTCACGACCCCCTGATTAAGCCCTACGCCCCCCCCTGTTTGGGAACCTCTGCTATAAAGATATTGACAGCATGGTAAAATTCAGGAAGGTTGAGTTCACTCTTCAAATACTAGGCATGGGTAATTCTTTGTCTTCTGCAATCTGTTTCAAATCAGAGCCTGGAAAAATAATGTATTACCAGGTCTGTAAAAGCAATGATAATGGAGACGTTATGTTATCAAGGAGGTAGTAAGATTGAAGAGAATTAAATGTTACGGTATATTTAATTCTAGAACTAATAGTTTTAACTCTATAAAGACATTTTAATTTCATGTGGATATTTCACTGATTTAAGTCTTTGTGTTCTTGATGATTTAGATCAATCGAAGACTTGCACAGAGCCTGACAAAGGTGGCTGCGAGCATCACTGTATGAATCTGACTGACGGTGGCTACATTTGTGCCTGCTACACAGGGTTTATCATATCGCCTGATAATCGGAAGAAATGTCTTGTTAAGTACTATTTTTCTCTTACTTGGCACATACCGAGAGCCCTATTGTGGTCAACTCATTCTGTCGTCGTCGATTTCTCACTCCTATCCAAAGTACAGGGACTAATAATCGAGGATCCTGTTTCATTGCTTGAAAATCGGTACAGTTCTTACTTTTATCCAGTAGGAGGGTACCCTCTACCACTACTTGGTGTTATTCTGCGCAACCAATCCTTCCCGTCTTTCCTCTCTACTCGACTATATTTAACTAGCAACCCGACCCGGCTTCGCCCGGGAGAATGCATTACGTGATAAGCGCTTTTTTTCTCCAGTGTCAATGAACAACGACCAATATCCGTTTTACATCTCGGCATGATGGGTTAAAATCACTGACTGGACTATTAGTTATATTATCATGGAGATGCATGTGCAACAAATTCTTGTCAGACGTAATTTAAGAATGGTGACGTGCATGAAACACAAATCCCCCTTCCGTCCAATCTTAACTTGACTGTGAATTTTGCGGAACGAAAAGTTCACAGGCGAAATGAAGAAAACCCGAGTTGCACTTCCAGGGAAACTCGAAACACAACCACCCTTCTCAGAAGTCTTAACTCAACACGACTCTACGGTTTGCTGCTGGCTGTATCTGGGGCAATAGGTTCACCCGCTAGCTAGGCTGTAACAGGGATTATAGATATGCCCTTAGATTGCTCGTAAACTGTTGCCTCAGTATTTGAATGGACATGGTTGGAAGAAATTAAAACGTAAAAACACTCATAGTGGGCAATGTATTGAAGATACAGATATGCTCTCCAGGACTTTTTTGTAGAACTTTTCATGCTGAACAATTCTTACACTCATAGTATATAGATATTTTTAACAGTTTGCCCAGCGTAAGCTTACAAAGCGCTCGGAAGCCAGGTTTTTTTTTTAACTTTTCCACCGAAATCGTTACTGCTTGGCTTCCTTTAATCATAAATAAATAATTTTCTACAGAAATCATCCTCGAGATATCCTTTACAGAATGGTGAAAACCGCATGAAAATTCATCCAGTGGTTCTCGAGTTTACCCGTAACATCCAAGAATCGGGGACTTTGTTTTATACTAAGTGGAGATTATATGCCAATCAGTATAATTTAATATAATATAATCCTCCTTCCGTCCAATCTTATCTTGACTGTGTTTCACAGGCGAAATGAAGATAACCCGAGTTACACTTCCAGGGAATCTCCAATCACAACCACCCTTCTCAGGAGTATTAACTCAACACGACTGGACGGTTTGCTGCTGGTTTCTATCTGGGGCAATAGGTTCGCCCGCTAGCTAGGCTGTAACAGAGATGATAGACTCGCCCTTAGCTAGCTCGTACTCTGTCGCCTCAGTAGTTGAATGGACATATTTGGAAGAAATTAAAACGTAAAAACACTTATAGTGGGCGATGTATTGAAGATAGAGATATGCTCTCACGGACTTTTTTGTAGAACTTTTCATGCTGAACAATTCTTACACTCATAGTATTGAGATATGTTTAACGGTTTGCCCAGCATAAGCTTACAAAGCGCTCGGACGCCAGTTTTCTTTTTTTTTTTACTTCTCCACTGAAATCGTTACTGCTCTGCTTCCTTTGATCATAAATAAATTATTTTCTAAAGAAATAATCCTCGAGATATCCTTTACAGAATGGTGGAAACCGCATCAAAATCCATCCAGTGGTTCTCGAGTTTACCCGTAACAAACACAAATCGGGGATTTTGTTTTATACTAGGTAGAGATTACTTTATTTCCATGCTTTCTACTTCCTCAACCATGATTCTCTTAATTTATTCACAATGAAGAGAGTACAATGTCATCGTATTGACAAGGGGGGGGGGGGGGGGGGCAGGAAAAATATACTTATTCATTGTGAATAAATTGTCATATCAGTCAATACAGAACAAAAAATAAAGAATCATGGCTTTTATCATGTCCACTTACAATATTCTCTTGTCATTTAGTTCTCATCTTGGCCATTGGTAGAGATTGTGGTTTATAGCATTTGCGATAGATGCAAATCTGACAAAAACTCGTCATGTTGTGTGTCTCCATGTTCTATGACCTCCTACAAGTGGGTTTTCGTTGTATTCTATTAGCGATAAAATTGGCTCAAAATGAGAAATTATTAGTTTTCTGCAAAATAAATGTGATATTGTTGATCTTCTACAATGTTAACAAATGTTAATAAAATAGTGGTGTATACTGTATCTTCGCAAGAACAAAGAAAATGGTTTAAATATCTATTTTAATTGAATAAAATATCTATCTATCTATCTATTTGTTAGCTAAAATTAGCATTCATTTGGTGGACTGTGATTGGAATTTTAACAGAAGGGATTTCCTTCACGGTCATTGACGAAAATGCAAAATTTTTATTAAGTGAAATATTAAACTTACAATAATTTACCTATTTCTGTTAGGTATATTTGTATATTATGTTCTTGTGTCAAAGTTTTCTTATTTTGTAAATGATTTGGCGAGCAGTTCTATATTTTTGAATTAAATTGTTACTTATAATGAGTGAAGTTAATGAAAACTAGTTGTGGCTAACTCTTGAGCATTTTTGAGATGTGTATCTGTTAACTGTGAATGTTCGACATCTAGATGTATCTTGCTTTATCCAGGCAGGCTTGATACATCCTGATTTTGGTGTGAATAAAGAGTAGATTCGACTTTTTGGCAAAATGTATCTTTACTTTTTTAAGACGTCATTCATTGTCAATTCTCATATGGCTTAGTGTTCTAAGATATGTAAGCAAATGTAAGGAACTGTTACATTTTTTAAATTGTGAAAATGTAGACTTTTTGACAGGCAAAAAGGCACTGAAGTTAAGGCTCCTCCTCAAGTTTCTTCAGCTATTGTCAAAAAACACTACGTTTTCTCGTGTCTAACCAGCATGAACATCGCCATTGTTGGTGCCCTTTAGGTCTGTTCACTTCCTTCATATCTATGAATAATTTATTTCAAAGGGCCTTAATAACGATTTTATCTGTTTCTTGATCAATATCCTCCCTATATTCTTTTTTTCTTGCACTACCTTAGGTACTCCAGAATTTTCTAGTACAACGAGGAGTTCCGATATGTTTGTTTGCATCACATTTATCACAGTCTTCGTGCTCACTGGATGACATTTTAGTTGTGAATTTGCACGCTGTCCCAACCGAGCACAACTCTATTGCCGACAGTGGCTCGCAGGAGAGGGGGGGGAGGGGGAAGTGATTCTTCGGGTTAGGGAGGATGCAACTACCTAGACTTAGCTTCTGTTTATTCACCTCAAAATTAGTTGATGCCAACTTTTACCTTTCATTCACTTCACTCAATATTGCACAAAGTCCTCATCTGTAACACATTTGTTACAACATTGTGGGGTTTATTTTCATACAGAGGATGTCCTTGAGGGCAAGGCCCTATAGTAGGACTATACATTGTTATATAATAAGGAATATTAAATATTATTTAACATACAAAAACAAAGTTACAGAGTATTTTATAATGACAGTAAGTTACTATTCAAGGTTTTATTAATTTTATAAATTAGGTAGTATCAGAGTGTAGTTGTGAAGAATTGTTTGCAGGCTTTTTTGAATTTTAAGACAGGATTTATTGACTTTATATGTGCTGGGAGAGTATTATAATCCTTTATAGCCTGGTTAAATATGCTTTTGGTGCCGTATTTAGAGGTGTAGACCCTGGGAATTGCAAGGTTCTTGGAATTTCTGGTGTTATACTCATAGTTTTGTCCTTGTCGAGGAAACTTTATTGTGCCTTTATACGAGAGTTTTCCACTTTTATGTATGAACAGAGAAGCAGATACTTTTATACAGGTTTCTAGGGTTAGAAGCCATTTTTCAGTGTTGCCTAAGTAAACAAAAGTTTGGTGCTTTTCAGTCGGTCAACACGAATGTACCCAAATAGAGCTGGGTTATGCCCTGAGCTTGAAATAAATTACATAAGATTAATAAATACACTAGGATGACCAGTTTCGATCGTCAAGCGATCATCATCAGATCCATTACACTTAGGCTATCACATCTACGTTTGAGAATACAGGTGAAAAATGTATACAATATGTACAATTATTTAGTTGCAGTGTTGGTAATGCAACAGTCGGTGTATGTTAAATGTGGTGTATCTAATGTTAGGTAAACTTCTAAAATAGTGATGAAAATCCGGAATTTGTCTGTTAGGGGTGATTATATGGTTTTACAAAATCAATTATGGTTATACTGAAATAATGCAAGCTTATACTTATCGAGTTGTCTCTTTAACTGGAACTTGAAGCAGTTGCGTGTTGCTATAGACACCAGTTGTAGTCGACTAAACCCGAGTGTTCGCTGGGTGGAACTGGTTTTCCCCTTCCTCCCCCTTTAGTTGCTATGTTCTTCCAGAGGTCAGTGCCATGTATATTTGTGTGATTTTGCCAAATCTAGATAAAAGTGTATGCTATTGAATGCAGGAGTCTGCAACTACTAAAGACCGTGGAACTATCTTCGCCACGCATGGGCTAAAAAGCCATTTCTCACTAAGCGGTACACGGTCTATTGAAGACGTCCCGGCACCTTTAGTACTGCCGCGCATATCGGCCTAGGTTTATTGCAGAAAAATGTACATAGTACACCTGATCCAAATAACATTTACCTATAAACACCGCTATTTTCCCCCCTTTTATATCTAGCTTGGCTGTATCGCTAAGTTGTGTCTTGTTTTCGACAGGGTGTGTTTTTTAGTAGAGCGAAAAGGGGTGAACTCTCCATAAAAGTGTGTTCATTTAGATTGTTGGGATTGTTTTGTTTGGCTAGGTGAATCTCGATTGCTTCTTTGTTACAAAATGCTAAACTGGAATTAAAAATGCAAAATTTTGGATTTTTGAATGCTAAAAACCACAAATTCTAGCTATCACCAATAATTTCTTATATATAATATCAATGTTACAATATTCCTGTTATTCGATATCTGTCCGTTAGATAATATTGACTTCATATCTTTCAGATGTTGATGAATGTACAACGGGTGCACATCACTGCACCAATCTGAGTGGTACATGTGGCTGCTCTTGTATCAATGGTTTCAAGTTGTCCGACCAGCTGAGTGGGGTGTGCAAGGCTGAGATATCTGAAGTTACTCTGCTGTATGCTAACGGACCTGATATTCGAGCTTACAATCTACAGAAACATCGTGAAGCTGATGTCATCTTGGATGAACGCCGCATTGATGCCCTCGACTACGATCCTCGTAATGAAATGATTTTCTGGGCAGACTCGTACAACAAGACCATCAAACGCTCTTACATGATGAATGGAGAAGTGAAGACCGGATATGCTCAAGATCTCAACATGAAAGGTTTGCATCATCTTTTCTTCTTTCGGAATTGCTTTTCATTAAATGCATTGTTTTATTTCATTAAGGATGTTTCAGTTAAGATTTTGTATGAGAGAACAAAATATACAGAACAGTATAATACACAGATGGCCACACTGTGCAAAAGTTCAGGTGGACGGAGTGTGTTGCTCATGTGCGAGGTAGAAGTAGAGTACGATCCAGCTCTTGGTTGACCTGGTCGTTTAAGACTGTCTCGTTTCTCCAATGAGGCGAAGTGGTGAGAGGGGGAAAAGGGAAAAGTGTACAGCTAGTTGGAAGTCATTTGCCTGCGAGCAAGACTCCTCATGCAAGAAAAGCTTCCGGTACTATAACAAGACCTACAAATTAGTGTTATTTTTTTTAGTTAGGAAAAGTTCTTATCTAGGGTATGTCTAACTTAACGCTGTAAGAACTTTGATGCAGAAGTTATATTTCTTCTTCTTTCAAAAAGGCTACTTGTTCTTGAAGAGCTGTGGTTGTTTAAGGTTGAGTTCGTCAGGTGTGCCAGCAGTGCAGTGTTAATGTTTTCCAACTCCTGAGGACTCTTCCCTAAAACATTCCTGTCGACACAATGCCTCCTTTGCTTTGATAGCTAATAGCAGTCTTAGATTAAATCATCATATTCAGATTGGTTGTAAACGGAAGTGCTCAAAATTCCCAGAAGGCGTTGCCACAGGCTTGCTCAGCAAAGTTCTTAGTGCTGGCCAGGTTGAGCTGTTTGATGAAGTCTGGTCTAAGTGACAAAGCTTAAACTTCCTGGATGGCAGGACAAAGTATAATCCCCAGTAGTGGCAAGGAATTTTTGTGTATTTTATTACTTCAGCCAGATCCCAAAATCGGTAAATTAGGGATTTTCTGAAGGTGGAAAATGAGCACATAAAGGATTTTCTAAGGTAGTAAAGATGGGTCAAGGTGTGTTATATTTGAATGGTGACTTTGTTGGTAAACACACATACTATAATGTGACATCACCTGAAAAAGATCTACATGTGATCGAATTGTTTGAAGCCATTTTTCAGTGTTGCCGTAGTAAACAAAAGTTTGCTGCTTTTCAGTCAGTCAACACGATTGTACCCAAATGAGATGGGTTATTCCCTAATCCTGAAAAAAATTACATGAGATTAATAAATACACTTGGATGACCAGTTTTGATCGTCAAGCGATCATCATCAGATCCATTACACTTGGGCTATAAAATCTATGTCTGAAAATATGGGTGAAAATATTTACAGTATATAACCTTATTTAGTTGCAGTAGTAGTTGAGATAATGCAACTCGTCAATATTTGATAGAATATTATTTGTACAGACCTATTTCACTCCCTTCTGCCCTTGTAATCTTTTTCAGCTGATATCACATTATATCAATTTAATTTTTAGCCTGAAAGTTACTATTCAAAAAATTGTTAACAAGACAACACTGAAAACTAGCTGAAGACTTGGTGTAGTTGTTAGTGTTGTCGGCAGTCGGCAGTCAGCCTGCTTCTTTTAGCTCAATTAGTCATCAAAGTAACTGAATCTCAATTTTTGGGGGCGATATTACACATCTTCGTGACCACAATTATTTTACGAATAATACTTCTGGTCTCTAGAGCCTCCGTGGCTTACGCGACAGCAAGCTGTCCTCTCACCGCTGGGTCCGTGGTTCAAATCCCGGTCACTCCATATGACATTTGTGCTGGACAAAGCGGAGGCAGGCAGGTTTTTCTCTGGGTACTCTGGTTTTCCCTGTCACAATTTCATTCCAGAAACACACTCCACTATCATTTCATTTCATTTGTCATCCATTTAATCATTGCCCCAGGGGAGTGCGACAGTCTTCGGCAGCCGGCACAGTTCATATCCTCGCCGCTAGATGGGGGCTTCATTTCTTCCATTCCCTGACCCGGTCGGTCGACTGGAAGCAGGCTGTGGATTTTCATTTTCACTTCTAGTCTCTAGTCAACATGGTTTTGTCAAAAAAAAACTGAATGATGCTAGAAATTTTAATGTTTCATTCAAATAAGCAATTAGAATTTTCTCATCAGGCTAAGATTCCAATTGCTCTCTGTAATTCTAAAACTTGACACACATGCTGCTTTTAACCCTATCTGATGGGGAAAGTTGTGAGGGAACATTTTTACATTATGCCTGAGAAATATATTTACATTCACTTAATTGAGGCTATGAGCACAATAGTGACCCGATCCACAATTCTCTAAAGGCTAGTTTTCCATGTTGATATACAGAGGAAAATAACCTTTAAAGTATTGAGGGTTAGGCCACTATTGTGCTCACAGCCTCAATTAAGAGATAACATTTGTAGAGTTATTAATCATAATATCATTTTGTCTGTTGCCAAACTATTTAATACTGTTGTATTTAGCAATATTCACGGTTCACATATTATTTAAAATTTCCCATGACCACAAATGATGGTACAACTATTGAATTCAGCAATTGTGTTGTTAACGAGAGATCATATGATGGAGATAGCAGAGGAAGAAAGGAAGACTGGTGCCACAACGAGCATCTTTATCTTACCACCGGAGTTATGACATAATAGTTGCAAATACTGGTTATATTTTTGTCACAATTAATACTTTCTGGTCTGGCACTTAGTCTGACAGCCTGAAATGGGGTCTTAAATGGATTTTCAAAAGATCTTAACTAATGAATTGCTTTTTGATGTGTAACATATTTCCAGTCGGTTGCTGGATATTTTTGTGGGAGTGATTTTGAAAAATGGGACGGAAGTGTGTAAGAAGCACTGCCAGGTGGCAGTGGTACCATGTGGAATGCATATCACATATGGATTACTTCAAGGTTTGGAGGCGCCATTACAGATATTTCTACAATAAATCATCTTCAAGTTGTTGTTCTTTGGTGTAAAAATATTCATTATATCATATTTGCTGAAAACAATTATGATTTATTAAGAGTCTGTTTTTCAATCTCTGGATAAAAGTGATGGGAATCCACTTCCCGAGTAACTAAGCTCAACACTTTCAAACTGAACGGTAAACGCTCATGCGAACTCTGGTATCAACTGATTGAAACACGAACCACATGTTAAAAGTCTTCGTATCAGTATTTAAATGATAATCTGCTTTAATATGAAACATTGTAACCAGTCGGCAAAGCCGGTATTATGTTTCTGCACAATGGCTATTCAGATATTAACCCATATTGCGGTAATGCAGTGATCAATGTAATATATATCGATGTTTTTATATGGGAACTGGGCTAGCCTTTCAGTTTCATGGACCACTATAGGAATTCCCTTTACTGTCAAGTAGGCGTATTCATAACTAATTTAAAACTCAATTCCACGCAGGAACATTATCGAAGAAAAGCAAAATATTAGTGGAGCATAAAAAAATACTTCCATATTATTACCGGCACATGAAAATGGGTAACTGTCTTGTACTCTAAATTTCTGTGGTTGAAATGGCTGCATGGATAGCATCTTGGTCTGCGAATCATGAGGTCTCACGTTCGAACCCCAGTCCCGGCAATTATTTTTGCTACCGGATTATCGATTTAAACGATATCTATCACAACATTATGCGTCACTTTAACAGAATCTACATGAAATTACGATTTATCTAATTACAATAGTTTGCACCAAGCAGGAGTTGGGAAATTTGATTGTATTGAACATTGTTTCTAGCAGTCTATAGATAGGCTAGAGACTATGTTTTCAATCCTCCTCTTAATTTACAATATAATATGTGATGTTTGTTCAAACAAGCGTGACAGTAGCATATCTCCAATTCAATCTATACATTCAGCATAGTACCAGTATGAAAACGGAGCGTAAATTAACATTTTAAGAATGTCCAAGCTGTGTAGTTACACATGTACACATCATATGTGACTACTGTAAGACTTTTTTCTTCTTATTATTATTTTAGTCTTATCAGTGGATTTTATACTTAAATTTAAAATAACATTTAACACTTACATATTTAACTTTGTGTTTCAATGACACCACAACTATGTTGTGTTGGAGAAAATAAGAAAGTCATACAACAGGATAGAATAAAAGAGAAACAAAATAACATACTTTGTGTTGGGTTTAAAAGTTATGAATGATTACACTGGTCAACAGCATTTTTGTTACAAAGAAGGTGAATGGTGTTCTTACAAGGGAAGTATCAGGTAAAACGTGTATTGAAACTTAGTGAACGGAATCGTTGTACTATTAAAGGACAACGTGCGGTAAATCAGCCGCCAGATCGAACTGCAAGGCTCCAAAATCATGTGGCGAAACTCTCATATAAATCACTGGGAAGTAGCGAGTACCGTACATGTTGGAACGGACAGCCCTGGCTGTCCAGGCACTCAAGGCCGGTGGCAAGTAGCCGCACGCTCCAGTCAGCATATACGCCCCGCTACGCGGCTACTCCGAATGCCACAGGGATGTCTAGCTCCGCCAGCCGTTATGCCTGCGTACCAGGATGTCAGGTACGATTTAGGAGCCTTGCAACTTTATCTGGCGGCTGATTTTCCGCACGTTGTCCTCCTATAGTTTAACAATTGCATCCACAAAGTTTCAATATAGGTTTCGACTTGTCTTACCTGATACTTCCCTTGTTAGCAAAGTCGTGGGTGCTGAATTCGAAAATGAAATCTGTTTTCATCTATCAGGCTCAGTTTTTGTAATATGGTACCCTCTCTCTTTCAATACCTTGAAAGTGCAACATTTTTGGTTACGTTGGTATTGCTTAATTTATTTGCTTTCAGTTTTCTTTTGGGGATGTAATTGTTGGAAAACAATCGAAATATATATATACAAGGACGTCCATTCATTATCCTCGGTTCCCATTATCCACCGCCAGGGTACGAATGAGGCGGACCAACACATTGCAGCACATTGGTGATTGTAGCAATGTTTATTGTTGATTCACTTTTCTTTACTCTAACGTAGCTCATTGCTTTCATTAATTTGTGTACTAACACAGATCGTTTTGTTCTCCCTTGGCCAGATACAGTACATGTAATATAAAGGCTGACAAAAGCATTTACGAAATCCATTATAGCATGAAGCTAAGGCTGATACATAAATTCTGAGATTAGGTCTGGATTCAGTAATAGATTACAGTATCTTCCAGAATCAGCTTGTTTTGTTTTTTTAACTGACATTTTTTTTTTTTATTTGCAGACCAGTGTTATTAGAGAAAGGAAGACATAATTATAATAGGCTATCAATGTAAAAAGATAACAAAATATTTTAAGAAAAATTAAAAATTCTAAATTTTATGAAAAGAACGAAACCTTAATGACATGTTACTTACATAAATACAACATTCACTCGTTCCTTACAAAAGAACGAAACCTTAATGACATGTTACTTACATAAATACAACATTCACTCGTTCCTTACAAAAGAACGAAACCTTAATGACATGTTACTTACATAAATACAACATTCACTCGTTCCTTACAAAAGAACGAAACCTTAATGACATGTTACTTACATAAATACAACATTCACTCGTTCCTTACAAAAGAACGAAACCTTAATGACATGTTACTTACATAAATACAACATTCACTCGTTCCTTACAAAAGAACGAAACCTTAATGACATGTTACTTACATAAATACAACATTCACTCGTTCCTTACAAAAAAAAAAAAAAAACAGAAACTGAATACCGGTACCCAAATGGTTTATATTATCAATGTATGAGTGTCATGTTTGAATGGGTATAAATATAAACAACTTGCAATGCATTCTAATTTTAGACCTAGTCATTGACTTAGTTCAGCAAATATAAAGCTAAAACGTCAGTGTATATATTATAAAAACCTGCAGTATCTTTGTAATCTTCAAAATTTTCATTTACAACCCCTTCAGAACCTGAATATTATATAACACGTCCACAATCTCCCTCTTAGAAACATTCATAATTCATACTTATATTTGAATAGGATTGAACTTGCAGTCGAGGAATGTCCTGCTAATATTGTTTGGTATTTTGAAAAGTTTGAAGGAACATCTTGTCTTAACTTAAGTTCATGGGGGATGTTATGCTCTTCAATCTTAAAACACCAATCATATTTTTATCAATGTGGCCTGGAAATACCTCGTGAGTTTCTTGCCGAGACGCAGAAGAATGTAGTAGAATTATGAATTTTGTTTTGCTTGCAGGTAACTCGAAACCTATTAGTTTGGCAGTGGATTGGGTTTCTCTCAATTTGTACTGGACTGAGATAGACAGGTCCGGTAATAAACCTCGAGGAAAAGTGATGGTAGCAAAGAGCGATGGGCATTACCAGCGATCGCTAGTTTCAACCAGGCTAGAATCTCCACCTTCTGTCGTCGTAGATCCAGAGCTTGGTCGCTTGTTTTGGGCAGATTCTGGAGCGGCTCCCAAGATCGAAATGGCCTGGATGGATGGTAGCAAGAGATGTCCACTTGTGACCGAGGGAATCAGACATCCAACAGGACTAGCCATAGACTTCTCTATGGACCATATGCTTTACTGGGTGGACACCAAACTGCACACTATTGAAGTAATGAAACAAGACGGAACCAACAGACGTGTTGTCTTGAAAGGAGGTAAGCCGAGAATTTCTTCTATTTCTTATTGATGTTGAGAATAAAATTTCAGATACACGAGAATCTCATTTAGGGGCTGTCCACATATTACATTAACACTTTTTGGATGATTTTTACCCCCCCCCCCCCCCCCCCCCCCCCCTCTATGTATTACGTAATCAGAAAGCAATACCTAATAGTTCTGACTTTGTCACGATTTATCTGTATAAATAAATGAAGGACATCAATTATTGTAAACAATATAACTCTGCAGTTTCCTGGGGTACTTCGTGTGTGTGGGAGGGGAAAGGAATTTACGAACAAATTTATGAAAGTCTAACTTCATTTATTATAAAAAATATTTTTGAATCTCTCTATGATTTGAATAAAAGTATTGTTTGGCTTGACTCGCGCCTTCCGTCAGTGTGGCTGGAAAGCCATGTAGAGTGTAAAATGAGGTGATTTTCATTTGTTAAGTGATAATGTAATGGTTTTGTTTACCCCCTCCCTGCACGTCATCAACTTAATCAAGCTTCGAACCCCCCTCCCTGTAATATATGGACTGCCCATTATCTGGACTAGGTGGGACCGGAGGAAATCCGGAAAATCTGGAAGCAAACTAATAAATGAATATAAGCTACTAATCTATCCTCCCAAGCCCTGTGGCGCTACAGCCCTTGAAGGGCCTAGGCCTACTAAGCAACCGCTGCCCAGCCATTTGGCCTGCAGATTATAGGGTGACGCGTCGGGTCCCCTTGGCTGTTAATCTTGATCTCTGCGACCAGGTTGCTACTTCACTATTGGAGAGCTACTCGTCCTCACGAGGCTGAGTGCACCCCGTTCCAGCCATCACGTCAGTTTCTAAAATCCATGGGCCTCTGGGTGCAAGACAGACGCGTTACCCCAACACCTTGGGACCAGCGACTAATCATCATCATACACAGTTTGGATCTGTTTGGAACATAGACCTCTCCACTTAGTTCTCTCCTCCCACCACCTCCCTGTCGTCACTCTGGTTCAGTCCTCTCCTCTCATTTTGACACACTCCTCCACTCCCTTCAGCCATCTATCCCTTGGTCTTCCCCTTTGTCGTCTCTTGTGCATCTGCATTTCGTGCGTCCTCTTGGGTATCCTCTTCTCTTCCATTCTCTTCAAGTGTCCATACCATCTCAGTCTCAATACTACCCTGCAAGGACTCCTCTTTCACTATTTCCCGGATCTTGTCATTTCTCACCCTGTCTCTTCTTGTAACTCTTATCCTACTTCATAGGAATTTCATTTCACTTGCCTGTACTCTGCTTATGTCTCTTTGTCCATGTTTCTGACTACTAATCTGTACAAACCTTAATTTTGACACTAACAAGAATTGAAAACACACTTTTATGTCAACCCTGACTATTATATGTCAGAAAACTGTATCATAATGATGGTCATTATAACACTATTTTTCATTATGAAACAGTTTCTCCCACCAATCACAGCTCAAGAAACAGTTGTTTGACCAATTAGATAAGGTTAGCATCGCACCCGCGCTGAGTTCCCAGGCCTTCTAATTTAAATTTCACTGCGTTGCCTGGTGTCATAGTGGGGTAATCGAGAAGGCCATGGTCAAATACAAGGCATTCTCAGCATATCATGCGCTCTGTTCAGTACATAAAACGGGTGAAATCTCGACATATATTTATGAATATTTATGTTCGAACATAAAATAGTTATAATAATTATCGTTGAACATAAACAGTCGTATGCAACTCACCTATAATGTTAATTAAGACACTCATATGGAAATTATAGTGCTGTTGTCTCCGCATGAGGCATTACTGCTTCTCCTTAAGCGTTGCTTTCGTCTTCCACTTCACCATCACTGTCCTTGCCTTGCAGCAATAATTTTGTCTTCGGTCATCATACCGTAACCAGCATCACTATCAATCTACAGCCAGTCATTTACATCACTATCATCTACATCTGAACAACCAAGAATGTTTGCAAATATTTCAAGGAATTCTGACTCGTCGACAACTTCATAAACGTCGGTGGTAGAATCTCAAATAGCAGGCCATATTGTTTTCCATGACTTCCTAATTGATAGTTCAGTAGCGTGATCCCTAGAAGATGTAACCATAAAAATCACATCTTTGATGTTTACCGATTTCAATACAGAAATCACACCAACTTCTTGGTCTTCTTGAATTAATTTAGCAAGTAGCTGTCTTCGGTACACACGTTTATTGTTCTCCAGTACACCTTGATCCATCAGTTGTAAAAGAGCTGTTACGTCACTCAGATGTCATCATTGATGAGCAGCTCCACTCCTGGATGTTACGGTGCATTGCCAATTAAAAATATGACCTTCGGTGGAAGACCCTCTTGCTGAAATATCTCCTCATCCCCGGCACAAAATCATCGTGGAACTAGTTCTTAAAAATGCAAATTTTTGTTTAAAACAAGCAGGAAAACTTTTACTCTTACTGGTATTAACATTACCACTCATGGTAGTTCACAACCAATTCACTTTCCCTGACTGTACCAGCAGGCTACTGTAATTTGACGGAAAGACCACTGCCAGATACCGTAAGCATATTAACAAAGACAGAAGAGTGGGAGGGATGGCTGAGTGTGACTGACTGGCTAGGAATGCGGCCTTGGGGCGGAGGATTGCGAGTTATTTTTGTTACAACCTTCCTGCAAGTAGGAAAGAATGCAACTTCTCGTACTGTCAACTAAGTACCGTGACAGCAATTGGTACACTCTTAATATTTAATGCAGAAACATCTCTGTAGTAAACACGCAACGTAACTTACTTGTATTTCTTTAATAACAAGTCCAATATGCGAGCAAAAATTACTATTCCTTTTCCTGACTAAAAAAAAAATGGAGGAGGGTCTTATATGCGAGTAAATATGGTAAGTATGCTATGTAGTAGTTTCAACTACTTAAAAATCAAGCTATGTAGAATTTTCTTCAGAGTAGTAAGTTTTAAAATATTGCTTCCAATCTAAACTGTGGCAGAGAGTTTCCAACCTATTCAGGAAAGACATAATGTACATCATATGATTTTTGCCGGGACTGAAAATAAATTCCCTAATAGTGAGATTCCAGTTTTATCAGATTCAGATTTGGGCAGGTTTCGCTGTATCTGGAGCTATGGCTACCTAATGTGTGTTAATAAAACAAAAGATATTTAATTAATTTAATTATTTAGAAGTTTGTGGCAGACTCCAACACTAGAAGAGCCATGATGGCTGCCAACCTTTGATAGAAGACTGCAAGGCAAGAAGAAGAAGTTTGAAATATATTGAAATATCCAGGATACATTGTATTACATTTACTTGGTTTGCTTTCATAAAATAAGCATCCACTCTTTACTGTCTCCACTTTTTCTTCATTTTATTTCTTATAACAGTCCTCATGTTGCCTTTCTCTAATGATCTAACAATGTGTCAAGCAGTAAATAATTCCTAAAACTGTCAAAAGAAAATCATATAATGACTGAAAAATCCATGCTCGGAAAGGAAGCTCCTCAGTTTCCATTGTATGCATTTTACCGATTTTGCAATTAGATCTTGCTATTTTTTTTAATACAATTTGATTTAATGGTTAAAAAATATAATATCTCTATTGTTTAGGTTGGGCTTTAGTTATTAGACTTATCAATCCAAATGGGTGAAACATGTAAAATGGATTTCTATACTACCGAGCATTAATACCATTTACCCTTGGTTATCCATCATTCCTGCAGTAAACTCTCCAAACATTTGACAGGCTAGTCTATATTTAACAATGTGTTGGTATGTGTTGTGCTACATTTATCAAGCTTGATGCAAGAAGTATTGCATTTTTATGTGGTAGAGTAGTTCTTCTGAAGTAGGAAATATTAGCTGCATTGTTCTCCGCAATATGTCAAATATGAGCGCACCCCTGCCTCTTAGTTTGCATTTCTCTCGGTTAAACTTATCATGTTTTCTTTGGTTTATAGGCACGCTAAATCATCCTATCTCACTGGATGTGTTCGAGAGCTCCCTATTTTGGGTGACGCATGATACGGGTGAACTCATAAAACAAGACAAGTTTGGGCGAAGTGTCCCTGTTGCGGTCGCCAAGGACCTAGTTAATCCATCAGGTGTAAAAGGTAAGTCGTTCGTATTTATATTCCCCTTTAGTGTGAAATTAAGGAATAAACTGAAAATTGCTTGATGTGTGATATTGTTCTATTTTTGCAGTTTACCATCCTCTGAGATACAATAAGACTCTCTCAGATCCGTGCCACAATGATCCATGTTCGCATCTGTGCGTGGCTGTCCCTGGTGGGCATCGATGCTTATGTCCAGACAACACGATATCATGTGGGGGTTCAGAAACCAACTGTGATACTCCTAACGAACGAGAACGTCCAGCACCTCATGTATGCAAGTGCCAACATGGTGGAGTATGCCGAGAAACAACTGGCCACGCATTGGAGTGCGACTGCCCACCGGACTTCCTGGGCAGTTATGTCCAGCGTACACAAGCTGGACCCAACACAGCAGCAATAGTGATACCCATCATAGTCATCTCTGCTCTAGTTGAGTTCTTCGTTCTTCGAAAGAGGCCATTGTAAGGAAATCAACAATATCTTCTTTGTTTTGCATCTGCACATTTTGTTCATTAGCTGTTGCTCGAGTTGGCGATAGACGCAAATTTGTCCGAACCTAGTCAGTTGTTGTACATCTAGACATCTAGATGCGGATTTTAATCATTTTGAATTGTGATAAAATGCAGAATTACTCATTTTCCGTTATATAAATGTGATTTTCTGTGGAAAAATATATTTTTTTTAAACATATCTTGCTGTAAGGAAGCGAGAGCTGGGTAGATTCAGGATATCTGATACATAAGCTAGAGGTAACTGATAAGAGGGTAGCATGAATTACTGTAGGGACAAATAGATGGGAGCAATGGCAGGAGGGTACTCGTAATGAAGAGATAATGCCTAAGTTAGAAATGAACACGCTGGATGACGTTGTTCGTATGAGCCGACTCAGATGGTGGGGACAAGTGATGAGAATGGGGAAGAGAGATTACCTAAGAGGTTAATGAGTTCGGCTGTAAAGGGCACGAGAAGTAGAGGTAGACCTAGGAGGCGATGGTTAAATTCAGTGTTTAACGATTTCAAAGTCAGAGGTGTAGAAGCAAGGGAGGCCGCAATGCTAACTGCTAATAGGGCATCATGGAGGAGACTTGTTCACAAACAGAGGCTTGCAGACTAGACTGGACGCTGAAAGGCAAAACAGTCTCAAATGAAAATGAATTGTATGTATGTAATTAATATTTCATATTCCGTCATAACAATGAGATAAATGTTTAAAAACATCTATTCTTCAGTGAAAATGTCCCTAATTCGGATTGCAATAGTATGTGATATGTTCAATGTTGCACATTATCCTTGTTTCCCACCAATTTGCTATAATATGCTAAATCTGAAAATAATAGTTGCTACAAAATGCTATAAATCACAAACTGGAGCTATAGCTAAGTATGTCCGACATTATACCACATGGTATACTTTGAAATGTAGGTTGTAATTTCTTATTACAAGATGGTCGGCCATTGCTAACATTGCACAGGGTAACCCAGGAATTAATGTTTCTTACATCGAATCCTATACGCCAGGCCACGAGTTTGGGGGTGGAGCGATGACGGCAAACCTTACTGCTGGGCACACAGACACCACCAATGAAGCAGATACCCCAAACTTTTAATTAGAAGTCGAACCCGATACAGATTTAATACTACAGTAATTGCTTTCTAATTGTGAACACTCCCATAATAGACCACCAGTTAAATAGAAACGGACATTAACAAAATAGTGAGGACACCATTCATATGTGAAGTTTATTACAACACTGTAGGAAGTTAATGAATCACAGTGTTAACATGCTTCAACTATATTAATAATAACGCATTACTTATAGAAGAGTTATAGACCAACTAGCAAATTATAAATAAGAAAGACACGTTACACAATTTAGAAAAACTTTGGTGATTTAGTCACGGCTTTTAGTGCCGGGAGTGTCCGAGGACATGTTCGGCTCGCCTAAGGCTGTAGCTGCTTCTAGCGGAAAACCATAGGGTAAGCTACAAGTTCCGATCAATTTCAAGTAGTTCCAACTTTTGCTACCAGATGTCAATGCTACCTGGTGGTGAACGTTGGAACTTTGATAAAGCGTTCCAACGAAATCTAACCTAGAAATTTAACTTCACACAAGTTTAATCTGTAAAAGGATCTTTAACATGCCATAAATCTATGACATGGGACCGCCGGCTTTACTTCCCCTCCGAAGGAAGGCATACTGAAGGATTTTAACGCTCTTAAAAAATCCGACGACTTCGGCCAGGTTTGCACCCGCTATCTTGGGCACAGCAGTTCAGCATGCTACCAACTACGCCACCGAAGCCGCTTACATATACAGTAAAACCCCATTATTACGCTCTTCAAGGGACTGTGGTTTAAACGTGTAATAAGCGGGACAGCACTAAAGGCGGGAAATGATTTCTGAGGTGGGAAAACAATTTCCAAACAATTTTCAGTAATTTACAATATTTTATTATTACCGGATTTTATTTTACTGTCTTTAATGATAATAATAATAACCGACAGTAGTGGCTACGCTGGCTAAAGGGCAGCATTAGGTCATGGGGCCAAGCTCTCTGCTGACTCGGTAGACGCGTGGGTTCGAGCCCCACCATCGGCCGTCCTTGAAATGGTTTTCCGTGGTTTCCCATTTTGAACACCAGGCAAATGCTGGGACGGTACCTTCTGATAGGCCACGGCCGCTTCCTTCCACATCCTTGCCCAGTTTCATTCACCATCATTCATTTCATCTGTCATTAACTCCTCTCATGAGGTTGGCGTCAGGAAGGGCATCCGGCCGTAAAAACCATCGCCACAAAGACTTCCATCGCATCTCATCCCCGACCCCGTTGGAAAACGGGAATAATAAGGGGTAGACATACAATGATAATAATAGTAATAGTAATACTGAATTATTATTAAAACGTCTCAAATAGAATGCTTTATTTTTATAATTTAAACTGAATTCTTCCTCTTTTTTACATGAAAGCACTACGAGCGGAATTTCGAAGCATAATGATAGGGTTAAATTATGCGATATTATATACAAACTATTCAGGTTCCTTACAAATAGAGTGTAATAAATAAGTTTCGGATGTTAAGGAAAAGTCATATTCTTTTCCTGAGCTAATTTTACCCGAAATCTGAAAAATAAGTTTGAATGACGGGTCCTTGACCATATTGGATGTTGCCTATAAATCCATATTTCGGCCATTTTTATTGTTTTGGTCATATTTGGTTATAATTTCAGCATTTTTGTTTAAATCGAGGAGTCATTTACAAGGTACGTGTTATATGCGTCAAGTTTCAAACACAGGATTTCCGAATAGCATAGTAGATATATTTTTCTTTCTTTTCCCGGAACAGGCAGATAGCAGGTTTAGAAGGTCTGATTCCAAGAAGGCGCTCCTCTACGGATGTCTTTTAGCACATCTTTCTGAACAAGTTGGATTGCGACATTGTACGAATGAGGTCACGGAACATGACGATAGTGTGCTTCCGCCTTTCAACAGGATGTCACTACAGGGTCTTTCATATAAAATGAGAGCGCCAAGCGGCAGCTTTGTTAACCGCAGCTGCGGTCACCTTGGCCGAGCTTTTGGCGCGCCAAGGCCCCCTGCTTTAAGCGTGTGTACAATGCTGAAATCTTACTTTAGTTAGTTAGTTATTGTTGATGAAACCGAAACCCCTACTTGTGCTAATTTTGTGAGTGATTTATTCGGAGACCGTTCAAGTTTCTCGCCAATGTCATCTAGCTCATCCTCTGTTAAAACTGTTGGTGTGCGGGCATGTTTTTATTGAGCACCGAGCCAGTAGTGTCAAACTTATTTGCAATTACGTGAATCTGTGCTAGTGAAGGTGGCACTTCATCAGGAAATTGCTGAACAAATGCATCACCTACCCGCCGAGCCGACTCGTACTTAAAATAAGTTTTACATAAAAAAATACGATGTTGCAATGATAACTGTCTCACCATGTTAGCACTTGAGGTTTAGACTGGCGACTGAGCACATGCACGCTTATTGCAAGGTCAAGTTTGGTAATGTCAATCTGTTATTTTTATACAGTCCATCGGAACTTGGAAAAAAAACCATCCCTCGTTTGTACTATGCGCGCGCGCCACAAGCTCGGCCAAGGTGACGCAGTTGTGGTTAACAAAGCCGCCGCTTGGTACTCTTATTTCAAATGAAAAACCCTGTACAGTAGATATATTTATCTCGGAAGCAATTACCAAACAAGCAAATTATTTTTATCCATAATGGTCCGTATTGAATTTAAATTCCACTAAATAAGTTACTTTTATTTCCGTCTTTTCAATACTTGTAATATTATTAGCACGGTTTAGTATAGCATGGCCTGTCATGGCGGGGAAGTGGTGGGATTACTAGGCGTGCTGTAACAACTCAACTCAACTCAAAGAAGGTAGCACGTGGTGAACTGAAAGCGCACCAAAAGCACACACTACTGACAGCAAGCTTGTTGCCGTGCTTGTCAAAGAACAGAACCGTTCCGTCTTGCATCGCATGCCTTGACATCATCTGTACTCTGCGAAGGTTCTGGGAAGAATGACTACTTGGCAACATCTAACTAGCGCGTGGCAAAGTATGCGCTCACTGGTTGACAAAGAATCCTGGCGGGGGGATGGCGTAATGCACGTGGACGCACATGCGCATTGGAAGGTTCAGATCTAACTTGCTCCGTTATACTGCTAACTGTTTCAAACAATAATGTTGTTCTTCATCAGCCAGATATACACATTATGAACACTTATGGGCATAAAATACATTGCAAAAACACATACTGTAGTTCATTAAAGAAGTCACTTGTAAAATCAAAATATCACATGTCCAATACACTGGAAAATTGTTTTGGCATTTAAGACGTTTACAGTATGTTAGTGATACTCTACGTATCCCAAAAATTCATGTCATATTTCATAGTTTTTAGGTCATATTTTAGAGTTTTAGGTCATATTTAGCTAGTTTTTAGGGCATATTTGCTTGCATATTTTGCACTTGTTTAGGTCTTAAACTTGCGAACCCTAGTAATAAACGATATAGCGTGATAGCCGAGTGCGTAACAACGTACCTTATGTCAGCCTAGGTGTACAGGATCTGATGATGATTGCATAACGATCGAAACATGTCATCCAATTAATTACCCCCTACTGTTTGTGTGTTAATTAGGTGATAAATAATTCATGTAATATTTCTTTCAGGTTAGGGTGTTAAAATATTTGTACTCCCTGTTTAATATAATTCTGAGCACAATGGTGTTGACCAACTGAAGAGCTACCCCATGGCTGTAACTTGAAGTAATTGGCATCACAGAGAGGCTGGCCATGTTGCTCATTGTTTCGCTATCAAATAAAATCACTATAAAATCCATAAATCAATGTAAATTATCAGTAAATGTAGATTGTAAGAACAGAAAAAACAATCATTAAGACGATGTGAAGTTGATAAGCTCATAACAGGATAGCTCATTTACAATTTACAGTCTCCCAAAGCCGAGGTTCTTCTGAGTAAGTTCTGAAAACTGGCCCTATTTTCGTCGCTAACAAATTATCCTGAACCGAAAATGTTCGAAAGACCAATTAATATACTGGTCCTAAATGCAGAAGGAATGTAGCTAAATAATTATGTAATTCGTTTTAAAGTGCCCAATTCGTTAATTTTCTCTTAAGATCTAAACTCGAGTATCCATAGTTTTGAATTCAATAGAAGGTTTCTCTTGATAAACAACAAAAAGGTTCATTTAAAGAAGTTAGAAATTGTCTATCATGTGGTGGTCACTAAATTTGATCAAATCATTCGTTAGCATTTTTATGAGTGATATATTTTTTTAAAGTCTACTGCATTTAATTTGGAATTATGTTTCTGAATGTGCACATTAACCAATTATTCTCCTTCAGTGGTAAGGGAACAGGACTTGGAGGACTCACAAATTCCCAGAGTGTTTCCTTCAGACAGGGCACTAATGTTGAGTTTGGATCACCAACATTTGCTGCTAACGGGCCACAAGGAAGAGGGGTAAGTTCTTGACTATCATACTGCGTACTGCTCAGAGCTGCTTTTTTGTTTTTAATGCAAGATAATTTTAACACTTAATATATTTTCATTGAATTCTAGTTGTGGTTGGTTCACATATACACACTTCTTCTGGATGGAGGCAAGTAGGAATGGAGGGGATAAGAACAAGAAACAATTGAATATGAGGCACTTGAAGTTCTGTAAGCATAGTGTCAAGTTAGAGACCCAGTCTTGGTTGGTTGAGGGCACGTTTCCTAGGGGAACGAGTTGATAGAGCTTGGTTCAGCTCTTATTAATCAGCAGTTGCAGTTTTCATAATCTGCTTAGTTTGAATTTCCTCCCCCCTCCCAAATACTGGAGTAGGAACACTAACAAGGAATTGGATTATGCAGAATAAAGATAGAGGAAAGAGGGAAGAATTTCCTAAGTCTGTGTAGGAAATCTGTCCCTTCAGGCTGGACAGACTGGTGTAATAGGCTTCCTCACCTCTCTATTGGGCAGCTCAGCAGCTTCTGGCAGGCCAACAGGCAGTTGGGCTGCAGAAGCCTTCTGGGCATTATTTTTTTCTTTTAATCGTTTCGGTCGTTTATGGACCACGTTATTTCAACTGCCTTTTCCCTCGTTCTTTCACATTGGCCCAGTATTCGCGCATTCTTCTTCGGTGAGCTTCCCTTCGTTCTTCGGTCTACTTCTTGCCGGTTTTCAATATAGGTTTTGGCTGAAAACTCTGTATCTCCCCAAGTTTCTTCTTCAAAGAGTCACGTTCCAAGATGTCCTTATGTGATATCCCCAGTTCTTGTAGGTCTTTTTCCACCTCTGTAAACCAGATCCCTTTGGTTTTCTTTCCCACTAAGTAGGCACAGATTCGATTGGACAATCTTCCGGAGTTCATTCGTGTTAAATGGCCATAAAAGGAGAGTCTTCTTTTGCGAATGGTGTCCGTTATTTTCTCCACATGTAGATAGAGTTCATCGTTGTGTCGTCTTCTATACTCTCCTCGTTCCTTGACCGGGCCCAAGATCTTTCTCAGAATCTTCCTCTCTTTGGCTTCGAGTTGTTCTGCCAGGCCTTTCTTATTCATCGCCAGGCATTCTGATGCATATAACGCCTCCGGGCGAATAACGGTAACGAAGTGCCTCAGTTTGGCCTTGAAGGACATTGATCATGATTTGTAAATGTCTTTGGTTAAATGGTAAGCCATTTCCATTTTGTTAATCCGTGCCACGAAGGCTTCCTTTTCACGAATGTTGGGCTCAATCCATTCACCCAGGTATTTGAATTTCTCTACCTGTGTTATTTGTCCTCCATTCATCGTAAGTTCTCTGGGTTCCGACTTGATGTTCGTTATAAACTGCGTTTTCTCAAACGAAATCTGAAGACCTGCCTTTGCTGCTTGCACCTGTAATTGATTGATTTGTTGTGTGGCTGTGTCAAGAGAATTAGAGAAAATTGCAACATCATCTGCGAAAGCTAAACAGTCGATTGTCAGGTTTTTGTTCTTACAACCTAGTCTGACCCCATTCTCTATACCATCCTTACACAATTCTTTACGCCATTCTCGAATAACTTTCTCAAGAACACAGTTGAATAAAAGAGGCGAGAGCCCATCTCCCTGTCTCACCCCTGTCCGTATTGCGAAGGATTCAGAAATCTCTCCCCTGAATTTCACTTTGGAAGCCGTATCCAATAGGGATTGGTGAATGATTGCTCTTGTCTTATTATCTAAACCAAATTCTCTTAAAACCTGGATCAGGGTACTTCGATCCAGCAAGTCGTAAGCCTTCTTGAAATCAACAAAAGTCACAACAAATTTCTTACTTCTCAGATTCATGTACGATAGAATTGATTTTAGATTCATGATTTGCTCAACACAAGAGCGCCCCTTTCGAAATCCACCTTGGTATTCGCCCAGGTGTTGATCGAGCTGTGCTTCCGCTCTCGTTTGAAGCGCTTTCGCGAGAATCTTGTATGTTATCGAGAGGAGTGATATGCCACGATAGTTGTTTACGTCCGCTTTATCACCTCTTGTGCAGGGGATGAATTAGGGCCGATGTCCAATCACTGGGCAGTTTCACTGTTTCCCAAATCTCCCGGATGATATCCGTTAGCTTGTCGACTGGTTTTTCACCTGCGTATTTCCAGAGTTCGGCAACTATTGAATCCTCACCTGGTGCTTTATTGTTCTTAAGTGAGTGAATGATCTGCTTGATTTCTTCCCTAGTTGGTGAACTTGAGACTGGATTGACGAGCACATTATTCTGAAAGGAAAATTTCGACTTTGGAGCCTCACAATTGAGAAGGGACTCAGAGTATTTCGCCAGGATCTGACAGTTGTCTTTGTCATTGTAAGCAAGTTTCCCATCGGGATTCCTAAAGTGAAGACTGGGTGGTGTGTATTTACTGAGATTTTGCTTGAAGGTTTTATAGAAATCACAGGTGTTGTTCTTTTTGAAATCTTGGTCTATCTGTGCCAACTGATTTTTTTTGGAATGCTCGTTTTATCCCGCGTATGGTTTTATCAGCCTACTTTCTCACGACCAGGAATCTCTCTCTGTTTTCTTCATTCTTCTGTTTGTTCCATCGCAACCGGGCAAGCCGCCTTTGGTGAATGGCATCGTCACATTCATTAGTCCACCAAGGATGCCGCCTCAACTTTGTCAGCGGGATGGTTTCCTGTGCCGTTTCAAGAATTGCTTCTTTGAGTTGTTCCCAATTCTGTTGCTCAAGTGTTTCAAGTTTCTGACTGAATTCGCTTTGTGTTTTCAGTTTTTCCACATCAAACCTGTTGATCTTTCTTCCCTGAAATCTCTTGGTGGATCTTGGAAGAAGTTTTAATTTTATCTTTGAAAGATAGTGATCAGAGTCAAGATTCGCGCTTCTTAAGACTTTTACATTCTGGATTTCTCTACGAGATTTACGAGCAATAGCAACGTGGTCAATTTGGAATTCGCCGAGATGGGGATTTGGGGATGTCCATGTTTTCTGTTTTGCAGGAAGTCGTTTGAAAGCGGTTGACTTCATCACTAGGTTGAACGCCTTGCACAACTCCACTAACCTTTCTCCATTGCGGTTTGTTCTTCTGTGGGCCGGGTATTCTCCGATAATATTCTTGAATTTCTTTTCCTTACCGAGCTGAGCATTGAAGTCCCCAAGAAGGACGATGATGTGTTCCTTGGGAATCTTGTATAGAATATCTTCAAGCTCTTCCCAGAATATTTCCATCCCTTGAGGATCGATTCTGTTAGCTTGATTAATTGGGGCATGGACGTTCACCATGGTGTAGATTTTATTTGTGCTTCGATACGAAAGGATCGAGACTCGACTGTTGGGGGATGTGAAGTTGGTGATGGACTCTAAAATCTTCTTACTGACCACAAATCCTGTGCCAAGGTGGGGGATGGATTTTACTACACGTTTTCCGACTTTACCTTTGAAGATTCTATACCCCTGGGAGTCAAAAGCTTCTGCATCAACAAACCTTGTTTCCTGAATTGCTGCGATCAGGATTTGATGTTGTTGTAGGGTGTCAATCAGTTGTTTCAATTTACCGAACTTCATAAGGGAGTTCACGTTGAATGTTGCGAAGAAGTTGCGTCGTTTGTGTCTGATCTTGTTTGTAGGAGTCTCCGATACCTCCAAGCATGTCGTTGCAGGCTCCCCAGAGTCCGAAGGCCTGCATGCGTCGTGCAAAACGACGGTGGATTGGTTACCACCTGGGGTAGTTGCTTCAGCAGACGTTTCCTCCATGCTTTTCACAGTTGAAAAAACTGTAGATAGGGGGCCAGTGATATTGCACACTGACCAATGTACTGCCAAGGTTGTGAGCCTTGGAGTCCCCAGCACTGATCGGCTCGCCGACCCAGCTTCCCGCTGGGATTGGTTATCCAAACTTCCACTGGGTTGCTCGGCTTAACAGGGGGCACCTCTTGTAGGTTACATGCTGGAGTTGGAGTGAAAGAGGCTAAGTTGGATTCTCTTGCTGAATCCAATATGTTTAAGTCGCAGGTGACATGCAACAACGCATTTCACTCCCATTAGCCCAGAGCCGTAAGGACTCCTCCCAGGTTGATTCCTGGGACCCTTCTAGGCATTATTTTTTTATTTTTTTTTAAATTTTAAATCTCTTGAGTTCTTATGAGCAGAGGTGTTTGTTTTTGTTGATTTGCCATGAAAACCTAAATTACTTTCAGGCTATTTAATGTTCATATATTAGTCCACATCACCTTTTAAACGTAATTTTCAATTGGCAAAATAACATGAATTTCGTAATAATGCAAATTGTTGTCCTATTCATGAAATATCACAATTTCTTCTATTTTGTGTTTCATTAGTGCTATGCATTTAATACAGCGCAAAAATTTGTTTACAATCTTCTAATACAAGACAGTACCGTACGGTACCTCAGTTCATACGCTCACCGATAACTCGCAGTTGCTGAAACATTGAGATATTGAATCTAGCCGATTATTCAGTCATCGAAACATTGCAATATTACATGTTTGAGAAATGAGACTGTGTGAGCGCCTTTGATAGTAACCGAGGGGGACACAGTGGTGATGGAGTACAGCTGCACATAACTTGAAATCTTGCTTGGCATCCTTTCATGCAAAAAAATACTTAACCAGTTGAGCTGTAATTTTGCTTGGGTATAATGTTTAAAACCCAAAATAATGAGTAAATGGTTACTCCTATCATAGAATGGGCCCACTTAAAATGCAATTTTTACAAAATAAAATGGTCATATGCATTTTCTTGGTAACTCTAATGTCTTTACAAGATTTAATGATTTTCCCTGAACTTATCTGCTAAAAGCCAACATAATGAGTAAACGGTCAATCCTACAAAATGGAGCCCACCATATGTACTCAAATGTTAATTTTTATGACAAAAAGAAAGTCTTGGGCATTTTCTTTATAGCTCTAACAGTTTTCCACTGTAAATAACTTGAAAACTTATGTAGAAGTTCCTTTCACAAAAAGAAAGAAAACCTATAGTGATTGACCTTGAATTTTGCATGGGTTTAGTTTCTATGATCGGCTAACACTTTGGCCTATTCAGATTTTGATTTAAGTAACTGTTTTAAAATTGAACTTGCTCATGTCTGACGTGCTGCGCCCGAATTCTTCAAAGTCAACGTCCAGAATCCACGCAGATGGAAAAAGGATCGTAGGGATGTCAATACCCGGCTAAGAAATCAACATATTCCTACCGGACTGATGACTAGGGAACCCTTGACACACATAACGCATATCTAACCATACTACTAACTAGTTGCACACAGAACATCCTAAAAACAAAATTGAGCACACTGAGCAACTCGGCTCTCGGGGAGATAAGGTATAGTTATGTCAAAAAGAACTGCCTGCATCGAACTAGTTGTAGCGTAATTCAGCAATGAATGAAAAACAGATCTTATAAAAACGGAACAGGCAAACTAAAAAGTGCCTGCAATTTATTCAACTAGGACAATACATGATATGTCCCTAAAAATCTGAATAAAAATAAAATAAACATTCAAATAAAAATTATGTCTCTACTAGACTTTTAAAAGTCTCCCTGCATCAAATTGTATGCAGATGATACAAATATCTTCTACACTGGGAAAGACATAATTGAAATCATACAAAATGTGCAACAAGATATAAATACTCTCTCACAATGGTTCCAGGCCAATAAATTAACAATGAACCTACAGAAGACCAATTACATGGTAATTTCAAAGCAAAGCATGAAAGAAATCACACATGACAAAATATATATAAATAATATTGAAATAAAAGAGGTTAATCAGGCAAAGTATTTAGGTCTAATCATCGACAAACACCTGACCTGGATTGAACGAATTGCTAAGAAACTCTCACCTGTAGTACGGATCCTAAGGAAACTTCGGTATCTTATTCCCCTAAACCTTGTAAAACAAATCTACTATTCACTTGTACATAGCAAGCTCCAATATTTAAATGTTATTTGGGCTCACTGCAGGAAATCCACACTGAATGATTTAATGACTATTCAGAATAGGGCTATTAGAAACATATTTAACCTTCCTTACTGCACTCCAGTAAAAGATCTGTACATCAAAAGTATAATTCTACCCCTCAGCATAAGTGCAGAACTCCGAGCAGCTATGCTAATATACAAAATTAAACACAACACAATACTCTATAGCTCTCCCTACATCTTGAACTCGGACAATCATTCTTATGGAACTAGGCATGCGAAGGACGTACATCATTCACTCTTCTAAATATGGTAGAAATAGTTTCAAGTTCTCTGCATCACAGTTATATAATAAACTTCCCGATGAAGTAAAAAGTGCACCAACTTTGTCAGTATTTAAGAGGAAAACTACGAAAGTATTGTGGGAAAAATTCGATGCATCGTAATACATCAAATAAGCTCAAAAATCCTGTGCTTATCATTTTAAGAGACCTTGGTCTAAACAATCTTAGATATAGTATCAACTTTACTAATAGGCCTATGCCCTTATTCATCAATTTGTGTTACCTTCAGAATTTTCTTCCTGGTGTGTAAACACACATATTACTGTACAATTCCTCTGTACGAGCCTATGGCTCTTTGGAATTAATTGAATAAATATGTCATCTGCAGAAAAAAAAAAAACTGGTTTAACTGGCTCACAGGTAGCCTATGAGAAGACCTGCACTTTTGCATGTGAACAATGATGGGCTCTTGGAATTCTAGGCAGGCAAAAGTATTACATCGACAGTATCAATGAAATACCGCGTATCTTCTCGTTTCACAGGAGAATGAGAAAACTATTTTATTGCTTTTTGTTGGGGCGCATATCTTTCAAATTCTGTTCGGAGGCAATTTATGCGTACCTTTATTCGGATCCATGGCATGGTTCTGATTTTAAAAAGAAGGTTGCTTGCCTAGTTGAATTTATGGCTTGTGACTACAAATTACTACAAGGAATTACTGTAAAATTTAAATCAGTTTTGTTTCAAATTATTCCAGGATAAATATAAACTGACCTTCCCAAGAAGTAAACACACACTAACCCGACTGCGGATCTTCCTGCAGATGCATTGACAGTTTTGCGCCGACAAACGGTTGTGAGGATTTTTCAATTTCATAATTGTCTCAAAGAAGGGGATAGAAGGGTCGAGTACCTCAAAATGTAAAGGAAGGAATTCCAACAGATGAAGAAAGAGGGGTGGAAGAGGAATGGGCTAGATTTAAGAAGACAATACTAGGTGCAGCAGAAGCAGTATGTGGGAGGACAAGTAGTAAGAAGAGGTGGAAGGAAACACCATGGTGGAATGAAAAGACAAAATATATAGTAAGGGAAACGATTAGAGCCTTTAGGAGGTGGTATCAAAATAGGACGGTAGAGACAAGGGAAGAGTACCAGGAAAGAAAGAAGGAGGTGAAGAGTGTAGTGGCTGAGGAGAGAAGAAAGTGGATGGAAGAGTGGACAAAGATGATGAAGGAGGATAGTGAAGGTACAAAAAAAGTCCTGTATGGGATGGTAAAAAATAAGAGGCGGAAGGATCCTACGGATTATGTTAGAATGGTGAACAAAAGGGGGCAAGAGAGAGAAAATAGGGAAGAACTGAAGAAAATGTGGAAAGAATATTTTGAAGAACTTCTGAACCCAAATGGAAACCATGGTGAGGAGGAAGAAATCGGGGAAGAGGAAGATGAACTGCAAACAGAAAAGGACTTAACATGGAAAGAAGTGGAAGATGCAGTGAGGGAGATGAAAGGAGGGAAGGCACCGGGTGTGGATGAGTTGAGCGTGGAGATGGTGAGAGCAGCAGGAGAGGTGGGGATACAATGGTTGTACCGAGTGATGAGGACAGCGTGGAAGGAAAGGAAGACCCCTGAGAACTGGAAAAAAGGAATAATTGTCCCGATCTTCAAGAAAGGTAGTAGAACAGATTGCAGAAACTATCGGGGAATAACACTGATGAGTCATTGTGCAAAGATCTTCGAGAAAGTTTTGGAAAAGATAATTAGGACATTGATAGAAGGAGGGATGAGGGAAGATCAGCGTGGCTTCAGAGCAGGAAGGTCCACAGTGGATTTGATTTTTGCTGTAAGGCAGTTACAAGAACTGCACTATGAGTATGGAACAGATCTACTGATGGCCTTCCTGGACATTGAGAAAGCATATGACAGTGTATGCAGAAACCAAGTATGGAAGTCCCTGGAGGATAGAGGAGTAGAGAAATGGATTATAAAGAGGATAAAGGAGATGTACAAGGGAAGCGTGAGCAGTGTGAAAGTGGGAGGAGAGAGATCGGACTGGTTGGAACAGAGAAACGGCCTGAAACAAGGAGGTGCACTGTCACCGTTACTTTTTATTGTGGTGATGGATGACATAATGACCCGAGTGGCACAAGTAATTGGGGAAGGGAAGATGAAAGCAATGGTGTTTGCAGATGATTTGATGATTTGGGGAAACAAGGAGGACGAGGTACAGGAACAGTTGGACGTATGGGAAGGAATAATACAAGGATATGGGATGAAATTTAGCATAAATAAGAGTGAGATGGTGATCACAACAAGGAAGAAGGAAAGAACCACAACGGGAATAACAATTGGTGGGGAACAGCTGAAGAAAGTGGAGAGTATCAAGTATCTGGGAAGCCTGATACAAGATAATGGAAGAAACGATAGAGAAATAAATGAGCGGGGGAGGCAGGCAGAAGCATTCCGGAGGAGTGTGAGAAGCATGTTATGGAGCAAGGATGTCCCCCAGAACAGCAAAAAGATCATATATTGGACGTACTATGTCCCTATCCTGACGTATGCCTCAGAGACCTGGGTTATGAAAGGAAGGGAGAAGAGCAAAATACAGGCCAGTGAGATGAGGTTCTTGAGAAGCAGTATTGGAGCTACAAAGATGGACAGAATAAGAAATGAGAGGACCAGAGAATTAATGAAGGAGGAACCATTACAGGATGGTATAGAGAAATCTAGACTTAGATGGTATGGACATGTAAAACGAATGGAGGAGGAGAGGATACCCAGGAGGGTACATGAGGCGAAGTGGGAAGGAAAGAGACCGAGAGGAAGACCGAGAGACAGGTGGCTGAAGGGGGTGGAAGAAAGCGTGAAGAAGAGAGGAGAAGACTGGACAAGGGTGGAGGCTGAGAGATGGTGGGAAGACAGAAGACGTTGGAGAGGCTTGTGTTCCAAACAGACCCGGCCAGTGGCAGGAAACTGTGCAAGATGATGATGATGATGAATTGTCTCAGTCTCTTGTTGAGGAGCTAGTTCAGTACCGGTACTTTTTCCATAAGGATCAGTGTGGCATCATACGCAACCATTAACCCGGCTCAAGGGAGATAGGGTCACCTTCCCTATCCTCCACTTGAGTAATTCTTGTTTGGCGCATCCACGCTGCGGGGGTGGGTATCCTCCACATCAGTAGGCCGGTGTGAAGGAGAGCTAAGTTCAGACAGGGACCCAGTCTCACGGGGTATAACGTGAAACCCATGCCCAGGGTACGGGTGAAGACCTTAACAGCATCTTAGGCAGAGAAGGAGACCTTCAGAATGGCGAAGATGGTGGATGAGGCAACCCATCCTCTCTGGGGGAAATTAGAAGAGGAAACCACTGCCTTGTGGAGAAGAGGGATCTTCAAAGGCTAAGGGAGTAAACCCCAAAAGAAAATCCTCAGATGCGTTAGGCTTAGCAAGCCAGCAGACGAGTAAATTTGTAGTTGCTTTCAATTATAATGCAAGCCTCGGATCGAAGAAAAACGGAATTGACATGACTCTGACTACAGTTGCAGCGTATGATGGTAATGCTGATGTTTGTGCAAGTGTTAGATCAGAGAACAAAACCCGATTTGGAACAATAAATATTTTAACACTGAATGACAAGGAAAATGAATTGATTGACCTAATGGAGACACGAAAACTCGACATCCTGGGATTAAGTGAAGTGAAACGGAAGGGAAAAGGAATGAAGAAACTAAGTAAGGGGTACACCTTGTACTGGATGGGTAACCGTAAAGAGAAAAGAAATGGAGTGGGCTTTATAGTGAATCAAAATGTTGGACCAATAGCTGAAGTTGAGTATGTAAATGAAAGAATTATAGTAATGCAAATACACGTAAATAAGGAACTACTGAAGATAATACAGGTGTATGCTCCACAGACAGGATGTAGCTTGGAAGGTTTCCTCAGTGAACTGGAGATGGGATCATGATAATGGGAGATCTAAATGCTCATGTAGGAACTGATAGAATGGGATATGAGAATGTTTTGGGTCCACATGGGTATGGCTATCGAAATGAAGATGGAGAGAAACTGTTGGATTTTTGTGTCAGAAATAACCTGATAATAAAGAACACGTGGTTCAAGAAGAGGAATAGCCATAAGATCAGTCAGTATAATTGGGATGGACAGTATGGTACTCTCATCGATTTTGTGATAACAGACCGAGAATGGGGAAGATACGTCATGGATGCGAAGATAATCCCCAGTGAAAGTATGGGAGGTGATCACAGGTTATTAATAGTGGATTTAAAACGAGTAAAAATCCCTAAAATTGTACTTAAGAAAAAACCAAAGATCAGGATTTGGGAATTGGAGGAGGAGGACAAAAGGATAGCATTCCAAGATAGGATAAAAATGAAGCTGCCTAACACAGAAACACAAAGTGGAGAAGAAGAGTGGAACAATTTCAGACCGACATTTGTTGAAGCAGCAGTTGAGGTATGTGGGAAAACAAAAGCAAAGGTTAAGGAAAAGGAGACCCGGTGGTGGACAGACAAAATAAAGCAAGATATAAAAGAAAGGAACAAGGTGAAGAAAGAAATGGATAAGGAAAAGCAAAAAACGTATCAGAAAGATGAGGATAGGATAGAAAGGTTACATGTGGAATACAAAAGATTAAAACTACAAGTAAAAAGGAGTATCAGGAAAGAAAAAGAGAAATGCTGGGGAGAGTTCACCAACAAAATTGAGCAAGATAGTAGAGGAAATCAGAAACTACTGTATAGAGTAATAAAATCGAAAAGAGCAGACCAAGAAAAAATCAAGGCATTAGAGAGAGAAGATGGTTCCATAGTACATGATGAAAAAGGTCTTCAGAAGGTGATGTCTAAGTATTTTGAAAAGCTTTATAATGGGGATGACTTCCCAGAGGAAGAACGAGATAAGAAAATGGAAATAGATGGAGAAAAAGAAGAGAACCCAATAACATGGTTGGAACTTGAAAGGACAGTGAAAGCAATGAGCAAAGGTAAAGCAAGTGGAAAAGACGAATTCAATGCTGATATGATTAAGGCAGCATGAAGCATTGGACTACAGTGGCTATACCGAACCCTCAATGCCATATGGAAGGATGAAAGGATACCTGAAGATTGGCAACAAGGAAGCATTGTACCACTGTTCAAGAAAGGAAATAGGAAGAAATGTGAAAATTATAGAGGTATAACATTGTTATCACATGGGCTAAAAATAATGGAGAAAGTCATAGGCAAGAGACTGATGGATAAATTAGAAACTCAGTTAGAGGAAGAACAGTATGGCTTTAGACCGAATAGATCAACAATAGACTTGATATTTGCAGTGCGAATGATAATGGAAAAGCATCTAGAAATGAACAAGGAAATCATCTTTATATTTTTGGATGTGGAAAAAGCCTATGATACAGTTAAAAGAAAATATGTATGGGAATGCCTACTGAAAAGGAATGTACCAAAATCACTAATTAACAAGTTAAAAATGTTGTATTATGAGAGTAAGAGCAGTGTACAAGTGGGTAGTGGTGATTCTGAAACATTCTATACAAAAAAAGGCCTCAAGCAAGGAAGTGCACTGTCACCATTATTATTTGTTATATTGATGGATGAAATCATAAAACGTGTAAAACAGAGCATCAGTAGTGATGAAGTGAAGGCAGATGATGTGGTGATTTGGGGAGAGGGAGAAAAGGAAGTACAAAGGAGATTGGACATTTGGAATGAAAAGCTGAAGGAGTTTGGAATGGTAATTAGTAAAAAGAAAACTGTAGTCCTGCACTGTGGAAAAGAGGAAAAGAGAAGCCAAGTGAACATAGATGGAGAATGGTTGGAGAATGTGGAACAGTTCCCATATCGGGGTAGCATTGTTAACGGAGGTAATGAAATCAACCCTGAAATTAACAACAGACTAAGTAAAAGCACAACATTCTATCATCAAGTCAGAGAGCTTTTATGGGATGACAAAGTGCCCAGGAGAACGAAATTAACACTATATAAACAGTACTTCATACCAATTGTAACATACGGACTGGAAACGCTGGTAACTAACAAGAGACAAGATAGTAAGATCCAAGCAGCAGAAATGAAATTTTTAAGAACATCTGTAAAAAAGACAAGAAGAGATAGAATTCAAAATGTTAAAATCAGAGAGGAGCTAAATGTGGAACCGTTAGTACAGAAGATACGGAAAGCAAGACTGAGATGGTTCGGACATGTGAAGAGAATGGGAAAGGAACGAGCGGCAAGAAGGGAGTTGGAAAGAGAAGTTAAGGGTAAGCGATCAGTTGGAAGACCAAGAAGAAGATGGATGGATCAGATTCGGAAGGACATCAGAGAAGCTGGATTGGATGTGGAGGAAGTAATGGAGCAGGAAAAGTGGAAGGACAGAAACGAGTGGAAGAGGCTTGTTAACCACACCCGGGCGACTGGAGTGGGACATTGATGATGATGATGATGATCAGTGTGATTGGGCACATACTTCCGTATAAAAAATACTGATCGCAAACCATGTAGATACGAGGTATTGAATTGGCGTCTCAACAGAGACAAAGCTACCAACATAACAATCTTAAAATCATGCTGCAATAACGTAACAGTAGGTCAATTATATATGGCACAGTATTATATAGTAGACAGAAAATACAGTCTACATGAACTGAAAATGGATAGCTGTTCATTAGGTCTTGTATTGTTGATTATGTTGTGTGGTGTTGTCTGAAGATTGGCGAACCCTGAATGATGATCAGCTCGTGCTGCCAACTTTCAAGATACCATACATTATAAGTGCCAGTTTCAGTGCCTGCAAACGTGCGGCTACGATGGATACAACCCTGATTCTAAACTATACATCACCATGTTTGTGATAATGGGGACAAATGGTAAGGTTACAGTGTTAGTAACACATTTAAGGAGGCATATACTATAATAATGTTACGTGCCACCCCCTAGTGGCACTTTTGTTAACTGGATTACGGTGGGGGTACAAAGCACAACACCAATTACTGCTTAAAGAAATATAATTTATTACAGGCCAGAAAATTACACTAATCAGCAAATACAAGCAATTAGGAGCTTTACTCAGTTTCCTTAAGTCTCTTCCTTATGCGCTCTTGGCCTTCCACTTGTAAACAGACCACAGAAGTTAATCCGTCCTAATGAGTACGGTGGCCTTGACAGAAACTACCTGTCCCTCTCCCTTATGTTCACCGACCACAATTACTTACGATCCCTTGCTGCAGGCTATTTCGCTGTCCACAAGCTGAAGAAACAATGCCACTGGATTTCGTAACTCGCACAGCACTTCGTCACCACACTTCTGTCGCACAAGATAATCGCTCACACTAGCTCGTAAAACACAACAACCACTGCTTCACGGGTCACTCTTATATAGCAGGCCGGTGACTCAATAAATGGTTCTAGATCCATCCAGAGTCCACGGCTTCTCGAGGTTTCCACCGCTGGTCCAGTCACGAATCTTCTGGACTATCCCTTTGTCTGTAGTAGCCCTGTTGCATAAGGCGCGCGCAATACAGGAGGCAAGCCACAGCCCAGCCCCTGGGGCAGTTGTGACTCAAGCGGCGAGCGATGACACAAACTCACAGCCGTAACACCACCCCCTTCCTAAAAAGGCTGATCGTCCCGATCAATCATTGGTCCGTCTGTGTCCCTCCGTAGGCTGCCAGGCGATCTCGATGCACGATCTTCATCTTCGCCCTCGGGCTCCGCTGGATCCTGTAGACGACATCGTTGATCCGTTTCACGACTCGGTACGGGCCCTCCCAGGACTTCTGCAGTTTGGGTGACAGGCCTTTCTTCCGTAATGGGTTGAAGAGCCAGACCAGGTCGTCCTCGTGGAATCCGCCGGCATCCGTCTGCTGGTCGTATCGGGTCTTCATTCTGTCGGTCTCGATCCGCAGTTTCCTCCTCGCGAACGCGTGCACGTCCTCCAGTTGGTCGACCAGTTCTTGACAATACTGGCTTACCGGGATCGGATCATTCCCAGGTCGGCCAAAGGCAAGATCGACAGGTAGACGGAGCTCCCTCCCAAACATGGCCCGGGCTGGTGTGCACCCGGTGGCTTCATGCACGGCGGCGCGGTAGGCCAGGAGAAATAGTGGAAGATGATTGTCCCAATCCCTCTGGTGCTCGCTGACGACTATTCGAAGATGGTTCTCGATGGTGCGATTGAATCGCTCTACCATCCCGTCGGACTGAGGGTGTAGTGGCGTTGTCCTTGTCTTCCGGATTCCCAGCAGCTGGCATAGGTTTTGAAACACCTGCGACTCGAAGTTCCTCCCTTGGTCGGAGTGCAGCTCCAGGGGTACTCCGTACCGGCTGACGAATTCCTTCACCAGGGTCTCTGCAATCGTCGCGGCTTCTTGGTTAGGGAGCGCATACGCCTCCGGCCATTTGGTAAAGTAGTCGCTGACGACTAATATGTAGCGGTTCCCTGCCTCGCTTAACGGGAATGGCCCAGCAACATCGATGGCCACTCTCTCCATGGGGCCGCCCACGTTGTAGGTCTTCAGTGGACCCCGTCGTCTTCGTCCTGGGCCCTTGCTGGCTGCGCAATCGTGGCACCTCGCGCAGTGGTTCTCCACGACTGTTCGGCATCCGATCCAGTAGAACCGCTCTCTCAGCTTCTCCAGGGTCTTCTTTATCCCTAGGTGTCCACCAGATGATCCTCCACGAACTTCCTTCAGGACTTCCTCCGTCATAGCCTTTGGAACGACGACTTGTTCCCGAGATGTCTTCCCGTCGGTGCTCTCCCAGGTACGGCAGATGAGGCCATCCCTTACAATCAGCGAGTCCCACTGTGCCCAGTAGGACTTAAACTTTGGGCTGCAGTCACTCACAATGTTCCACCCGGGTCTGGGGACACAGGCCTTCTTCCATTCGGCTATCGGTCCCGCTCTCTCAGCTTCTCCAGGGTCTTCTTTATCCCTAGGTGTACCAAGGTGTCTTCTGCTTGTGCCCGCGTGAAAGATTCGCGGCTCCAGTTCCCTTGAAGTTCCACAGTAGTCCGTCGGCACAGTATCCCGGTGTTCTCCTCCCTCCTAGTACAGAAGGTGCAGTCTTCGGGGCACGGTCTTCGTGACAGGGCGTCGGCGTTAGAATGCAGTTGGCCTTTCCTGTGCTGAATCTCAAAGTTGTATTGTTGAAGCCTCTCTAACCACCGCGCGAGTTGACCCTCGGGCTGCTTGAAGTTCAGGAGCCACCGCAGGGATGCATGGTCGGTCCTGATGAGAAATTCTTGCCCGTACAGGTACTTGTGGAAGTGTTCAATGGTCTTCACGATGGCGAGCAGCTCCTTCCTGGTGACGCAGTAGTTCCTTTCTGGCTTTGACAAGGCCTTGCTGAAGTAGGCCACTACTCTTTCCTCGCCGTCCACTACTTGCGACAGGATTCCCCCTATGCCAAAGTCGCTGGCATCGGTATCGACGATGAACCTTGTTCCAGGTCTGGGGTAGGCCAAAATAGGCGCGGTGCACAGAGCCTGCTTGAGTTGTTCGAAGGCACTGTGGCATTCTGCTGTCCACGTGAAGAGTTGGTCCTTCTCAGTCAGTCGATGTAAAGGTTTGGCGATGTCGGCGAATCCCCTCACGAAGCGACGGTAATAAGTGCAGAGTCCCAGGAAGCTTCGTAGTTGGAACTTGTCCTTCGGAACTGGCCACTCCCTCACAGCTGCGGTCTTCTCTGGGTCGGTGCGCACCCCTTCCTCGGAGACGATATGCCCAAGGTACTGGACCCGCTTCTGGAAGAGCTGACACTTCTTGGGGCTCAACTTCAGCTGGGCAGCCCGTAGCTTCAACAAGATCTCCTTCAGGTTGCTGTAGTGCTCCTCGAAGCTCCTCCCCAGAACGATGACGTCGTCTAGGTATACCAGGCAGGTCTTCCAGTGTAGTCCCCTCAGAATGGACTCCATTAGCCTTTCGAAGGTTGCAGGGGCGTTGCACAGACCGAATGGCATGACGGTGAACTGCCAGAGCCCGCTGCCCACAGAGAACGCCGTTTTCTCGCGGTCCTTAGGGTGGACCTCCACCTGCCAGTAGCCACTCTTCAAATCCAAGGTGGAGAACCATCTTGATCCTGATATGGTGTCCAGCGTGTCGTCGATCCGGGGTAAAGGGTAGCTGTCCTTCTTCGTGACGTCGTTCACCCGCCTGTAGTCCACGCAGAACCTGGTGGAACCGTCCTTCTTCTTCACTAGCACGACCGGAGAACTCCAAGGACTATGTGATGGCTCGATCACCCCTTGCTCCTTCATCTCTTCTACCATCCGGTCGACTTCGGCTTGCTTGGCGAGCGGGACACGTCGGAATGGGGCCCTAATCGGTGCGCTGTCCCCAACGTCGATTCTGTGCTGGACCAAGCTTGTCCTGCCGAAGTCTTTGCTCCCCACGGAGAAGACATCCTGGAATTCGCGTAGCAGGTCCTGAAGTTGGCGTGATTGCTCTTCGTCTAGATGGTCCTGGGATCCTTGGTACAGCTTCTGTAGTTCTTCTGGCAGGGCGCGTCTTCTTCGGTTGTCCGTCTGCAGGTGTCCGTCCGTCGTATCTGTGATGCGGGCAATCCAGGTAACGGGCTCGCAGACTCCTAGGTTGGTGTCCCTGTGAACCATAATGTCGTAGTCGTTCAGGTTGGACAGGCGGACGTACGGCCGAGACGTCGTGTTGATGAGAGTCTTGGCAACTAGCAATCCTTTTGTCTGGATGTCCTCATATTTTGGTTCGATGACAGCCGCCACTCCCTCAGCTGTTCCGTCGACAATTACGGCAGCGCTGACTTCCGTCCTGGCGGGAACGATGACGTCCTCTCTCAGCCTTACTCGTCGTGCGGCGACGGCCTCGTGTGCTGGTCGCAAAGCAAGTTCCTCCCTTCCGAAGTGCAGAGTGTTGGTACTCAGATCCAAGATGATGTTGTTCTGGTCCAGGAAGTCCAGTCCGATGATCACTTCATTTGATACGTCAGCCACAAGCACTGGATGCTTTATCGCCCGTCGACCAATGACGAACTCCAGTGATGCTTCGCCATGTACCGGTGCGGTCTCTCCGGTCGCGGTTATTAGCTGGAGGTTCCTTTGTGTGGGTTGCACTCTCCACTTCGGGATCACGGTGGGGCTGACGATGGTCCTCGATGCTCCCGTGTCGATTAGCATGGGCCAGCTCACTCCGTTGATGACTCCGTCGACCATCAGGCTGCTTTTATCCCTCCGTAACTGCGTCACACGAACTTGGACTGCCGGGGCTTGACGACTGTCACGAGCAAACCTTCGCCCCTCATGGCTGGCTGATACTTGCTTTCCTGGGTCGCGCGGTTTCCCTACGACTGACTGTCCCGACGGAAACTCTTGGCGGCGGCGATCACCGCAGTCCTTGCTCAGGTGGCCTCTCTTACGGCAGGTCCAGCAGGTTGGTAGTCCTCTTCCGGGCCGCCTCACCGGATGTCCTTCGGCTAAGTTTTTGTTGGTGGTACTGCGACTCTTGAAGAACCGGCCTAGCACCTCCATCAGTTCATCGGCCAGGGGCTTGGTCTTGTTGGCTTTGGCTGGTTCGTCAACGTCCACCTGACGCACCCGCGCGCACATTCTAGATACCTGCTTTGCCGTCTCGAACTCAAGTGCGTGGCTCAGCGCATCTGCCAGGGTCTTATTGCGCGCGAGACGCAGCGCCTGTTGAGTGTCCGAGTCCCGTAGCCCGTCGGTGAAAGTCTGCGTCGCTATCTGCTCCAGAAAGTCGGCCGGCGCTGTTGGGTAGGCGAGCCTTACGAGGCGTGCGATGTCCATCTCGAACTCCTGCAGGGTTTCCGCGTTCTTCTGTACCCGGGTCCGGAGCTGCATCTGGTAGGCCTGCCGAAGATGGCTATCTCCATATCGGGACTCCATATGGGCGATCAGGGAAGCGTAGTCCTGGGATCCAGTCGGGATGGCCTGAAGGACGTTAAGGGCGTCACCTCTCAGCGCTACAATTAGAGCTGTAGCCTTTTCTGTGTTGTTCCAGTTATTTATGGAACAGGCCGCCTCGAACTGACGTAAGTAGGTGCTCCACGGGACCTTTCCGTCGAAGGTTGGGGGCGTCACTCTGCTATGTCCCGTTCCTGATATTCCCGGTGTAACGGTGGGCGGGCGTTGGCGCAGCTCGGCAACTTCCTCTCGTAGAGCGTTGAATTCCTCTTTCACCCCCGTCAGTGGGCGTTGGCGCAGCTCGGCAACTTCCTTTTGTAAGGCGTTGAATTTCTCCTCCACCCCCATCAGCGGGCGTTGGCACAGCTCGGCAACTTCCACTTGTAAGGCGTTGAATTTCTCCTCCACCCCCATCAGCGGGCGTTGGCGCAGCTCGGCAACTTCCACTTGTAAGGCGTCGAACTTCTTTTCCACTGCCGTGACTTCCTCACGCAGACCCAGTTCTAATTTCTTCAGGTCCTCCGCTAGCTTATTTTGACCGTCTTCCATCTTCTTCTGGCCGTCTTCTAGTTTGGCAGTTAGGTCCTCGGCTAACTTCTTCTGGCCGTCTTCTAGTTTGGCAGTTAGGTCCTCGGCTAACTTCTTCTGGCCGTCCTCCATCTTCTTCTGGCCGTCCTCTAGCTTCTTCTGGCCGTCTTCTAATTTGGCAGTTAGCTCCTTGGTTAAATTCTTCTGGCCGTCGTCCATCTTGGTTTCCATGCCATTTAACTTTTCTAGCAATGCTGCCAATTTCTCCTCCATTTTAGTTGTTTGTCTTGTAAAGGGCATGCACTCACAGGAAAATTAGAGAAAATGACCTGCTCGGGGTTTGAAACCAGGACCGTCAGGTGTTGTGCTTGAGTTCGTAATCCGGCTTCTGACACCAGTTGTTACGTGCCACCCCCTAGTGGCACTTTTGTTAACTGGATTACGGTGGGGGTACAAAGCACAACACCAATTACTGCTTAAAGAAATATAATTTATTACAGGCCAGAAAATTACACTAATCAGCAAATACAAGCAATTAGGAGCTTTACTCAGTTTCCTTAAGTCTCTTCCTTATGCGCTCTTGGCCTTCCACTTGTAAACAGACCACAGAAGTTAATCCGTCCTAATGAGTACGGTGGCCTTGACAGAAACTACCTGTCCCTCTCCCTTATGTTCACCGACCACAATTACTTACGATCACTTGCTGCAGGCTATTTCGCTGTCCACAAGCTGAAGAAACAATGCCACTGGATTTCGTAACTCGCACAGCACTTCGTCACCACACTTCTGTCGCACAAGATAATCGCTCGCACTAGCTCGTAAAACACAACAACCACTGCTTCACGGGTCACTCTTATATAGCAGGCCGGTGACTCAATAAATGGTTCTAGATCCATCCAGAGTCCACGGCTTCTCGAGGTTTCCACCGCTGGTCCAGTCACGAATCTTCTGGACTATCCCTTTGTCTGTAGTAGCCCTGTTGCATAAGGCGCGCGCAATACAGGAGGCAAGCCACAGCCCAGCCCCTGGGGCAGTTGTGACTCAAGCGGCGAGCGATGACACAAACTCACAGCCGTAACAATAAAATATATTATGTGACGTTGAAGGGTGCCCCATGTCTATCGTGTATATTTGAACAACACAAGATATGGTAAGAAATTCCCATGTAACAGTTTGAAAACTATGCGAACATATATCTATATCATGAAAGTACCTAAACTTATCGAACCGGCTAAGTAACAATAATGGTACTTGGCCACTCTATGCATAACTGGAGCACCAAATAACATGCAATGATGAAATGACACTGCTGTAAGAATTTAATTTGTGACTAAATAATTAGTTCAAATGCAGACTTCTTACCAACTTCATCTCAATCTGACAAATGGTGTGACAATGGCCACTGTTTACCTTCTAGAAGTTTCTATCACATTTTTCTATAAGAGTATTTGTGATTCAGCCAGAGGCGGTTCTAGCCCTGGGCCGGGGGGGGGGGGGGGCAGTTTTAGTGAAATAATTACTTAAAAATTCCTTGGTTACTAAATAAATTGATAATTTACAGACATAATTTATCTGATATAAAACAAACTAATGCTTTTAATTAAGTTAATTTTTCTTTCAATTTCAAGATTTATATATTGAATTCGTGTATAAATTTAATATTTTTAAAATGCATAGCGCATACACCAAGATCAACATGTTTAGATATTTCTTTACAACAACAATCAGTCAAAGCGGTCTGCATTCAAAGTTTGACAGACGACAGTGCCGACTGCTCGTTATTCTAACAATTACAGAAAGGATTTATCGTTTCGCAACAGTCTTCAGTAGCAGATGATTAGCCGCTATGCTTGAGTAGACGTGTTCCTGTATTAGTTACGGTATGTCTAAACAGAATAATATTTTGAAGTTCTTTTCCCATGACAAGCGGAAGTGCGATGAAAGTGCATGTGAACCCAATGAACCGAAGAGTATTAAACTCTTTTCCCAACTTTGTGACTTAAATGCAAGTTTAGAAGTTTTCAATGTAGACAAACCTCCATGCGATACAAGTGCATTGACATCTCCCCAACTCTGTGACAAAAATGTGAGTGCAACTATTTCTAATATAGAAAACCAGTAGCATTTGATATCAGTGCATCGATCTATGATGGTCCATGCCAACCATGTAAATCAGTTTATAAACAAACGTTACTATACAATAAGAACAGAAGTTTTAACAGTAAATGGTTTGATAAGTATACATTTATTGAATACCGTACTCTGAGAACAAAGATGCTGTTTTCTGTTTTCCGTGTCGTCATTTCGTTCAATCTGATTCAAGCAATGCTGAACATGTTTTCACTAAATCTGGATTTTGCAATTGGAAAAGAAAAGGAGAAAAACTTGCAAAGTATGCTGACAGTGAATGTCATAAATCTTCCATAGTAAAGTGGAACAGTTTTCTGGAAAGTGAACGTAGCGGCACAGTGATTTCGAAGCTAAGCGAGAAACACAAAGATGACATATTGCGTAACCGCTCGGCTGTGGCAACAATGGCCCGAGTCGCAATACTTTGTGCTCGGCAAGACATTGGGCTTTGAGGTCATCGCGAAACAGTTTCGGATGACGATAGTGGTAATAATAAAGGGAATTTTGTTGAAATTTTAAATGTAATTAAACTAGAAAGTGAAAGCACAAGGGAGAATGTAAACAGTCTACCAAAGAATGCAACTTACTCATCTAAAGATTCTCAAAATGAATTCCTTGATATCTCAGCTAATATAATAGTTGAACATATTGGGGGATAGACGAAAAAATATAACAATGGTTATTTTTCCTTAATCCTGGATGAAGCTAGAGATGTTAGTAAAGTGTAACAGATGTCCGTATGCGTCAGATATGTAGGTCAAAATTCTATAGAGCAGCGTTTCATTGGTTTTATACATTTGTCTCAACTGAATGCAGAAAGTATAGCTAATTCAGCTTTAGAGTACCTTGTTTCAGTGGACTTCGATCCATGTAAGTGCATTGGACAAGCATATGATGGAGGTTACCGGTATGTCAGGGAAGATCAATGGTGTTCAAAGTTTATTGCGACAAAAGGTCAATAACCTTGCATTGTTATGCACATCACTTAAATTTAGTTTTGGTGGACGATTCAAAGGCAGTAGACGTGGTAGGGGACACTTTTGGTTTACTGGAAGCAATTTATGCTTTTCAGTGTATCTACTGTAAGGCACCAAACGTTTGTTGAGATACAGAGTGATCTTTATCCAGGAGAACGTCTTTAAGAGATACCTCTTCAAAGTTACATGCGATGGGTATGTAAATATAGAGGAGTAATGCATTTTCAGAACCGTTTTGCTTCAGTTAAAGCAGCTCTAGAGTATTTTTCAAAGTCACCTAACACGAAAGAGGCAGCAGGTGCAAAAGGTTTGTTGAAGCAGCTTTGTAAAGTGAAAATGATGTTTGTGTTACAAAGCTTTTCTGATATTCTCGAGCTTGCCAATGGAGCCTCTTATGTTCTTACAACAAAAACATGTGGGCTTCGGAGGGGCACATAAAATTGATCTATGGTCTTGTAAAATCGTTGCAAGAAAAACGAAATCATGATTATTTTAAGGAACTATGGGCGGTTACATGTGACTCTACTCAGTCGCTAGGCATGAAAGTTTATAAACAATCTAGAGTCTCAAGTATTCCAAAGAACTTTTCAGGCTACGTTTTATTAATGCCAGTCTCTGAGGAGAAAGAAGAGGAAAATATCTCATTATCAGAGACATGTAAAAGAAATCTTTTTGAAATATTAGACAACTTGGTAGAAGAGTTAGAGCGTAGATTTACTAAAAATGATTTTGTGTGCAATGCAATGGAGGCCTGTAACCCAAGAAGTGAAAACTTTTTAAATTTTGAATATATTCTCACGTTCTGTGAAAAGTAGCCTATAATTTAATCTTCACAGACCATAAGGTGCTACAGACAGAAATCAGTTTAGCTAAGAATGTATTTAGAGGCAAATATCCAAACATTTCCTCATTTTTATTCTGAACTTCTGAAAATGGAAGTTGCTTTTCCACAGCTGCTGCTGAGCGCAGTTTCTCTGTCATGAAACGAATAAAATCCTATTTAAGAGCAACAATGGTAACAAAGAGGCTTTCCAATCTCACAATTCTTTCAATTGAAAGAGAATTAAGTGGAAAATTACTTCAAGACTCTTCTGATATAGTGAACCAGTTTGCCCAGAGTGGAAACAAAGAATACATTTACAAGACAGTGAAATATGTTTTTTTTTACCAATGATAGTTTTTAAAATTACTAACCTGCATAAATATATTAACGTATGGACTTGGTAAATCTGTGAATTTTAACAACAATGGATTAGTTTCATGACAATTGACACAAAAAGACTTGTGTAAAATACCATTACTTCAAGACCCTTCAGATATAGTGAACCAGTTTGTCCAGGGTGGAAACAGAAGAATATTATTCAAAATCAAAATCACTTTATTTGCAATGAGGTGTCATAATTTACAAACACTACACAATATGAAAAGAATACAGTAACTTAATGTACTATTCACACATTGATTGAACTCCCCTCTCACAACTGCTGTAGGAATTACATAGCATGTATAATGTTTCTAGGAATACAGCACTAAGTTATACCACTTCTTTCTTTTCCCTGGTTTTGTGTATTCTGCTCTTGAATAACTGGACTGATTTTGGAAAGGGATCAAACACCGCCCTTGGTAAACTGTTCCATTCCTTCACACCCTTCCCAATGAATGAAAATTTACCCCAATCGCTTCTGCTAAAGTGCCGTCCAATTTTGAATTTGTGGTCTGCCCTGCCAATATAATTACTTTCCAATTGGAGCCTCTCACGGATTTCCCCCCATGCTTCCTCTCCTGTATATGCTCTATATAACCCTACAAGTCTGTTTTTCTCCCTTCTCTTACTTAATGTTTCCCACCCAAGCTTCTCTAACATATCTGATACACTGCTTCTTCTCCTAAAATCCCCTATCACAAATCTTGCTGCTTTCCTTTGAACACTCTCAATTTCTTTTATTAGGTATTCCTGGTGCGGATCCCATACACTGCTTGCATATTCCAATATTGGACGAACCAAACTTAGGTAACTTTTCTCTCTTATTTCTTTGTTGCATCCTCTAAGTAGTCGCATAATGACATGCAACGATCTGTATGCTTTCCCAACAATGTCTCCAACATGACCCTTCCAGTGCAATTTACTATCAAATCTCACACCTAAGTATTTGCACTTGTCATCTTTTGGTACGATTACCCCATCCAATGTATATTGAAATTCAGTTTTTAATCTCTTGTTTGTGAATATTGTGACAGTTGATTTACCTCCGTTAACCTTCATGTGGTTCTCTTCAACCCAATGTTGGATACTGTCGAGGTCCCTTTGTAATATTTTACAATCCTCTATATTATTTATTTCCCTATAGATGATAATGTCATCTGCATACAATCTTATTTTTGATGCTATATTGTTCCCTAAATCATTTGCATATATTAGGAAAAGCAATGGACCAATTTTACTACCCTGTGGAATTCCCTTCTTAACTTTCTCTTCCTGTGATACGTAATTCCCTACTCTGACTCTCTGAACCCTTGAATTTAGAAATGTTCCTATCCAACGTACGACCCTCGAGTCCAATCCAATTCTCTCCACTTTCTTTAATAATACTCCATGTTCCACTCTGTCAAAAGCTTTGGAAAGGTCTATAGCTATGCAGTCCAACTGTCCCCCTAGATCCAACCGATCTGATATGTCCTGCTGAAATCCCACCAGTTGTGCCTCACAAGAAAATTTCTTTCTAAATCCATACTGGCTCCTAAGGAACCAATTTTTATCTTCACATACCCCTCTAATATATTTTACTATTAAACTCTCCAAGATTTTACAAACTACACTGGTCAGACTTACTGGTCTGTAGTTCTCAGGTTTATTTCTATCTCCCTTTCCTTTATAAATTGGTATTATTGTAGATTCCTTCCATTCCTTTGGTATTCTACTATTGTTCATGACATAGTCGAAAAGAAACTTTAAATAAGACACTATGTACCACCCCATTGCCTTTATTAATTCCCCAGTAATTTGATCACACCCTGCTGCTTTTCCTTGCTGAAGCAGTTTGATTTCTCTAAAAATATCCTCATTTGTAAAGGTGAAGCTCCTTATGTGTTTCACCCTCTCCAGTCTCATTTACGGTTTCCAACTCCTGACAATCTTCCACTGAATCTATGAATTCCCTACTAAATAGGTTTGCTTTCTCATTATCTGCAAATAAATGCTCACCCTTTTCTCCCTCCATTGTGGGAATGTGGATTCCGTTTCCCTTTTGGTTTTTAATGTATGAATACAGCTTTTTCCATTTCCCTATGTGGCCTTTACCCTCATGAAGTATGCCATTCATGTAATTTTCCTTTGCTTCCTTTTTCAACCTATTGAGCTCCTTTATTAGCTGCTTTCTGGTTTCTCTGTTTCCCCTGCCCTCTTTGATTTGACTGTTTACCATTCTACATTTCCTTTTTAATTTTCGTATGTCCTTTGTATAGTAAACAGGGTCTGAGGTTGTTTTTCCCTTCTTAATAGGCACAAATATCTTCTCACCCTCCCAAATGATTTCCTTAAAATTTGCCCAGAGTGTATCCACATTACTCCCTTCACTTATCCAAGAATTAAATTTTGATTTCAGGTAAGCTCCAAATTCATCGAATTTAGTTTTTCTGTATAATTTCTTGTCCTGTGTGACCCTCCTATTAAGCCTTTTTGGTACCAGACCAACGTCCATTATTACAGCCTTATGGTCACCTATTCCTTCAATTACGTGGGTTTTATCAACAAGTTCCCCTGGTTTTATCAGGAATACATCCAGCAAATTGCTGAGTCTAGTTGGTGCTTGCACTACTTGTGTAAATCCTCCCTCCCATACTAATTTATTTGCAAGTTTCTGTTCATGGGCTTCTGTTGCAGCTCCATTCCATTCAACTTCTGGCAAGTTTAAATCCCCCCCAATTATTATCATGTCATTATTGTTTTTATGAGTGTAATCTATTAGTTTCTCAAATATTTCCATGTCTCTTTTCTCTCTCCCAGGCCTATATATTCCTATAATTCCCACCTCCTTCATATTGTCACAAACTAATTTTATCCCTAATATTTCATCCTTTTCGTCGGTAAACCATTCATGTGAGCAGTAAGTTTCCTTCACCAGTATAAACACCCCCCCTCCCTTCTTATTTCCTCGGTCTCTACGATAGACTACATACCCTTCTGGGAATACTTCTCTATTTCCTACCCCTTCTCTCAGCCATGATTCCACTCCTATCGCCACATCAATTTCATATGCTTCCATTGCTGTACTGAGTTTTATTTGCTTGTTTACTATTGCTCAATATTATCTTATAATGCATACATACAGTAGTTATAATATGCAGGGTATTTATTACTGTTGTGGTCTCATCTCTGTCCTATGGTAACTAACTTTCGGTTCTAATTTTCTGATCATGGTTAGTTCTGGATGCATTAACTTATTATTCTTTAAATAATATGGCATAGTTATATGTGTGTAACTGAACATGTTAATGGTTGTGCTAGTGTTGCTCATTGTATTTTCACAAATATGGTTACTTTTCTATTGAATTCTGTCACAAAAACTTTCAATTCCAAACCGCCCCCCCCCCCCCCAGATTTAAGCTTCTAGAACCGCCACTGCTCCTTCACCAGGGCATACCCATATTCTTTGCATCAGGGAGCTAGGACAAACAGCAACCTCGAAAACAATGTAGCATACGAGGAATGAGAGCTACAGGCTGCAGCAATAGACCCAGACTTCAACGAAACTCCAGCAATGAACACAGAGAAATGGAAAGTATCTAACTTCAAATTACGGCATGTCTTCACGAGGACCGCAGCACACGGCTTCCACCATAGGGTCTAACCCAAGAGGATACCACCACGCTTTGATCCACTGTACCTGTATGATATGTGGTCTCCACTGCCCACAGTATCACTTAATAGTCAACAAGAACCTTCAATGAGTCTGATTTACCCATACAGTACTAAGTACACAGTGTGTTCAATAAATCTATATATACATATAACTATAGACAATCATTGGGTACCCTATTGGTTTATTCTTAGGTAGCAATTTAAAGGTGAGAGAAATGTTAACTGCTAATACACCATGGGGATAGCGGTAACTCGTTCACAGACTAGACTGGGTACTGAAATGAATCAACAGTGAAACAATTCTGCATGCTTTAAAAAGTATTATCGAACTGAATGACGGGATAATTTAGTACCAAACGTTCACCGGTTCATGAGCTTGAAAATGAGTTAAACAATAAGGACAAAAAGTTAAGTACACTTTATACTAATTCAATCATAAACTTTGATTAATACTGTTTTGAAAATGTTATCAGTTTATTTTGGGGACCTGGGACATTTAGTTCATCAACTCCAAGCAGGCTGAGTTGGTCTTGTTTGATAACTTTTGCATTTGTGGTGATTGTATAAATGTTGGGTGGTTGCCCTGGGACATGGCATAAGGAATAATAATAATAATGCATTTTATTAATCCCTTAACGAGTCAAGGACTCATATACAAAGGAATTGTACAGTTTTATCTTGTTGGCGACAAATTACAATACAATGTTTAGTTTACAAAGTTTTCAGTATGAAAATATATACAACATTTTGTAGCTTTCATAAGTTTTTGTACACAATATGTTCTTCTTTTGTCTTCTCAGATTATGAAATTTCTTCAAACTGACATTTTATAATCATTCCACATAAACTGTTTTAGCCTCCTTTTAAAGATTGGTAGGCTAGGTGCAATTTTTATATTTTCTGGTAGTCCATTGAATTTTACAAAGGCACTATACTTAATGCTATTACTGCCATATTGTTTGGAATTGATATGGAAAAGTGTTATGTCATCTGCATGTCTAGTTTTGTAAGCGTGTAAATCAGATTGTTTAGTGAAGTTTAAATTTGTGTGTATTCTGTTGTGTAGGATTTGGTATATTAGGACATTTGATTTGATTTCTGCATTTAGGGCTACTGGTTGAATTTTACTCGTAATATAAAGGTGTTTGGTTGGTGTTAAAAAAGGGTAGTTATAAATATTTCTTATGGCTCTATTCTGAATTACCTCAATTTCCTTTTTTAGGTAATTTGAGCATTTTATCCAAATTGTATTCAAATATTGTAAGTGGCTATGGATTAAGGAAAAATACACTTTCCTGAGTAGATATTTTGGGATATAGTAGCTCAATTTTTTTATCATCCCAGCGGCAGGTGATATTTTTTTTACTAATGCATCAATGTGCTTTTGCCAGGAGAGATTTTCATCTATTATTAAGCCTAGGTATTTGACAGATGAGACCCTTTTAACTGCTTTTCCATTCAGCATTATATTCTGAGTGATGTCTAACTTTGTTCTACGCTTTGATATTATTAAATAATTTGTTTTATCTTCATTTATTGTTAATTTATTTGACTGGGTCCAGCCAAGTATGGTATTCATGTCCTCCTGCATGTGTGTAATCAGCGTGTTGGTGGTGTACGCATTGTAAAAGATGCTTAAGTCATCTGCAAACAACGTTATATTACCATGAAAACGGAGTGTTGCTATGTCATTAATATATACTAACAAGAGGGAAGGACCCAGTATTGATCCTTGGGGCACACCGTGGGTAATATTAACTTCCTCACTTCTGTAGCCATTTATTTCAATATACTGCTTACGATTAGATAGGTAATTTTTAAACCATGTCCAAGCTACTCCTCGGATACCTGCTTTATCAAGTTTCCCTAAGAGAATTTCATGGTCAACAGTATCAAACGCCTTTCTCAGGTCTATGAAAAGGCCACTCCCTGTCATCTTATTGTCTAAGACATCCTGCAAGTTAGAGATAATATCAATTGTGGCTATTTCTGTGCTTGAGTTTTCTCGGAATCCATATTGCCCTTTGTAGAAGTAATCATTTTTATTTAAGAAATTAACAATTCTGTTTTTTACTACTGTTTCGAGTACCTTGGATATGGGTGGGAGGATGGAAATGGGCCTGTAATTGTCCGGATTGCTTTTGTCACCTCCTTTATAGACTGGTATGACTCGTGCTATTTTTAGATCATCAGGCACCAGACCAGTCTCTAACGATACATTTATTAAAGTAGTTAGTGGGCTACTTAGCATGTCAATGGAGTTTTTTAACAATTTCACTGACATACCATCTTTGTCTTGGCTACTTTTCATTTTAAGGCTTAATATAATATTGCGAATTTCCATCTCATTAGTCGGGGTCATAAATATGGAATCTATGTTGACATTAATTTCATTAACGTTCTTCCCTGGGGGGATGTTTATGGCTAATTTGTGTGCTATGTTTATAAAGTGAGTGTTTAGAGCATTGCAAATATTTTCTTTTCCTGTGAAAGATTTACCGTCAATTATTATCTCACTGGGACCATCTTTGTTTTCAGTTGTGCGGTTGTAGATCATTTCATTGATTACTTTCCAAGTATCTTTTATGCTATTGGCATTCAATGTTAATTTATGTTCATAGTATGAGGATTTCAGTTTCCGTTTTAAAGCTGTCACTTTGTTCCTACATATTATGTGCTCTTCCTTTAAGAGGTTGTTGTTTCTGTGAATGTTAGTTTTAAGTTTAGCATGTAGTAGGTCCCTTCGTTTTATTAGCTGAATTAATTCTGTTGTTATCCATGGGTTATTGTGGTTCTGGTGTATTTCCTTCAAAGGTGAGTCAGTGTTTTCTTTGTTGGGTGTCTGTGTCAAGATTTTGTGTTTCATGGCGATGTAAGTTTCGTTTAGATCATCTAAGCAGTCTATTTGATTGAGATCATTAGAGAATTTGTTTTTGTTCATGTACCGGTAATTTTTATTCACGTTTTTTGAACTAGACCTTTGCTTGTTGGGGGCGTATTTAAATGTCATGTTCGAGATTGGGCTTTTGCCTGGATAGTAGTTTGACCAGAAAATCTCAGTTACAAGAATATTATGATCACCAATATCACTATTTATATTGCTTATTCTATAGGCATATTTACAGTTATTAGTGGCCACCTGATCAAGGAGTGTACTTGTTGATTCACTTATTCTTGTTGGATAGCGAGTATTGCCTTGTGTGAAACCATAGCTTGATAGTAGATTGAGGTATGATTTGGTTACATTATTTTTGTTTAATAAGTTAATATTTGTATCACCAATGCATAAGGAAAGATTGGCATTGTTTTTCGAGAGAATGTGCTCTAAAGATTGCATGAATTTTGTTGCGTTATTTATGTTTGGATTATATACTGCAATTATATTAATAGTATGCAGGTTATTGAAACGAACAGTATCGTTTCTTATGAGCTCTAACTGGATCAAGCTATGGTTACTCTCAACTAGGTTAAGAACTTTTGTATTCCATTTTTTGTGGACATAAACTCCCACACCTCCACCATCCTGATTGTCTCTGTGTACAAATGCAACAGAATAGTTGTTTAGGTTGAAGTATTTAGCTTCATTACTTTTTACCCAAGTCTCGGTTACCACTATGACATCTAGATTTTCCACAATATGTATTAGTATCTCGATATCTTCTAGTTTATTTTTTAGGCTTCTGCTATTCACGTAAAGACACTTGATTTGGCTAACCTCATTTTTAGTGTCTGCTATGTAGTCGTGGATACAGTCATATTTACGCTCATCTATTGATGAGTGTAAGTCAACATCAACTAGTAGGTCCATGTCTTGATTCATTCTTATTACTGTGAATGGGATGGCTGAGCCTTTTTATTGGAAGAGTCTCTTACTAGCCTTTCAATGTCTTCCGCTGAGCTGATCCTGACAGCCTTGTCACCATCTGATCTACGGACGAATATTTTGCAGTCCCGGGTCCAGACGTATTTAAAACCTAAATTACGGAGGTCTCTTGCCTGTTTGTGAAGTACTTTATTTGCTGGCGTCAAATGCTCGTTAATGTAGATAGGCCTAGCCCTTCCATTGATTCCTGCATCACTTGAGTTCAGGTTGGGTTTGGATCTTTTGCCTTTTAGAATTGCGTCTTTTTTTAGCCGGCTGCAGAATTTTACTAGTAAAGGAGGTGGAAGACCTTCTCTGCTGTGTGGTAGCCGATGGCAGGCGTCAATATCGGACTCAACAACTGTGACACCCAATTGATCAGCGATAGTCTTGACAATTTGAACGGGGTTTTCGTTTGAAGTGTGCGGCACGCCATGAAGCTCTAAGTTGTTTCGCCGAACGTACTGTTGAAGCTCGAGATTCTCTTGCTTTAACAATTTGACCTCACTGCAGACGATATTCTTATCCTTCTCTAACTCACAAACTCTTTGGCTGAGCTTTGTTATTTCTGACAAGGCTTGCTTCAGAGTTTGTGCGGCAGTTGAAATGTCACTTTTCATACCATCAAAACAATCAGAAAAGTATGTCACGGACTTAAGCATGTCATTCTGAGTCTTTTCAATGTTTTCGAGTTTTGTCAGTCGGAGGTTGATTTCACAAACAAGATCGTGTAAATCTGATTTACTCACATTCTCGTCTGGCGCGGCGATTTTAGAAACCTCATCCGTAGTTGACTTATTACTCATTGCACTGCACACGACACAATACCATTGCTTGGCCTTGTCGGACAAAAGTCGGTTAAAAACTTTCTTCTTTATGTTAACACAGGTTCTGTGGTATGATTTACCACATTCCCCATCACAATTTATGTAATCTTCATTATCAGTTATACATTTTTCACACTGACCGCACTCGGTTGATTTGTTACTTGTCGCCATCTTGCCATTTGCCTTGAGGGAGTGTAACGTGTTTTTCGAGGGTTTTTTATGCAACTGGCATAAGTCAGTAGGAAGCCATTCTATATTTATTTACGCGGCAAATTGTTCAGCCAAGATAATTTTTCATGTTAATTTATTGAAATGAAAATGAAAATCCACAGCCTGCTTCCAGTCTCCGACCGGGTCAGGAATGGAATGAATGAAGCCCCCATCTAGCGGCGAGGATATGAACTGTGCCGGCTGCCGAGGCCTGACGCACTCCTCTCGGGCAATGATTAAATGAATGACAGATGAAATGAAATGATAGTGGAGAGTGTTGCTGGAATGAAATTTTGACAGGGAAAACCGGAGTACCCGGAGAAAAACCTGTCTGCCTCCGTTTTGTCCAGCACAGATCTCACATGGAGTGACCGGGATTTGAACCACGGACCCAGCGGTGAGAGGCCGGCGTGCTGCCGCCTAAGCCACGGAGGCTTACATGTTAATTTATTATTATTATTAATTTATTATAATTATTATTAAGATATTTTCGGAGCATTTTATAAAAATTATAAGCATACAGATAGGTTTTCTATGTCTTAGAAAACGCTAACAAGCAAATTATTACGAACGACGATATCATAGAAAATTATGCGATTACGGAATTTTACGGAGTTTTCGTCAGTTAGGGTATATTGAGAGACGTGACTCACTGGGAATTCTAATACAAGCTGATTCCTGTCGAGGAGCATGACGCAATCTTGGGTCGCATCGTCAAGAAGAGGCGAATTGTTGAAACGGAAAACGACTTCTCCCTCTCGCCCGCGGAGTGTAATGAACCGGAGGAGGGGAAGTGGCGGCGTGCTCAGCCAATCAGCGGAGACCGCGTAAGCTGGAAGTTGAGACTGGAGTGGGGGAACCGACAGGTGAATATATCGTTCGACGCGCCGTGAGACGAGGACTATCTGTGAAATAATTGACGAGTATGGATGCGCGTGCGAGTGGCTCCGATGTTCGGTGGAGTTAAGGACAATCTGTGTAGAACTTGCAGTGTACGGTCGCAAGTGCGTGACGCTCCGATGTTCAGTGGAGTTAGCGACGAACTTTTGTAAAACGTAACCAGTGCGGTTTTACGAGAGTTTGGGTCCGATGTACGGACCATAGAATTATCTAATCTACCAGGATATCATCAAATTTCGACGGAGATGACGACGTCCAGGAGACTGTGGGAAGCACACAGCATCATCAAGAACGAGGGAAATGCTTTGGCAATGTCCAGGGGTAAGCGCTAATGACGCAGAAATACGCAATCTCTCATTTTTCTTTGTTTTATATTTCATAATTCAGTAACTTCATAGCTTGGAAATAAGAGTAAAATCAATTTATCAGACTCCGTTTTCACGTAATTTTCTATCGGTAATATTCAAATCACAACGCTCCAATTTAAATTTTAAACTTATTATTATTATTAATTTTGCTATACTTGTTTTATATAATAAATTCATTTCTTTTACAATGCAATCTTTGCTTTCAGTAGGTAGCATTAGATATAGACCAATTCCTTCTCCTGATACAATTGTTTGTTGGGTTAATGATCAAATCATACCACGATCTGAGTGAATAGAGTCTTGAATGTGTTCTGCCAGAGCTAGACGTTGTTAAATACAAATTTAGATTTCAACATTGCATTGAGGTCTTGGCGCCCATTAAAACAACATAGCTTAGGCAAAGGTAAACAGTTACATTTCTCTCCCAACAGTGTGGGCTAGCGAAACCATTACATTTGTCGCTACCAACATGGGGCACTAACTAATAACCATTACATTTGTACGCTCAACGTGGAGCAAAGTAAATACCGTTTCACTTGTCATCCCAGCCTAAGCAAGACCATTACAGGAGTTGGTAAACCACACTAAGGATGGCTCCCACTGTGTGGTGATATATAAATGTGGGATGGTTGCCCTGGGACATGAAATAAGGAACCATCCTAGCATTTGCCTTGAGGGAGTTGGTAAACCACACTAAGGATGGCTCGAACTGCAGTTGCAGTGTTCCATATCATGGGGTATTTTGAAGAAAAAAGAAGACAGAACATATATGCATACCAGAAAAGTTGTTTCATTTAGGGGCCCATGTACTTTGGTGTGCACTGTTTACTGAGGTGTCTAGTGGTATGTGTATTTGTGTTTTTAGGCTAGAAATAGGCCTAGAGTAAAAGTGAGAAAACATATAAAATGGCTGATGACTTCTCAGTTTTTCGTATCGAGACTGACTGTACCCCATTCCAACCCAAAGACGGGATAAAATTCTTGGACCCAGGACCTTTGAGACCAGTCTCAATACGTACAAGACCACAGAAAAAGGAAACCATTTTCTTTCCTCAAATATCCTAATTTATTTCGAGGAGTTAACGACTTCAACGTTCTGCACCTTATCGGTAGTTAATATGCATTGTAAACACACTTCTAGTCACAGCAACATAATCAAGGCTTTTGTGTTTGTAAACTTGAAGAACTAAGCTATTTTATGATTTTTAAGGTACATTTTGCCCTAAAAAATGTCACTTCTAATTTGAATGCAAATATTAAGCACTGTAAAATGCCAATTGACTGCTGGGAATCAATCCCTCAACCTTCAGTACGACAGGCGAGATCTTTATCATCTACATCACAAAGTCAACGTACTAAATGCCTATGCATGCAACTCAAGTTATGCAGTTATAATTTTTATTCAGCTGAGTGTACCTAGTCTTACCTTAAGTACTGTCACTAAGTTGTTATAAATGTCCGCTAGGTGGAAAGATATTTTGCTAACATGGATCTATAAGAAACTCAAATATGTCTAAATGGCCACCTTTAGCATGCACACAGTCCTAAAGCCTGTTTGTAGTTTATTAATAATTAATTTCCACTGATCACCAACCATTGGCCCGATCAGCAGTCGATCCACTGACTAACCAACTGTTGGCCTGAATGAGTAGAAATCCTTTTACATCCAACTCAGCAGGAATAGAAGGAAGAACTTGTGTAAGAATGAAGTTGCTTGACCCACATCATACCTGACACACAGGGGTTCTACTGCGGCTGCCTTGGCCAGCCCGCAGTTAAGATTGTATTAAATTAATATAAATTCTTTAATATTGACTGGTTGGACCATTGAAGAATTTATATTATTATTATTATTATTATTATTATTATTATTAATCTTGATTGGTCACATTGGACCACTTGAGTCGTTCCACAATCACTTCTTCTTGGAAGGTAGTACTGCTTGGTTCTTGCCACAGATTACCTACTACTACAGATAGCCGACAGCCATGCTAATACTTGGCACTAAGACTTCAGTGCTGTCTGGTGTTTGACCGCGGTACTAGTTGACGTGTAGCACGGCCGTGCGGGTAGCCTACCCCACCCCTTCCCCAGTTCCGCTAAATATTCTCGTCCTAAATGCTCTGCCCACTTCAATGTTCCGAAAATCACAATCTTCCCAATACTTATAGCACGTTTTTAAGTGTGGAGATAATCATAAGATCAACAAGAAATAAATCACAATTAAATTACCAATTTTTTTTTTTTTTTTAATAATACCTAAGTGGGAAATTGTGAATTCCTGAACTCTGAAATGAACAATCACAGCATTTAGGACATGTTAGTTAGTTATTGTTGTTTTAAGGGACGAAACTACGACGTCATCTGCCCCTATTTTAGGACATGACCTCATCAATAATTTACATGTTTACATTTCTTTCAGTTGCAATTGGAGCATATTGCATTGGTGACAAGAATTAGGCTACTAAAAGGCCTGCAGCATATTACTACTCGCCTTAAAAATATGGTCCCTTCCAATTAACCACATTAGGCCTAATTAGGCCTATAGCCAATCAGTTATTAGAATAAACTGCAAAGGAAAAGTACTGGGAAGGGGGAATATTCATATCTTAAAATGCTTGATGCTGTTAACAATAACAGTAAAATGTTAAGAGAGAATGCTAAGTAAACAGGTGGTGTAACCAGATCACACTAAAATTGTTAGTGTACTTAGTGCCAAATTCATTGGGAGACTGAAATTTCAGAAAAATAATTGGATATTACAAAATGTCTATACAGTAGTTCATTTCATATTCCCTTTTAAAATATATCCAGTTCACCAATTTTTACAGGGTGAAATACAGTAAGTACATCAAACAAAATCATCGCACACTAATACAGTAAATTCTATGACATCCTGTGAAGGTGAAAGGAGAAAAAGGACTTTCAACGAAAAACAAGAAAAACACTCAATACTGCTAGAAATCATCATGTTTTATTTAAAAAGTTGTCAACGAAGAAAGATAACAGCGAGAGCCCAGACCACACTTAGCAAAAATACAGAAATCAAATCTGGTCCTCCTAAAAGTACGTGTTGAGGCATGTTCCTTTCTTCTTTCTTGCCAAGGCATAACAGTAGGCTATAGCACAGGATAATGAACCTCTTCCCTCCTTGATGCCATGGTTAACACTGATGAACAGCAAATTCCTACAACACATGCAAGTTTGTATGTTGAGACAGTAAACTTAATAAAATATGTAATGCTTCAAATGGAGAACTTGAATTTGCTGATATGTGTATGGTTGCACCTACTATAACTACATTTTAAAAGAATCTCTTGTTGTAGAATCATTGTGTTGTTGATATTAATTCATTTAGCCCCATGTATTTGGAAGTATGTAGGATTTGTATGAAAATCTGTGTTATTGTAGTATCTGTAGTAGTGTGTACTGCTCGGGTCTAAGCTGCGTGAACCTGAGAGAAATGTGCGTCGCAGAAGTATTGACGAGTGATGAGGTTCCTTGGTCCGTGCATAGTAAAGAACCAAATACATTGGTCGGTGACTCACTCATTCGTAACACCACAGTGGTTTGAGCAACAGCCCTAAGTTAGCATTATTGGAATAGAAAGGAATACCAGATATCACGGCGGGCAGTTGACAGGCCCTTCTCTTCTCGCCTGACCCTCCCCTGCTCTTTCTCCTCACCCCGCAAGTTCACAGAACATGGAAAATGGACCCGAGCAGTATAGCCTACTTTTTGTAATTCAGGTGACGAGTGGAAAGGAGGCAACCATTGCCTTAAGTTAGGATCAATCCCAGCGTTAGCCTGGAGTGGAAGTGGGGAAACCACGGAAAACCACTTCTTGGATGGCCGAGGTGAGAATCGAACCTACCTCTTCTCAGTTCTGGCTCACGAAGCTGATTGTGAGTCGTTCCAACCCTCAGACCAGAATTAAATTACTTGGAAACTAGCCCACAATGTGGTATTATGGTAGCACTGAATGAAAGTAGAACGAGTACGGGCGCAGCCGCCTGGCGAGGAGCGGCGGGCTGAGGGCCCTGTGCTTTATTCGTTATATATATACAAAGCAGCGAAACAACAGAATAATCATAATAACCTTTCCCCCGTAGGGGCATAACATACATTAGGAAAATTACAAATTACATGACAAAGGAATACCCTAGAATAACACAGAAATGAGTCCAGCACAATGAACACTTCACAACACTATTCTTCTTCCCGAGTATCAGGACCGCATAATTCCGCTGCGGCGTGTGAACCGAGTCTTGCCAGGGCGAAGTGGTAATCACCGAGGGAACGCCACGATCGAGTTCTCGGAAGCTGTGTGTAGGTGGTGCCGGACAGGAAATCTGGAGGACCCGAGCGGTCGGCCTGCCGGGAAGGCCGCGCCTGGAGTCCTATTTGGTCGCTGCTGCCCCTCGTCCGCCCCCGCGTGGTCCGCGTCCTCGGCCGGTTCCCCTTGAGAACCCTCCGCGGGTGACCGCGGGCTGACGGACTGGCTGGTATTGGAAGTTCGGCGGGAGTTCCAGGAGTTCGTCGCCGCCGGCACTGTCCATCTGGATGGCGAAGCCCCAACCTTTGGTGAGTGCTGCATATAGTAAATTTGCACGGTTGAAGGCGTACTTCTTCTGGCAGTTGTCGTGATGTCTCCAATTTGAAAGGAGGAAGAGCGTTGTCTGGACGTCGTGATGGTCCCGCCCTGTTGGCACGTACAGGAGTTGTTGTTGCAAGGCGATGGCGAGGTTGTAGACTCGTTGATCGGCTGGTGTTGGGAGTCCCTTGGGATAGTCTGCAGGAGCCAAGGCCCTCCAGGGTAAGATAGGCTGGGGGGCCGGCGGACAGAGTTCGTCGTCGGGATCCTCGTCGTCCTCGTCGTCTGGTGGTTCGTCGTGGGCCTGGCGCTCTTCCAAAAAGGTCAGGCGTTGACGAATGTCCTGCATTAGTTGAAGAAGTTCTGGATGCACGCTGCCTGCTCCTCCACCAAACGACTGCTCCCGACAGCCCGACTCCGCTCCTTATATACTTGCCCAGGCCGGGCGTGTATAAAGGGCGAAGCCGAGCAGTACGGGCGCAGCCGCCTGGCGAGGAGCGGCGGGCTGAGGGCCCTGTGCTTTATTCGTTATATATATACAAAGCAGCGAAACAACAGAATAATCATAATAACCTTTCCCCCGTAGGGGCATAACATACATTAGGAAAATTACAAATTACATGACAAAGGAATACCCTAGAATAACACAGAAATGAGTCCAGCACAATGAACACTTCACAACACTATTCTTCTTCCCGAGTATCAGGACCGCATAATTCCGCTGCGGCGTGTGAACCGAGTCTTGCCAGGGCGAAGTGGTAATCACCGAGGGAACGCCACGATCGAGTTCTCGGAAGCTGTGTGTAGGTGGTGCCGGACAGGAAATCTGGAGGACCCGAGCGGTCGGCCTGCCGGGAAGGCCGCGCCTGGAGTCCTATTTGGTCGCTGCTGCCCCTCGTCCGCCCCCGCGTGGTCCGCGTCCTCGGCCGGTTCCCCTTGAGAACCCTCCGCGGGTGACCGCGGGCTGACGGACTGGCTGGTATTGGAAGTTCGGCGGGAGTTCCAGGAGTTCGTCGCCGCCGGCACTGTCCATCTGGATGGCGAAGCCCCAACCTTTGGTGAGTGCTGCATATAGTAAATTTGCACGGTTGAAGGCGTACTTCTTCTGGCAGTTGTCGTGATGTCTCCAATTTGAAAGGAGGAAGAGCGTTGTCTGGACGTCGTGATGGTCCCGCCCTGTTGGCACGTACAGGAGTTGTTGTTGCAAGGCGATGGCGAGGTTGTAGACTCGTTGATCGGCTGGTGTTGGGAGTCCCTTGGGATAGTCTGCAGGAGCCAAAGCCCTGGTCAGTTGGTTTACTTCGGCGGAGAGGACAGGGACACCACAGCAGCTACTCGTTTTACACTTCAATCATGTGTCGTGCGACGCATCGTCGGCGGAAGGGGGCGATGGCGGAGCTCGCCTCCAGAGTTGGGATGGAGCGGTCCACCACGCCTCCCAAGCCCTACGACCGGTTTCCGCTGGCGAATCACCTCCAAGATACTCTACAACAGTTTTGGAGACAGTATGTCCCGTCATCCGACGAAGACGAACCTCATCAAGCACCGGCGCTCCCGGTGAATATTGTTCCACAACATATTCAAGATCTTAACTGGTTTCATTGGGGCAGTGGTCCCTATGACGAAATGGGAACAGAAGCAGAAGAATCCGGCGTAGGGACTTCCGGCACACCGGAAGGAGTGGGCGTTCCCCACGAACATGAAGCACCAGAGCATCAACATCATCTCGACATCCTCGACCCGGATCAACACGAAGAAGACGACGATCCAGACGACCAGTATTGGGAATGGGACCCCCGGTACCCTCGCCGTCCACCTACATTGAAACGAACCATCATCTTGGACCAACAAGGATTCCCAACCATTCAAGTGCAACAACCAACGGCCAAACCTCAACCGCCTACTCATTATGTGTCGGTAGCGGTTTCAACAGCCAATGCGATTCCATATCTCGACACGCCATGCGGAAGGTATGCTACTCGAATCATGAAGGAAGGGGTCGCTCTGCCGCGACCTACGAACGCGCCACAATGTTTTCGTCCAACAAAACGTACAGACCTAATGGACAATGTGATCCAGGACCTTCTAGTGAACAAAGTGATCTCTCAGTTTCGCCCTTACAGTGCCTTTCCAGTGTTCCTAGTGTCAAAACAAAACGGAAGTGCGCGACTAATCTACGACTTATCGGCCTGGACGGACTTCATTGTCACTCCAAAGTTCTCCCTCCAATCAGCCGCCCAAGCCCTCCACCGTATTCCAAGTGATCATGTGTGTATAAAGTTAGATCTTAAAAGTGGATTTTATCAAATACCTCTCAGAGCTCGGGACACGCTTAATTACGGCATATACTACAATAGACAATATTATTGTTGGGAGCGGGTACCCATGGGCCACGCTCTAGGACCAAGTATTATGCAAAGGTGGGCTACGGCAGTGGGGGAGCTGGTTCACCAACAGTTTCCTCACCTCCAAATGATTGCATATTTGGATGATTGGCTGGTTCATGGCCAAACCATCGAGGTACAGGAGCTAGTGACATTCTTGGAACAAATTGTGGGGGTAACCCTAAACCATCAAAAGTGTGTATTAGTGCCCTCAACCATTTTACACTATTTAGGTGTTGTGATAAATCTATCAGCTCAGTGCATCCTACTTCACCAAACCACCCAAGAGCGCATTCGGCAAATACTTCGAGACATTCCGCACTATACAGACCATCAGGCCCAGCAGGCCGCAGGATACGTCAGCTGGGTCTGTTGGGTTATGGGCTGGCCGATGTACGTGCCACGACATATATTATCTCACGAACCCACTGGGCAAAAACAGCTGACGACTAGATCGCTCGCATGGCTTGTTGCCATGGAAACTATACAGCGCTGCCAATTTGAATGAGGCTATTTCACCACGTGCTTGTCGCCGATCAGTCGCTTGTTTGGTTGCCTCCAGTGCACACTCACCTTGCTGCGTTTCATAATCTGTTGTTTTAATGAGTTATAATTGTTTGATTTAATTCGTTAATTACTTTTTAATGTAGGATTTATACTTATTTATACTTATATTTATACTTATAATTCATTAGAGACCGTTATTTATGTATGTAGCAGTGTTAGTGTCAGTTCTGAGCATCAGGCGAAACATTAATTCCATTCAGTCGCGCGCAGGAGCATAGGCTACCGCCTCTGCTCTTGTAATTAGTAAGACTACTGTGATTAGCTTCTGTCTTCTAAAGGGTGACTTAATAGTCTACACAATGAGCCTATATTTTGTAATACAATTGTGTGTTACTTGTGACTTGAAACTTATTCTACAGGAAATATAAATAACTAAAAATCACGGAAACAATCACGTGTTGTCGTTTCGCTTTGATCATTTTTGCTTTATGATAGTATTCGTAATGTTGTTATTGCCATTCATTTCAATAATTTAGGCCTCTCCTCAATTTGACGGGCTAATATTTTGTTTTACAGTTTGCACCGAACAGATTTAAGCATTGGTTTGTTTAAGATTTTTGAAAACCATCTGAATAAAAATGTAATAAATGTAATAACGGTGCTAATGATATTATGAGCATGAGGAAAAGAGCGGGAGGATGGAAGTATGCGCGTGGTGGCCAGCAGCATTCGTGGCACCGCTGCCTTTAGTTCAACAGTTCTCCGCCGAACTGTCAGATCCCTACTCTGGATAATACACCTATAACATTCTCTATAGTACATAAATTAGCCAAAATACCTTATGAAACGACGAGAAATAAATCAGGGAATGAAGTTTAAATAGATGTTTCCTCCTCCGCTCTCTGTGACCCACCCAACCATCCCAAAAAGAATCACGACTTATATAGGCAAAATTACAGCTGTGGCTGCCATTGTTCACATCAACTATCATCAAAACAGTACTACCAACCTCGCCAACACCTGACCATTCTAACCTTCGTTTCGTCCATTCCAATGGTTTTTGACAATGGTTACAGCCTAACGCGTCCAGATCAATGATTATTTTATCAACAGTGATTTTGTATGCCACTTTTTTTTATCAACAGTGATTTTGTATCCCACATGTTGGCAACAATTTGTGCGCCTCAGTGTGTGCCGCTAGAGTGGACCTTGTTGACAGTTGAATGAGATGCAAGCGCTGTCGGAACATGGCAGCCGTTTTTAAAAGAGCAAAATATAGAAACACATATTTACATACTGGGCGCCAGGGTATGTTGTCCGCAGTGCCTACAAGCTGCTGCGAGAGATTAATTCACCAGTTACGTTGGCAGCACGGCTGTCGCTTGTATCATAACAAACAGTAAACATTATACTCACCCAGCCATTCATAACATACTGTTGCACTCTTCCAATAATCTAACTATACGCACTGACGATTTCGACAGCTCACAGCCCACACATGTGGCCTTCGCCCTATCAGGGACACCGTGCTGCGAACTAAACTGATGACGCAACCTCTCGCATCTGCAGAGAACATTTCCTGGCACCCTACACTTTAGCACATATATATGATGTACAGTAGTGACCAGGGTTCCTAATTTCAATAGGCCTACGTAATATCGCCCAGAAGATGAAACAAGGAGGCAAGGTAGGTAAAAGTCACATTCATGTCTGATGCAAGTGTATAAGCTGCGTTCTACTTTCATTCAGAATTAATACCTAGGTAAAGTAACATGTGTGAATAAATATACTAGCTAGCCTATATCAACCATTACTTTGGCATACAATAAACCAATTATATTTGTCTTGTATCCATCTCGCTGTTACAGAAAATCATTGACACTAATTACAAGAATATAATCGGCCCCTTATAGAGAATGTTCATTCAGTGCTACCATAATTCTGAATGTAAGTGGAACGCGGATTATACACTTGAAGCAGACATGAATGTAACTTTTACATACCTTGTGTTCTTGTTTCATCTTCTGGGCGATATTACATATTGAAATTAGGAACCCTGGTCACTACTGAACCTCATGATGTGCTAAAGTACGTAAATATGTTTTTCTATTTATTGATATTTTAAAAACGGCTGCCATGTTTCGACAGCGCTTGCATCTCGTTCAACTGTCATCATCGCTCACTCTAGCGGCACGCACCAAGGCGCACACATTGCTGCCAACATGCGAGATACAAAATCACTGTTGATAAAAAGAACTGGGATACAAAATCACTGTTGATCAAAAAAAGTAGTTCATCGGGATGCGTTAGGCTGTAACCATTATCAAAACCAATGTTGTACGAAAAAAATTATACATATTTATTACAGCGGAGCGATATACTGCATAATAATTACAGAGCATATAACAAAAATAACTCATTTCAGCCGTGGGGAAAAAAATCATTACAGAGAAGTGAAAATATTGCGCACACTAGCCTAATTAAGAGCAGTGAACCGAGTGCTGCACACTAGAGACTAAACTGGGCACTTCTTTGTTTGGCAGTACTGTTATGGTACTGTTTTGAAGATGATTGATTTGAACAATGGCACCCACAGCTGTAATTTTCGCTAGCCTATAGCCTATATGCTGTGATCCTATTTGGGATGGCTGGGTGGGTCACAGACGGCAGAGGAGGAAACTTCTATTAAAACATCGCTCCCTGATTTATTTCTCATTGTTTCATAAGGTATTTTGGCTAATTCATCTATTATAGAAAATGTTATCGCTCGTTCTATGTTCATTTAGCGCTACCTTTATTTTAGTAAAACACAGAAGCTATTTATTAATGTAATGGACATCTATGATTGATCCAACCCATAGGACTGCCTTCCTCATCTTTCAATAAATAACTAAAATTTTAAGCCTGTGGTTAATGTAACTAATCCACATGTGAGTCCACATGGGTCACTAATACCCAAAATTTCTCCAGCTTGATATTTGGGGAGTGGGTGTAGATGGGAGGTATACCTCACCCCACACAAAAAACAAAATTGAACCACATATTAGGCCTACACACATCATCCAATAAAAATAACTAGCTTCATTAAGTCAAGGTTTTGGATCAAGAGATCTTACAAAAAAAAAAACTTAAAACATGGCAGTTGTCAGATTGGCCAAGTGAGTAGACCTAATTAGACAGTAATTACAAGTTTCGAACACTTCAAGTCGCTTACAAATTGATTAGGTTATGTTAGTCGCATCATAGTCATTGTAGGCCTACATGTTACAGCCCACATGCTGTACGATTAATTCAAGTGTACAAAATTAATGAATGAATTAATAAAACAGTGCATTCTACTCCGGGCAGTGAAGGTCACACTTCACCCATCTAGGGCTGAGATGTAGAACTACAGTAGTTACAAGTACTGCCAGTGACAGCGAGACAGAGGTTATCGAGAGGGTGCGCAAGGTAGTCCCAAAGTCTATTTTACAAAACAATTAATTTTCTTTTTAAACAGTTACAGCTGAGAGCTGACTGTAGGATGATCACAGCATTGCTGACTGTTTCTGAACACGCAATAGCGGTATAGTGCTCAGAGCGAGGGGCAGAACAAGATGCGTCACATTTTCAAGCTTTAGCACTCTTCCTTTTCAAGATCGAATTGATTGTGGAGTTTTCATGTGGACACTGCCGTGAGTATAGAAATGTGGGAACTCTAAACCAAGATATAAACTGGGAGCATAGCGCCCCCAATGGGGGGCTGCAGCAACTCTGGAGGTTGGAGATTTGATTCCCCGGACTGACAGAAGCTGTCCTGAGCGTAGTTTTTCCATACTCCCTCCCAGTGGCGATTACTCCACGTAGGACGTGAGGATCATCACTTTAAATTTAATTTAAAAAGTGCCATCAAAAGAATCTGACTAAATAATTACAGAATAGCCTAATTATTGATACATACCTTGAGTCATCAACTGAGAAGCGATGAAAGGAGCGTATCTCCAACCTCTACTTTTGCAGCCAAGAACACAAGATTCTGAGTGATGTTTTCCCATAACCTACATACAAAATATACAGAATGAGGTACAGAAACCATGAAATACAAAATCTAACAAAAAAATAATTAAATTAAAGTAATTAAATCTAGCTTTCTACGACTACGGAAATCCACAAATAATAATGCATGGCTCTCATAAGAATCCTATCGATAATATCAGCACTCTCTTAAGAAATCAATTGAATAATAGCCTACATATTGCATTATCGGTACTTACAACAGAAATGGAAATACCGGTAGTGGTTTACAGGTTACATCTAATTGAAAACGCCAAGATTACGGCACTTCTTTTTCACAGAACATCAAGAAACACATGCATTTAAGGCGATTGATATTGATAAATGTTGCTGTAAGGGGCCTAACATCTAGGTTATCGGCCCCTATTTAAGGCGAAATCAATCGAAAACTCTGGGGAAGAAATATTGCTGTAATGTACAGAAAATGTAAATACACCGCCATGTTTGAACAGAACAGAAGTAGCGTGCAGGAAGGCAATGCCTCCAACCGACAAAAATAATGTTTATTTAATGATAAGTGCCGTAATTATCGTCTGTGAGCAAGATAATTGCAAGGAAATGTCAATTAGGAATTATGTGTATATTTATTTACTAAATATAGGGATACGTTTGCAATTTAATTACAACGTGTATCATGCATATGTTGGCAAGACGATATACAGCGTTCCATATGGCTGGCCGCGCAACTACACCGATGGTACCAAATAATCCCTATCTGGTTGACACCCCCTGGTTCTTGCGCTCTTTCCAGTACTTTTTCATTCTTTCAGATAGGGATTTTCTCAACTCATCTGAAATCTCCATAGGCTTTCTATGTGTCATTTTTGCAGAAAATTTGTGAGTTTTAAGAATGATGTTAATTTTATTTTTCTCCTCGGCATCTTTTATCTTGAGTCCAACTGCTTTGAGTTCTTGTTGAATTTCTTGGATCCATTTTCCTCCAGTTTTCTTTCCTAGATTTCTCATCACTCGTTGGCGTACAATTCTGTTTTCTGGAAGCCGTAAGAGGTGAAAAAAATATGAAATTCTTTTCTTCTTCATTGTGCTGCTGATTGGATCAATCTCACGATAGACATTTTCATTTGGGAGAATCCTCCAGACTCCATCAACCTGATACTTTTTATTTATGCACGTTCTAATTATTCTTCTTTCCGTTTTGAGGAGCTGATCAGTTCTTTGTTCATTTTTAATTTGGAACAGTGTTTCACAAGCATAAGTGACTTCTGGGAGAGTTACAGTTTTATAATGTTGGATCTTAGTAGCAATTGATAGGCATTTTTTTATTATATGTTGACCAGGTTAGAGATTGTGCCTTTTTCATTTTATTTGTTCTATTTATCCAAGTTACTTTTTCGTTTAAGTTATGTGTTATAATTTCTCCAAAATACTTAAATTGAGGAACTAGGTTAATTTTATGATCATTTATGTAGACTTCATTTATATCTTTCATAAGCATGATCTCAGTTTTTTCAAAGGATATCTGTAATCCTATCCCTTGAGCAAATTCTTGTAGACTAGTGATCTGAGTACAAACCTCTTCCTTGTCTAGTGTTAAAAGAGCCAAGTCATCTGCAAATCCTAAGCAGTTTATTTTTATTGATGGTTTTGTTCCAATTTTGATCTTAGGAGGGTTTTCCTTTTGCCAAACCTTCATGATATAATCAAGAGCCACATTGAAAAGCAGAGGGGATAATCCATCACCTTGTCTGAGACCAGTTTTTACTGTGAAAGCTGTTGATATTTCTCCCCTAAATATAACTTTCGAATTTGTGCTTGTTAATTATAATTGAATGATTTTTATCTATTTAGGATGGAGACCGTATGATCTGAGGATTTTAAGCAGTGTCAGTCTATGAATACTATCATAGGCTTTCTTGAAATCTATAAAAGAAATAAGGAGTTGCTTATTTCTGTTTTTGTAATATTCCATTATTAATTTCAGGCTGCTAGATGGACAACTTCTGTAAGGGCAAAATCCTCCTTGATATTCACCAAGTTGTGGTTCCAGAATGTTTTTAATCCTGTTGTAAATTATGCGAGAGAAAATTTTATATGTGCAGTCCAGAAGGGTAATTCCTCTGTAGTTATCTGGGTTCGTTTTGTCTCCTTTCTTAAATAATGGATGGATTATTCCTATGGTCCAGTGTGCAGGAATTTCTTCAGTAATCCACATTTTAACTAGATGTTGATGAAGATTTATAATCGCAGGTTTACCAGCATTTTTCCAGATTTCAGCAAAGACTAAGTCTTCGCCACAAGTTTTGTAATTTTTTTGTTCTTTAATTGCGAGTTCTACTTCATTGATGTTTGGAGGATCTATTAAATCAGGTGAAGTTAAAATAGGTGTATCAGTGTTTACTTGCAGGGTTTCCAGTGGATCATCACAATTTAACAGTTTCTCGAATGCTTCTGCAAGGATTTTTTTTTTTTTACCCTTTGACACCCAACAAGTAGATATTTTATTCAATTAATTCCAAAGAGCCATAGGCTCGTACAGAGGAATTGTACAGTAATATGTGTGTTTACACACCAAGGAAGAAAATTCTGAAGGTAACACTGTAACGGCTACCTTCGTCGTTGGATATCGCTCTACAAGTTGGGCGATCATTTATAACGTTTCTACAGATATTACACTCAAGACTCCTTAAAACCACCTCATCGTTCTTATTTAGCATTGGCCTGTCTAGACAGACGACATACACTTTATTAATTTAGATTTACTGGGCGCCAGTTATCGTAGAGATAACACATTAAAATTTTATTTAGCCACGGCCGCTCCCTTCCTTGAGCCAAGATCTATCATCGGAGCGTAGGGCAATAAACTTGCTCTATGAGATACTCTTTGCATTCCAACTATTCTATATATTCAACTCCCAATGAACAAGACATTTTAACTAATACTGGTTTATTTACAACAAAATTATTAACATTTGATCTGAGGTTTCGAGCTGTGTACAATATGTGCATTAATATTCCCTAATTGCGGGGCAATATTGACTGTCTTCTCGCTAGCGCTGATCTTCTGTGTTGATAATAACTCGGTCCACATACCTGGTGCCTTGTGGTTCAAAGTCCATCTCGTTGGTCTGCTTGTAGGCTAATTTGAGATCTTACGCCAACACACGTTTATTGACCTTTGAAAACATATGTTTTCTTCTTCTTGTTGTTGTTGTTGTTGCTGCTTGTTTCTGAGTTTGATCACCATGGTAAGCAAATTTGAACAAACCAGGCTAATTGAATTCACTAAGTCCCATCTTACTGAGGGACTGACGGAGTCTACGACTCACAAAGTCAATGAGTGAGTGCGTGATCGAATAAGTGAATGACAGAATAGAATCTATAGAATCGCCAGTGCTGAAGTCGCGCTGGGCTTTTATACACTCTGAATGGTCCCGATGTTTCGCGGCATAAATTTGCCCGCGACCCATCAGACCAATTATAGCAAAGCATTTCTCAGTCCTCAAGCGACGCTAAAACTTCTCCGAGCGGGAATACAGGCCCGCGTACTTCAAATATTCCACTCAGAACCCGCTATTCCTCTCGTTGCGCATATATATATTCCGCCGAAATCTTTCTCCAAGCCCTTGTCTCCAGTCAGCGTGGCTTCGTTCCAGAAATACATTTTCTTGCAATATGTTGCTTCACCGTCCGTAACTTCTTCCAACCATGCCCGTCCTGTCTTTACAATTTAACTAATAAAACAGCCCTAGACCTCTATAAAAACCCTGTTTCTAAATCTAAACACTTGACAATATTATATATGATTATGGTAATGACGTGAATATGGTATGGCCCCTCCCTTGATATTAATGGGTGAATAAAACGATATAACTTTGATATTTCAATAATAATAATAATAATAATAATTTGTACCGTAATCAAGATTACGTTACAACACAAATTGATGAATAAGGACATAGGCCTATTATAAGGTTGATACCATATCTTTAGACCAATGTCCCTTAAAATGATAAGCACTTAGGATTTTTAATCTTATACATAACTTAACTTATTTGATGTATTAAGATGCATCGAATTTTTCCCATAATACTTCCATAGTTTTCCTCTTAAATACCGACAAAGTTGGTGCACTTTTTACTTCATCAGGAAGTTTATTATATGACTGTGGTGCAGAGAACTTGAAACTATTTCTACCATATTTAGAAGAGTGAATGATATATAAGGCTACGTCCTTCGCATGCCTAGTTCCATAAGAATGATTGTCTGAGTTCAAGATGTAGGGAGAGCTATAGAGTATTGTGTTGTGTTTAATTTTGTATATTAGCATAGCTGCTCGGAGTTCTGCACTTATGCTGAGGGGTAGAATTTTACTTTTGATGTACAGATCTTTTACTGGAGTGCAGTATGGAAGGTTAAATATGTTTCTAATAGCCCTATTCTGAATAGTCATTAAATCATTCAGTGTGGATTTCCTGCAGTGAGCCCAAATAACATTTAAATATTGGAGCTTGCTATGTACAAGTGAATAGTAGATTTGTTTTACAAGGTTTAGGGGAATAAGATACCGAAGTTTCCTTAGGATCCCTACTACAGGTGAGAGTTTCTTAGCAATTCGTTCAACGTGTTCAATCCAGGTCAGGTGTTTGTCGATGATTAGACCTAAATACTTTGCCTGATTAACCTCTTTTATTTCAATATTATTTATATATATTTTGTCATGTGTGATTTCTTTCATGCTTTGTTTTGAAATTACCATGTAATTGGTCTTCTGTAGGTTCATTGTTAATTTATTGGCCTGGAACCATTGTGAGAGAGTATTTATATCTTGTTGCACATTTTGTATGATTTCAATTATGTCTTTCCCAGTGTAGAAGATATTTGTATCATCTGCATACAATTTGATATGCCCTCTCAAATTACATTCCACAATATCATTTATATACATTAAGAATAATGTAGGTCCAAGTATAGATCCTTGTGGAACGCCATGAGTTATATATTTTCCTGAACTTATGCATTTATTCAAAGCTACATGCTGCTTTCTTCCAAGAAGGTAGCTTTGGAACCATTTTAGAGCTATACCTCGGACACCAGCATTTTCTAATTTTGACAACAGTATTTTATGATCTACTGTATCAAAGGCTTTTGTGAGATCAATAAATAACCCAACTGCCATATTATTTTTGTCAATAGTTTCTTGTAGCATTGTTATTAGGTCAATAGTTGCTGCCTCAGTACTAGATTTTTCCCTGAATCCATATTGCATATTATGAAAGAATGTATTCTTGTTCAGAAATGAAAGCAATCTTGTTTTTACCACTTCTTCCAGAATTTTTGAAACTACCGATACAATAGAAACAGGTCTATAATTATTTGGATTTCTTTTGTCACCACCCTTAAATATGTAACGTATTTTTCGTGGGGTTTTATGCAACTGGCATAAGTCAGTAGGAAGCCATTCTATATTTATTTACGCGGCAAATTGTTCAGCCAAGATAATTTTTCATGTTAATTTATTATTATTATTATTAATTTATTATAATTATTATTAAGGTATTTTCGGAGCATTTTATAAAAATTATTAGCATTCAGATAGGTTTTCTATGTCTTAGAAAACGCTATCAAGCAAATTATTACGAACGACGATATCATAGAAAATTATCTGATTACGGAATTTTACGGAGTTTTTGTCAGTTAGGGTATTTGAGAGAGATGACTCACTGGGATTTCAAGTACACGCTGAATCTTGTCGAGGAGCATGACGCAATCTTGGGTCGCAAGGTCTAGAAAAGGCGAATTGTGGAAACGGAAATCGACTTCTCCCTCCCGCGGAGTGTAATGAGGAAGGAGTGGGGATCTAGCGCGTAGGGTGCAGCCAATCATTGGCGACGACGTAAGCTAGATGTCGGTACCATGGTGGGGGAGCCAACAGGTGCATATATATCGTTCGACGCGCCGTGAAACAAGAACAATCTGTGTAGTTCTTGCCGAGTGTGGATATACGCGGGAATCGCTCCGATGTTCCGTGGAAGAGGACTATCTGTGAAATACTTGAGGTGTACGGTCGCAAGTGCGTGTCGCTCCGATGTTCAGTGGAGTTAGCGACGAACTTTTGTAAAACTTGGTTGTACGAGTGTTTGGGTCCGAGGTACGGACCATAGAATTATCTAATCTACCAGAATATCATCAAATTCCGACGGAGATGACGACGTCCAGGAGACTGTGGGAAGCACACAGCATCATCAAGAACGAGGGAAATGCTTTGGCAATTTCCAGGGGTAAGCGCTAATGACGCAGAAATACGCAATCTCTCATTTTTCTTTGTTTTATATTTCATAATTCAGTAACTTCATAGCTTGGAAATAAGAGTAAAATCAATTTATCAGACTCCGTTTTCACGTAATTTTCTATCGGTAATATTAAAATCACAACGCTCCAATTTAAATTTTATAGTTATTATTATTATTAATTTTGCTATACTTGTTTTCTATAATAAATTCATTTCTTTTACGATGCAATCTTTGCTTTCAGTAGGTAGCATTAGATATAGACCAATTCCTTCTCCTGATACAATTGTTTGTTGGGTTAATGATCAAATCATACCACGATCTGAGTGAATAGAGTCTTGAATGTGTTCTGCCAGAGCTAGACGTTGTTAAATACAAATTTAGATTTCAGCATTGCATTGAGGTCTTGGCGCCCATTAAAACAACATAGCTTAGGCAAAGGTAAACAGTTACATTTCTCACCCAACAGTGTGGGCTAGCGAAACCATTACATTTGTCGCTACCAACATGGGGCACTAAATTACCATTACAATTGGCGCCGACAACTTGGAGCTGAAAACCTAATAACATTTGTGGAAGGAGAAGGGTATATATTTCTGTGCCTGTATTTTGGGGGTTATTTGTCTTTATCAGTGTATATCATTATGGGGGATGAGAAAGAAAGACAGATGAGGTTACGTAGTGGTCATCAACTGGAGAATGATGGTACGAGCAGTATGTCGAGTGATGGTAGTACCGGGGTAGCGGAGGTAAATCCCGATACTGAAACAGGGAGTGTAGGCGGCCAACCAGAATTAAAAACTTTACTTCTCGAGTTCATGTATCAGAACAAAGTTAGTAGTGATGCTTTAAAGGCAAAATTAGAACAGAATAATGCAAAATTAGAACAAAACAGTAGGGAAAATAAAGAAAGTACAGAAGCTTTAAATGCAAAATTAGAACAGAATAATGCAAAATTAGAACAGAATAATGCAAAATTAGAACAAAACAGTAGGGAAAATAAAGAAAGTACAGAAGCTTTAAATGCAAAATTAGAACAGAATAATGCAAAATTAGAACAAAACAGTAGGGAAAATAGAGAGAGTAATGAAACTTTAAACGCCAGATTAGAACAAAACAGTAAGGAAAATAGAGAGAGTACTGAAACTTTAAATGCTAAATTAGAACAAAACAGTAGGGAAATGAGTGACAAATTCGAACTGATTAGAGGTGAGATCAGGGGGGTGATGGAAGAAAAGGCTAAAGAGATTATTGCAGATGTAGACAGAAAATTAGGAAAAGTACAGGAGGAGTTGGAAATTAGAATCAGTACACAGGCTGAAAATTTAAAAGAACTAGTGCAACTGGAAACACAGCAGGTCAAAAAGCAATTGGGGGGAGAAATTGACAAAATTCAGGTAGCTACTAAAGAGGTTAAGGAACAGCTGGGGGGTAGAATTGAGAAAGTCCACTCACAAATAGTTGCAGAAGTAAATGATTTAAGAGAGAGTAATAGAGAGAGCATTAGCAAGATTGAGGAGAAACAAGCAAAGCTATATGATAAAGTAGAAGAATCAGAAGGAAACATTAAATTAACAGTAAACAGTATTGAGAGGAAGGCTGAGGAGAAAATCGCAGAATTAGAGTTAAAATTAAAAGCTAGGATCAGGCAAGAAAATAGTCAGAATAGGCCAGTTTTTGTGAATAGCACACACAGGGAGGTAGAACTGGGTAAGTTCAGCAATCGACAGGGGTGCCCAATGGAGTTCATGAACACTATAGAAAATAAATTCGGGGAGAGGTTGGAAAATGGTAGTATTGAGTGGTGCCAGGTAGTTGAAATTTTAGAACAAGTGTTTGTGGGGGAAACGAGGAATTGGTTTGCTGTCTACAGAGACAAGTTTACTGATATCAATGATTTTAAAATGAAATTCTGTGAAAAGTTCTGGAATGAGGTTATTCAGTCGCAGCATCGTGAGGGAGTAGTGTGTGGTAAATATAACCCTAAAGGAAGCTCCACCATGACCGAATACTTTTTAGGGCAGGTATTAGTGTGTAAATATCTGGATGGCTTGAAGGAGGAAAGTGATGTGGTGAGGTTGCTACTTAGGCACTTTCCCTATAGGATCAAGGAGGCTGCTTGTATCCAGAATGTAAAGACTATATCACAAGTAGAAAATTTGTTAAGCACATTTGATGCACTAGGGAGAGGGGGTTATGAGGACAATTTCAATCGGAACCAGGGTAATAATAATAATAGACCTAATGAAGCCAGGCATCAAGAAGTTCAAGGGAACGGTGGCGAAGGGGCCAACGCTCAAAATAGAAATAATAATAATCAGCTGAATCAGAACAGAGGAAATGGCTATGGTAATCAGTATCAAGGGAGGAACAATGATTTCAGGGGAAATCAAGGGAGGAACAATGATTACAGGGGAAATCAAGGGAGAAACAATGATTTCAGGGGAAATCAAGGGAGAAATTATAATGACAATAATTACAACCAGAATAGGGGTCAAGGAAGAGGACCGCCTAGTGGTAGTAATATACAGCCAAACAATGACAACACAGCCCAGAACAACCAGACTAGTTCAGTAGTTAGTAGTACTACGGCCAGCTGTAGCGGTTCTTTAAACGCGAACCAGGCTGTGAAGTAAGGTCAGAATCTCAGTCTGTAGCATGCCCTGTCCATACAATTATACAGGAACCCTATGACCTAAATGTAAGAAATGAATTATTACATGAACTAAATGATGAAGGTATTATTCAGGAAGTGGTTAGTAAGAGCCCCATAGTTAAATTTAACGTGTCCGAGGCGTACACAGATGTTTTAATTGATAGTGGTTGTATGAAGAGTTGCATAAGTAGTGCATTTTATGATAAAATGAAAGGAACTGGAGTAAATTTTGAGGAGATGCCAATTAAAAGCACTTTTGTTATCACAGCTGTTGGGAAGAGGTCTAAAGTAATTTCTAAGCAAGTTTTAGTAGACATTAAAATTAATAATCATGTAGAGAAGCAGATTTGCCTTGTAATTCCAAATTTAGTATTCAGTGTTATCTTGGGTTCAGAGTGGCTAAGTAGAGTGTCTGGTAACTTATGTTATGATGTAGGGAGTTTGAAATTTATATGGGGAGATTCTGAAGTAGAAGTAGCGTTCAATGACCATATTCAGAGGAGTAGTATTGTAGGTGTGATTTGTACTTTAAATGAGATATCGCCAGCCGTAGAGCGGGGTTCTCCATGTTTTGTGGGCAGTGTGATTACGAACGGAAGTCTAGAGGACTCGTTACGTGAGGCTGCATTTCAGGGAAATATAGAGGATGAACAGTGTGTTCGGCTCTATGATGTGTTATTGTGTAATAGGAGAGTTTTTGACGATCGCATTGGTATGGCCAATTGCTATACACATTCATTGAACGTTATTGATAGGTCAGTATTCACAGGACATAGATATCCTGTACCTTTCGCTTATCAGAGTGCAGTTGAGGCACAAATTAATCAGATGCTTGAAGATGGGATTATTGAGCACTCGAACAGTCCATATGTTAATTCTTTGATCACGGTACCCAAGACCGACGGCACTGTTCGTATTTGTTTAGACGCTCGTTTGGTTAACAGTAGAATTAGTTCAGATCAGCTGAAATCTATGTCAATAGAGGAATTAATGCAAACATTTGAGGGGAAGAAGTATTTCACTTGTGTAGATTTGAGTTCCAGTTTTTGGCAAGTGCCACTTATGTACGAAGATAGACCATTTACAGCTTTTAGTCATAAATATAACCTTTATCAATTTTGTAGAACACCTTATGGGTTAAAGAGTAGTTCAGCAGCTTTAATTAGGGCTTTAAACATCGCATTAGGGGATGACACAGGAGAGTTTGTAACCATTTACATAGATGATATGGTAATTAGTTCACGCAGTTTTGAGGAGCATCTATGTCATTTAGATATAGTTTTTCAGAAGTTAGATCAGGCAGGGTTCACTTTGAAGCTGTCTAAGTCGTCATTCTGTCAGTCAGAAGTGACATTTTTAGGTCATAGAGTGTCGATTAGAGGTGTAACACCAGAGGAAAGTAGGGTTAGCATGTGTGGACAGTAGCAACAGGGCATCGTTACAGACACTGAGAAATAGGCTAGTAGAGCAACGTGATGACGTTCATTTAAAGGGAGCCACTTGCAAGGTTGGAAGCAGGTGACGCAGAAACATTTATAGTTTCCAAACGTATTGGAAAAACAGCATATGTGCTGGAGAATAGTGAGGGAAACAGATGATACGGGACGTATAATATACATAGTCTACGAAAATATGTGTCATAAAGTGAGTGTGTTTAGCTGGCGAGCCAGCCTATCAAATGAGTAAGTGTGGTGTCTGGTGCGTGGAAGATCTGGTCTTAAGGCAGGCGTATCAGAAGTCACACAGGGGGGTAGTATGTAAGTAAATGAGAGTTTTTAAGGTACAGGGAAATATGACGGGATTGTCGGATGCTGTTGAGCACTAAATTGTCTCGATGCACCAAGGCCATTTTGGCAGCGCTGATGGGTTCCCATTTATCTCCAAGAGATGGGGGAGCGCTTGAATAGGGCTTGTTAGCTTAAGGCGTCCACGAGATAAAAGATGGGCCATCAGAATGCGAGACAGTCCTTCATGAAACTCATACATATCAGCACACGTGATTTCTGTTTACGGCCTCGCCATGTAAGATTTGTAAGTGTGTAATTTAAGATAATTTGTACAATGGTATTATGTGTGTGAGGAGAAATGGTCTGTGTTGAGAACTAGTATTAAGTAGAATATGGTTAACGGGAACTTAACAAGACAGGGCGATTACGGCACAGAAATATTTGGTGTTATATGTAATGCGCATTTACTGTTTTTTTTTTCAGAAGTCAATATTCATTTAATCTACTTTAAAGAGAGATTAAGTATTATGGTCACGAGGAGCTGCCACAGTTGTGTGATCGTGTGCTCAGTGATAAGTGGAATTAAATGTCACCATAAGGAGGGGACCTCCAGTGAAATTAGGGAGTTCTATGGTGATATAAATATATCAGAACACCTTCAATGCGTGTGATATGACATCATAAATACATAGTGCTCACACATTAATTATGTCTATTTCTCCAACATAGAGAAATTTGAGAGGCGGAAATATCCGTGGAACACTATTCCATATGTAAAACATTGGACTGGTTGCAAAGTGCAATCCATAGTGACAACAAACTTTGACGCAAAGTGCGTGAAGAAAAAATATGAGTGTATATATCTGTAATTTAGGGTGATTTCGTTTATGTAATATGTATTTTGGATGGGGTTTATTAACGTGTCTGGGATAATCGGATAATGGACCGTCGTCACGGTAAATCATCCGATGATCCGAGGCGAATATGTAACGTATTTTTCGTGGGGTTTTATGCAACTGGCATAAGTCAGTAGGAAGCCATTCTATATTTATTTACGCGGCAAATTGTTCAGCCAAGATAATTTTTCATGTTAATTTATTATTATTATTATTAATTTATTATAATTATTATTAAGGTATTTTCGGAGCATTTTATAAAAATTATTAGCATTCAGATAGGTTTTCTATGTCTTAGAAAACGCTATCAAGCAAATTATTACGAACGACGATATCATAGAAAATTATCTGATTACGGAATTTTACGGAGTTTTTGTCAGTTAGGGTATTTGAGAGAGATGACTCACTGGGATTTCAAGTACACGCTGAATCTTGTCGAGGAGCATGACGCAATCTTGGGTCGCAAGGTCTAGAAAAGGCGAATTATGGAAACGGAAATCGACTTCTCCCTCCCGCGGAGTGTAATGAGGAAGGAGTGGGGATCTAGCGCGTAGGGTGCAGCCAATCATTGGCGACGACGTAAGCTAGATGTCGGTACCATGGTGGGGGAGCCAACAGGTGCATATATATCGTTCGACGCGCCGTGAAACAAGAACAATCTGTGTAGTTCTTGCCGAGTGTGGATATACGCGGGAATCGCTCCGATGTTCCGTGGAAGAGGACTATCTGTGAAATACTTGAGGTGTACGGTCGCAAGTGCGTGTCGCTCCGATGTTCAGTGGAGTTAGCGACGAACTTTTGTAAAACTTGGTTGTACGAGTGTTTGGGTCCGAGGTACGGACCATAGAATTATCTAATCTACCAGAATATCATCAAATTCCGACTGAGATGACGACGTCCAGGAGACTGTGGGAAGCACACAGCATCATCAAGAACGAGGGAAATGCTTTGGCAATTTCCAGGGGTAAGCGCTAATGACGCAGAAATACGCAATCTCTCATTTTTCTTTGTTTTATATTTCATAATTCAGTAACTTCATAGCTTGGAAATAAGAGTAAAATCAATTTATCAGACTCCGTTTTCACGTAATTTTCTATCGGTAATATTAAAATCACAACGCTCCAATTTAAATTTTATAGTTATTATTATTATTAATTTTGCTATACTTGTTTTCTATAATAAATTCATTTCTTTTACGATGCAATCTTTGCTTTCAGTAGGTAGCATTAGATATAGACCAATTCCTTCTCCTGATACAATTGTTTGTTGGGTTAATGATCAAATCATACCACGATCTGAGTGAATAGAGTCTTGAATGTGTTCTGCCAGAGCTAGACGTTGTTAAATACAAATTTAGATTTCAGCATTGCATTGAGGTCTTGGCGCCCATTAAAACAACATAGCTTAGGCAAAGGTAAACAGTTACATTTCTCACCCAACAGTGTGGGCTAGCGAAACCATTACATTTGTCGCTACCAACATGGGGCACTAAATTACCATTACAAATATAGGAACTACTTTGGCCACTTTTAAGTCATCTGGTATCATGCCAGTAACTAAGGACTCATTAATCATTTCAACCAAGATTTTAATAAATGATTGCATATTGTTTTTAATGAAATTTGTCTTGATCCTATCTAAGCCACAGCTCTTTTTATTCTTTAAATTTGTGATGATGGACTTGACCTCTGCTTCATCTGTTGGATATAAGTAGAGGGAATTTGACTGCTTGTGGTCCTTACTGAGGATTTCCTTCTGTTCAGGAATAGCTTTTGCTAGACTTCCAGCAATGTTTGTGAAGAACAAGTTGAATGATTCGCATAGCTCTTGATTGTCTGTGATAATTTTGTTGTCTATTTCAAGTGAAGTGCATGTCTCAACTGTTGGATTTTTGTTGTGTATGATTTCTTTGATAGTCTCCCAAGTTTTTTTGGAATTGTTTCCATATGTTCTGAATTTTTCTGAGTAGTAATTTGACTTTAGTCTTCTTTTTAAGTTTGTTACACTATTCCTGCATCTACAGTATTCTTGGTTCATATCATTATTATTTTTGTGAAGGGGATTTTTGAGCTTTGCATGCAGAGTGTCTCGTTGTTTTATATGTGAAAGGAGTTCAGCTGTGACCCATGGTAAGTTAGTAGTCTGTCGTTTATTGTTAGTTTTGTTTGTTATTTTTCTTTGACTATGCCTGTTCCTTAGATTCAATTGTTTGATGAAAGAGTTATATAGAGAGTTAACAGTACTATCTGCATCATTATGGGAATCTGCGTTTATAGATATATTAGTTTCAGGAGTGTGTTGCCTATCCCAAGAGTCCTCGTGTGTTGTTGATTTTGTCGAGTTATGTGACTGAGTGTACGTGCTATAATTGGTCTTGGAAATATCAAGAATTAATATACTGTGATCACTAATATCATTGCTGACATTTGATATTTTATAACTTAATTCTGAATTGTTTAGTGACACGTGATCTATTAAGGTAGCTGCAGTGTCACAAAGTCATGTAGCATATTTAGTGTTGCACTGTTTAAACCCATAGCATGCTATTAGATTTAGATATTTCCTTCTTAATTGATCATCAGCTAGGATATCAATGTTGGTATCTCCGAGGAAGATGCATAATTTATTGTTTATCTGGCTAAGAAAACTTTCAAATGAATTTAAGAAGGGTATGGCATTGCTTCTATTGGGGTTATATGCTGCAATAATATCAATGCTTTTATATGTTGGCCTATTACTTTTAACATCATCTCTGAATACCTCAATGCACATCAAACTATGATTCATTTCACACTTTCTTTTAACATTCACTTTCCATTTGTGTGATACATAAATACCCAGACCCCCACCAACTTTGTCATCTCTATGAGCAAACACGCTTGTGAAATTGTTGAAGTTATAAAAATCTGCCTCATTACTTTTCACCCAGGTTTCTGTAACTACCAATACATCTATCTGGCCTATCATTTGCAAGAGAATTTCAATGTCATCAAGCTTATTCCGAATACTTCTGCTATTAATGTACAAACACCTAACCCCTCCACCTAATTCTAATGAGTTTATGCATGCACTTATATTAGAGTCCTGTTGCATGAAATCATCCAAACAGTTGTACTAATGTTCACTGCACTGTACTTCACCTAGGTGTCCACTTGTAGTCAGCGCTTTCTTCTCTCTAAACAATAAGATATCATCACTCGTTCTAGCAATTAGTTTTCCGAGAGTAAAAACTTGGCAACTCTGTTTAAAAGTTTTCCAAATTTCATTGTTCCTCTTCTATTGAGGTGGAGACCATCATAAGCAAGGTCCCTGTCTTGTAACCAAGAGTTTCCTTCTAAAAAAATAATGTTTTTTTCACTACACAACCAATCCAGTGTTGAATTCACGGCATTAATGTATCGTGGGTCTATGTCACGTCTTTGTAATACACCACTAACACACACTTTCGAACTCGGAAAGGCACTCTTCACTTCGTCCATGAGCTTGTCCATGTCATTCATAATGTGAGTTGGTGTTGGAGAACTGTTCAAGCAATTGGTCCCTACATGAATCATTACCACCTCAGGGTCTTCTCGAACCTCGTTTGCCCACACCTTTCTAGTTAATTGATCAGTTCTTATTCCTGGATAGCAATAGACTGCGGCATCATCAACTACTGGGCCTACATTTCGCAGAATTGAGTCACCCATGACAAGTACACGGGGACGTCTCCTTTTCTTAGGGTTATGGGTAGGTTTGTCGCGTCTGGATGTCTCGTTTTCAATACCGGTATCTTGTCTCTGTATTTTCTTGGTTAGAATGTGTTAACTTTCCTGTTTGATTTTTCAACATTAATGTTGGAGCTTCAATTTTTTTTTAGATATTTACCAAATGTTTTGTAATAATCTCGAGATTGCTTTTTCTTGAAATCGTCTTCTATCATTTCCAGTGTATTTTAAAGGTGATTGCGTTTCGTTTGTCTGATGATTTTATGGGTTCATTTTCTTTGTCTTGTTAGTTCTAAATTTGATTCTTCTGACTTTAGAACTTGATGTTTTATCCGTGCTTGGTGTCTTTCCTCTATTGCTTGATCACAATCTACATTCCACCATTCATGTTTTTTCCTTGGATTTATTGGTGCTAACTCCTCTGCTATTGATTTTAATTTAGTGATTAATTCGTCCAATGTTTCAGTGTTGAGAGATTCTTCCCCTGTTCTTTCACAGTACTCTATATTTTTTATTAAGGTAGATGGATCAAATTTCCTCCTATTGTTATTATTAGTTTTTTTCTTGGCCATTGGAGTTAATTTTATTTTTATCTTTACCACATAGTGGTCTGATCCTGAGTGAATTTCGCGATGGTGAAATTTATCCATGCAGACATGATCCAACTGGCATTCACCCCTTCTGAAGTCAGGATGTTTCCAAGTTTTCAATTTATGGGGCTGTCTTTTAAAACATGTTGATTTAGAGATTAATTTGTGGTTTCTACAAATTTCGACTAATAATGTAAGCCAATAGACTTATTTTTAACATGACTCAACAATTTTTCTAGTTTTATGCCATGTCTTGTGCGAGATTTGGCCTAGGAACACCAAGATAGGCTCATCATCAGGCTTTTGTGGTCCGTGCCCGGTCTCACTCAGGAGTAGCGAACTGCGCACTACCTCACTTCTTTACTGCGAGAGCTTGAATTCCTTGTTTGTGAAAGCCACTATACCAACTTATTTTTAACATGCTTATTTCATGTCAATCTATAAGATTCTACAGGGTGATGGAGCGGCACGCCTTCCGCCAGCCAGCCAAACTCGGGCTGCAGATTGCGCGCAGGTAGAAACCGTAACAGAGTACATTAATTCATGGTAAATTTAACGGCAAATCATGATTAAAGAACTTACCTTTTTACAGACAGGCGTTGGACCGAGCAAATCAATTGGTGTTTACACGTTGTAATTCCCTTCTGTTGTGAGAGATATCTGCTGCCGTATATTGTTCTCCTGCTCCACTGGAGTACCGTACGGGTATTTTATCTGCACACTTTGTATTTTAAATCACCCCAAACATCAAACGGGCTTAGGTCCCCACTTCGATTAATTACGGTAAACACTCAGTGGGGTACAGGAGTAGCAACATAATGTAACTTTCAAAGTTACTGTCTGTGAGCTGAAGGAGAACATTTTCAGCATCTTCTGTAAAAAGGTAAGTTGTAACTTTTAACTGGTGACGTGAGGTCATCCAGACTCCCAAGAAATTTAAAACATCTGTGCTTTTTAATTAATTCTTGTAGGAAGCTGTTGTTTATGTTACCTTCTTATCTGTGCACTGACACTTCACACCCTTGTTGGTGAAAGTTTAGTGACCCTGGTTAGCTCGCCTCATTAGGTTGTAGTTTATGTACTCTGTTACGGTTTCTACCTGCACGCAATCTGCGACCCGAGTTCGGTTGACTGGCGGAAGGCGTGCATGCGCCTGGTTGCTGGCCGCTGGCCCCGCTCCATCACCCGGCATTATACCGTAGATAGTCTTTTATCATGGAAGGAGCCATAACTATGTCTGATGTTAATGTTCCGAGTTACACTATAACACCTTATTGTACAAGGGTTGGATAAAAAGTAGTGGCAACACATTGATAGATCTGAAATACCTTTATTAACTGATGTACATATCTTCAACATAATCGCCTCTGCCCAAGGACAGGAAGGCATTGTACACCATTAGCACGTCCATTTCTGTTGATGTCCCATGACTATCGCCCTATGGCACAGATAACCTCCTCCCTACTGGTGTAATGGGTCCCTCGTAGTGGTTCCTTCGCATGGACTTATATATGGTGAGTAGGGCAGATGTTCCAGTACCTCCCACCACCATCACAATTTTCGCAATATGGCACTGTGAATTGTCATGAAGGATGATTGGATTTGAAGGCAACAAGTGGTGTTGATTTCTCCTTAGTGATGGACGTAGACAATGTCTCAGGAATTCAAGTCAACATTCTGTCCGTGAAGTATAGCGTGGTGAAGTATCATTCCTTGAATGTCATATGCAACAATGAACATCACCTTCCCACATTTTATCCTAGAATGTCCAAGGAGGAGATTTGAAGGAACCTACACAGTGCCACTGATGATGCTGTCAACTGGCTGTTTTGCTGAAGCCTAAATATCTAAACTGTTACGATACCTACAACGTGCTTTGTAAATATTGTATATATTTTAATATTTTTGCTATATGTTTGTTTTGAATTCTTTGCCACAATGTATCCTCATTTTGCCATAGGAAATAAATAAATGACCAAATCTGTTTAATTTTTGTCTATTTGTTAACACTTAATTATATAAGTATTATATTGTATTGGCAAGGCAGACATCTAGATAATGTTCAATTTGTCAAACCGGACCATACAGCATTGTTAATACCATAAGAATCTATTGTTAGTACGTATGTAAATAATGGTCACCTTCATTCTTACTTTCCACATTTCGAAGCATCAAAGTCAATTTGTCTTAAATTTGATTCAGAGTGTGTTTAACGGAACGTTTAAAGAAGTAAATCAGTAGCAATGCTCACTTCAGTGTCTCGAAATAGGGGATATGAGAATCTAAGTGATCCGTATCCAAAATTGGACTTGATTGGTTTTGAAACTAAACAACACAAATACGAAAGAGAGATGTAGCAAATGCTGTCTCAAGAATTTCAATTAATTAATTTTCAGTAGACTGTTTTGTCTTTCAGCATCCAGTCTAGATTGCAAGCTTCTGGGTGATAAGTTTTCAATGTCAGAAGTTTAACTGTGGCAGTTAGTGAGTATGTTAAATAATTCCATTTCTTAACCTAACCACAGCAGCATTATTATTTCTCCCTAGATATTTGTATGTATTCAGATCTTTCCTTACTGTATAGGGTGCTCCGGGATTTCTGGGTCCATGGGGTAACTGGGCCATGGGTTATTCATATCCATATTTGTGGGAATTATAATGTTATTTGGTTGGCACACCTTCATCTTCATTGTTTCTCTCTAGAACAACAGGCATTACTTCATTTGGAACCATTTTTAAGTTGTGAGAGGTTTAATAATTTGTAAGAAGTAATATTTTCAAACAACGTCGTGTTTTCACATGTTTAACGGGCTTCTGTCGTTGCTTGATAAGTACCTCTTTCCTTATTAATAGTCAGGCATAAACATAATGAATGACTTTATATATAAATATGCTAATTACCACCCCTAGGCTTGTTGTTATTTGCCTGGTAGGAGTGGCCCAGTTACCCCAAAAAAGTTTCAAAAAAGGGGTAACTGGGCCATGCTATCGGGGTAACTGGATCCAGGGGGCCAGTTACCCCAGTGATATAATTATAAGGTTTTACGAAAAGAGGATGAAGGCTACATGGCTCTCTTTTAGAAACAGCATTTTCAGACGAAGAAATTCAAAGAAACCGATGAAGAATCCTACATTAGAGCATTTAACATCGTACGGAAACCTTCACAACCGGTAACACGTTGTTCCGCTTGATTTAATAATAGGATTGGTTTTGCAGCAGATCTAACTAACATCTACTAAGTTTCCCTTAATGTATAAGGACTCATATACTAAGTGTTTGAACTCAACAATTTAATTTGATTTTGTTTTCCTTTTTTTTTGGTCATATTTTGGAATTTCATGGTAAGAAATTATTGTAATTTCTTTGAATTTAGTGTAATTTCTTTGCAAGAAAGAGGTTTAATTAAATATATATTCATTCATTCAATTTCGCTAATCGGCCAACTAGGGACCACGATAAGCCTCATTTTACATTCTGGCATTTGCTCATTTTTCGCTTGATCCACATTGCCTTCATGACCTCACTGTGTTTAGCACGACATTCTTCTGTTCATTTCGCACCAGTTGTCCGTTTTTCGTCCCGGAAAGTCCCAAACGTCTTGATGGCTGCTCTATAAAGAGTTTGGTCTTGTGCATCTTCTGCTCGTATCCCCATTTCTTGCAGATCTTTCTGGACGTTAACATACCATGGCATTGTCGTTTTTGATTTTTTGTCGAATATACTGAAGATACGTTTCGTCCATCGGGAATCGATCATCCGTCGTATATGACCGTAGAAGCAAACTCTGCGTTTTCGCATTGTGTCTGTGATCTTCTCTATCCTCGAGTAAATTTCTTGCCTGGATTTTCTGATGTAGATGCCATTTTTGTAGTCCGGGCCAAGTATGATGTGTAGGATCTTTCTTTCTTTTCTCTCTAACTTCGCGAGCAAACATTTCTCGGATAGGATAAGGCATTCAGATGCATATAGCGGTACTGGTTTGATGACAGTGTTGTAGTGACGAATTTTTGTGTTCATAGAAAAGCACTTTTTGTTATATATGTTGCGGGTGGTTTGAAAAGCGACTTCCATTTTCTTGTTTCTTGCTTCTATGGCTTCCTTGTCAAGGCCATTTTGCTGGATCCATTCCCCAAGATATTTAAATTTATTAACACGGTTTATCGTTCCATATTTGGTGTTCAGTTGTGCTGTATCATCCTTGATGTTCGACATTACTTCTGTCTTTTGAAAGGAAATTTGTAATCCTGTTTGTTCTGCTACTTCCTTCAATATATTGACCTGTTCTGTTACACTTTCGAAATCATCTGTCATCATATATATAAATATTTTACTTTTTCTTATTAGATGCCTTTTCCTTTGCCTTTTTTTATTAGGGTCCCGATACAACGTCCGGAATGTGTACTTATATTAAACATTTAATCATACTAATATTTTTTCTAAATCAATTGAATGTATAACAATAGATCCACTTACCCCCAGGCATTTGCTGCAGTGGTTTTATAGATTATAGCCTGGGGTGTTCCAGTTACCCCAACTTCACAGGACAACTGGGCCACTAGGATAACAAAAATTATATAGAGAGAGAAAAAGTATAAAATGTTAAAAACATGCCTTAATTGGTACCGGTATGTAATATGTTGGTTTGTTTATTGCTAAATAATCATACAATATTTTGCAGTAAACAATTGCTTGTTACTTGTTCCAAATTACAGTTTTATGAAGGTAAGTGGAGGTCATCTTGTAAAATCATGGCCCAGTTGCCCCAGAGCACCTTAATCATCAAGATATTTCAGTTTTTATTAAAAGATGACATTTCGGTATTGAGGAAAGAGTCATAATTCCCAGTCCATGGAAGATATACACTTAGTTGGGAAAAAACACACAAATAAACTACAATCTAAATTAAACAGTGCAATACTGTATTTGTATTAAAGCAGCTAAGACAGGAAGTTAACATTAATATCCTGTTATCAAGTTATTAAGCTCTGTTTCACCCCCACCTGGTTTATGGTACATATCTATATGGCAGTGCAACAAAAGATGTTTTAAGCAATATTTTTTATCGTGCAGAAGAGAGCAGTCCGTGTAATGTTTGGTTTACACCCTCTAACTTCTTGTAGGGACTATTTTGAAAAGTTCCGAACAATGACATTACCATCACTGTAGCCTACTTACTCAATTGTTCTATGCATATAGACAAATTCTAACTGGAAATGCTAAAATTGTAAAAAAATCTGATCTACATCCGTACAACACTAGAAACAGAATGGATGTTCACTGTCAATATTATAGAGGAGATTTCAGAAAAAAAGATCCCTTGTATACTGCCTCCAAATATTTTAACTTGTTGCCCCTAACTCTAAGAAATGTCAGCACCATTTCCACATTTAAAAATAAAATTCAAAAAATGGCTCACAGACAAAGCAGAATTCGAGGCAATGTCACAGAGATATCAGTGTTTGTTTTTGTATATTGATTATTGAATTTACCTGTACCCCTGTAATTATGTATTTTATGTATACCGCATTATAATTATGTATTTTATGATTTGCGACTCCCATATGTATATTAAGATATTACCATGGAGAAATAAAGAAATGAATGAATGAACATCAGCCTTTGTGAAGATGTAGTACACCCATCCCCACTCATAAAGCTGGCATGTCAAGCAATGGGGTACCCTTAGACCCCATCCTAAACCCCCGTATTTGGGTTGAACTAGGGTACACTCAGTCTCGATAGGAAAAACGGAGAAGCCATCAGCCACCCTAGAGAGGGATTTTACATGTTTTCTCACATCTACTCTAGGCCTATTACTACCCTAAAAAAAAAAAAAACACCACTAGACACCTCAGTAATCAGTGCACACCAAAGTACATGGGCACGTAAATGAAACAACTTTTCAAGTATGGGTATATGTTCTGTCTCTGTTCTTTCAAAAACGTCCCATGATATGGAACACTGCAACTGCAACTGCAATGCGAGCCATCCTTAGTGTGGTTTACCAACTCCCTCAAGGCAAATGCTAGGAAGGTTCCTTATTTCATGTCCCAAGGCACCCACCCCACATTTATACAATCACCACACAGTGGGAGCCATCCTTAGTTTGGTTTACCAACTCCATCAAGGCAAATGCTAGGAAGGTTCCTTATTTCATGTCCCAGGGTACCCACTCCACATTTATACAATCACCACACAGTGGGAGCCATCCCTAGTTTTGGTTTTACCAACTCTCTCAAGGCAAATGCTAGGATGGTTCCTTATTTCATGTCCCAGGGTACCCACCCCATATTTATACAATCACCACACAGTGGAAGCCATCCCTAGTTTAGGTTTACCAACTCTCTCAAGGCAAATGCTAGGATGGTTCCTTATTTCATGTCCCAGGGTACCCACCCCACATTTATACAATCACCACACAGTGGGAGCCATCCTTAGTTTGGTTTACCAACTCCCTAAAGGCAAATGCTAGGATGGTTCCTTATTTCATGTCCCAGGGCACCCACCCCACATTTATACAATCACCACACAGTGGGAGCCATCCCTAGTTTTGGTTTTACCAACTCTCTCAAGGCAAATGCTAGGATGGTTCCTTATTTCATGTCCCAGGGTACCCACCCCATATTTATACAATCACCACACAGTGGAAGCCATCCCTAGTTTAGGTTTACCAACTCTCTCAAGGCAAATGCTATGATGGTTCCTTATTTCATGTCCCAGGGTACCCACCCCATATTTATACAATCACCACACAGTGGGAGCCATCCCTAGTTTTGGTTTACCAACTCTCTCAAGGCAAATGCTAGGATGGTTCCTTATTTCATGTCCCAGGGTACCCATCCCATATTTATACAATCACCACACAGTGGGAGCCATCCCTAGTTTTGGTTTACCAACTCCCTAAAGGCAAATGCTAGGAAGGTTCCTTATTTCATGTCCCAGGGTACCCACCCCATATTTATACAATCACCACACAGTGGGAGCCATCCCTAGTTTTGGTTTACCAACTCCCTAAAGGCAAATGCTAGGAAGGTTCCTTATTTCATGTCCCAGGGTACCCACCCCATATTTATACAATCACCACACAGTGGAAGCCATCCCTAGTTTAGGTTTACCAACTCTCTCAAGGCAAATGCTAGGATGGTTCCTTATTTCATGTCCCAGGGTACCCACCCCACATTTATACAATCACCACACAGCAGGAGCCATCCTTAGTGTGGTTTACCAACTCCCTAAAGGCAAATGCTAGGAAGGTTCCTTATTTCATGTCCCAGGGTACCCACCCCATATTTATACAATCACCACACAGTGGGAGCCATCCCTAGTTTTGGTTTACCAACTCTCTCAAGGCAAATGCTAGGATGGTTCCTTATTTCATGTCCCAGGGTACCCACCCCATATTTATACAATCACCACACAGTGGGAGCCATCCCTAGTTTTGGTTTACCAACTCCCTAAAGGCAAATGCTAGGAAGGTTCCTTATTTCATGTCCCAGGGTACCCACCCCATATTTATACAATCACCACACAGTGGGAGCCATCCCTAGTGTGGTTTACCAACTCTCTCAAGGCAAATGCTAGGATGGTTCCTTATTTCATGTCCCAGGGTACCCACCCCATATTTATACAATCACCACACAGTGGGAGCCATCCCTAGTTTTGGTTTACCAACTCCCTAAAGGCAAATGCTAGGAAGGTTCCTTATTTCATGTCCCAGGGTACCCACCCCATATTTATACAATCACCACACAGTGGGAGCCATCCCTAGTGTGGTTTACCAACTTCCTCATGGCAAATGCTAGGATGGTTCCTTATTTCATGTCCCAGGGCACTTATACATCACCCACCGCAAATGCAAATGTTATCAAACAAGACCAACGCAGCCTGCTTGGGGTTGATGAACAAAGTGTCCCATGCCCCCAAAATAAACTAATAACATTTTCAAAACAATAATAATCAAAGTTTATGATTGTATTAGTAAAAAGTGTACTCAATTTTGTTCTGATTCTTTAACTCATTTCAATGCTCATGAACCGGTGGACGTTTGGTATTAAATTGTCCTGCCGTGCTGTTCGATAATATTTTTGAAGCATGCAGAATTGTTTCACTGTTCATTCATTTTCAGTACAGTACCCAGTGTAGTCTGGAACGCTCTACCTCAATGGTGTATTAGCATTTAACACTGCAATTTTCTTTTCTCTCGCCTTGAAATTGCTACCACTTAATAAACCAATACCCAACGATCTTCTATAGTATATATATATAAAGATTTATCGAACACACTGTGTACCTAGTACTGTATGGGTAAAACAGACTCATTGAAAGTTCTTATCGCTTGCATAGAAGTTCATGGGTTTTGTCCTCTCATTGCAGACTACTAGTGGTACTGTGGGCTGTGGAGACCACATAGCATACAGGTACACTGGATCGAAGCGTGGTCGTATCCTCTTGGGTTAGACTCTATGGTGGAAGCCGTGTGCTGCGGTCCTCGTGAAGACATGCCGTAATTTGAAGTTGGATACTCTCCATTTCTCTGTGTTCTATAAAGTCTGTGTCTGTTGCTGCCGCCTTTAGCTCTCGTTCTTCAATGTGGGCCTCGTACGCTGCAGTGTTTTCGAGGTTGTCGTTTGCCTTTAGCTCCCTGATGAAGAAGTCTGTGTCTACTAGCCTCGTCTGTGACATTCTAGGTAGCATAGCAGCATCCTTTGGTAATAATATTGTCCCGGCAGAATATGATTTTGGTTGTTTGGTTCCTCAGTTTTAGGGGCTGCGACAACGCGATCATGTAGCCCCGTGTACTTTGGGTGTGTGTAGAATTTGTCTGATAACCGGTGTTAATTGTGATGGCTGTATTAGTGTGTGTTATCTGTGATACAAGTAGGACCTCAGACGATTAGTTTTTTCAAGTAGTTCCCACTTTTGCTACCAACTGCTACCACCCACGACACCTAGCTCTGGACGTGGCAACTAAATGCCATCGCAGTCAGCACCTGGCGGCGAACGTTGGAACTAATTTACCGTTATCAAACTAACCTACAAATTTTAGCTTCTACAAGAGTAGTTAATGGAAGGTTCATTTTCATGCCCTAAATCTATGACATAGGGCCGCCGGCTTTACTTCTCCTCCAAAGGAAGGCATACTGAGCGATTCTAAACGCTCTTAAAAATCCGACGACTTGGAACCCGCAATCTTGGGCATAGAAGCTCAGCATGCTTCCAACTACGCCACCCAAGCCCCTGAATGTGATCTGATATGGGAAGTACACAGTGTGGTCCACCCGCCCCTTATTATTTAGTTTTATGAAACCCAACTAACATCGCATTTCTCCCGATGGTCGATATTGCTCTGCGCTCTGACTGTGTGACAGCAATGTAATTGGGTCATGGGTCTAGCAAAGAAAAACCGACCTTAAACTTTTCCCCGCCAAATACTATGGCCCATTCTACTAACATATGACTTACTGATCCTTGAAATAACACACATACACATAATACGATCGAATTAATAGCTTACGCCACGTGATCTGTAATAGTAGAAAGTTAAATCAACACCATAAACCGTGATTGAAGACTTTGAGATGGACTTAAACGTTTGATGTGCAGTAACTAAAGCACGTTTAGCGTGCGGTATCTACCATGTGTTTGTGGCTGAGAGGCGCAGTTGGTCACTAGTCGTGGCCGAGTGAGGTGCGTGTGTGCGCGCTGTGTGACCGCATTGGATGAGTGTACGTTTCCTAATACCGGTGTTTCCGATAGTTCCACGGGTGTACTGACCTTCCGTGTGTCATTCGGACAATACTTTTTCAAGTAGTGTTCCAGATAGGACAACAAAACCAGGAGCCCAGAAAACCCCGCTGAAAATCATGTCTGGATACCAGAGAAAAAACACCGTACGCTGTCAATGGGACAGGCAGAGTTCTCGCCCCACACCAGGAGAAATTCACCGCTGGATTAGCGATACTCTCCGGTTGACTGTCGACCAAGTAGAAGCCATCCAGTTAAATGCGCAAGAAAGAACCATGTACATCAAGGTAATCAGCATATCTACTTATCAGAAATTACTAAATACTTTTGCAGCTCCTATTAAATTTCAGTATGACTCAGGCGAAATGACTAATGTTAAGCTCTCCACAGCAGATTCAAATTTTACCACAGTGCGTATATTTAATGTCCCACTCGAAGTTCCCCCTGAAATTTTCAAATCCGTCCTGTCGAAATATGGCACTGTGAGTGACGTCAGGAAAGAACAATGGTCTTTCTGAAAAAGAGAACACCTATGTTTTCGATCTCGATACTTTTGAAAAACACTTGCCGAAACGATGTCTCATCGTGAACAACTACGCTACCTTGGTAAGTTGTTTAAATGGTTTTGCCTTCTTCCCGCACAAGATGGCAATTCAAGTTCACCTTGCCTTGTGTTACTTCGTGTACCTTCTCATGTCATTTTTTATAGCAGGTAATTGCTTAAACTCTCTATCGAAAACTATCTTCCCTTTGTGTAAAACCATGGCTATCAGTCTCCATCACTTCGCTGTAAGCTATGTTTCACTTCTTTCACTATTTAGAAGGATGGCCACGGCCGGCTCCTACCCCCTTCCTCACAATTGGAAGTCGCTTTTGAAACTGCTTGAAAATCTGAATTCTCTAGCATCTAAAATAACTATTCTTACGCATAAATTCCTTCTCAATGTCCCGGCTTTTCTTCCTATTTCGGAAGAATCAAGCTTTTTTCTGTCGAAAATTGTCGGATTCCGTGATCCTCAAAATTATGGGAAATTGATTTCCTACTCTATTTCATATGTCTTTAAATTGTTTTTTCACGTCCAAGTTACGATTGACTGCATGTCGTGTTACTCGTTCCGCTTTAAGTTACAGCTGATTCATCTAGTGTTGTTTGTTTATTCCGAACTGCCTGTTTGTCAAACTTGTTTGTATACAAGTTTGGGTAAGGCCAAGTTATCGTTTATTTCCTGTATGCTTGTCAAAGGTCAGAGCAAGCTTTCCTTATCTCAACTCTGGCTGATTGCCAACCATTGTCTTGCGAGTCGCTTCCGTAAGTTCAGAAGCTGCTTAATTCATCACCAAAATAAACTTGTTCCGGTCAAGGACTCTTTCAGATATTTATATTCCTTATCTCTCTGTACTGTGTGGGTCAAGGCCGCGCTTGCCTGTGTCTCCCACTTGTTCAGACTCGTATCCTACAACTGCTTCGATTCTTGTTTCATAACATCGTTGCATATCCTTTACGCGCTTATGTATTGCACTTTGCTTACATATTTTGCAATCTTGTTGTTCATTGATGAACAAACTTGTTTTTTCTTGTCGTTACTTTCGATGTGTTTTGGTATTTATACTTGTTATGTCACGTTTCTCGCTGACTTAAGTATTTTTCTGATTAACCCCTTTGATACTTATTATGACTTGAGGTCATTGTTTATGGCTACTAGATTGTTACCTATGGCGTTCTTGCTTTCTACTCGCATAGTTCCTTTGTTTATTTGGTATATTCTTACCCTTAATAGATGTACTTGTTTCTATACGCTTTGTTTAAACTTGTTAATTCTCCTTTTGCGCCTTATCGCCTTCTTTACTAGTGCTTTATTTCCCTTAGCTTCTAGCTATTTTGTGATTGAAGGTGTTGTTAATCCTCGTTTTTTAACTCCGCTTTCCAATGACCCTGATGACCTGCTTCCACTCACACCTGGTCACTTCCTTACACGCACTTCTCTCTCTGCCCCTCCTCCCCTTCCCAATTCTTACAGGGATTCTAATCTACCTATCGTTTGGCGTAAACTTGAAGCCCTCCGTAATTCCTTTTGGAAGAGGTGGAACTTGGAATATTTAACTTTCTTGCAACGGAGACAGAAGTGGTTTCTTTCCAGTCCCGACATTAAAGTGGTGGACTTGGTCTTGGTTAGGGATGTTTCACCCCCTCTAGTTTGGACTTCTGGTAGAGTGACCGAGTGTTATCCTGGAAGAGATGGGAGAGTCAGGGTGGCCAAAATCTTGACCACTAATGGTCCGATCACAAGACCACTGTCTTTGATCGCTCCATTACCTTTAAATGTTTAACTGCTTATTTGTACTCTGTTGGTGTTTTTTCCCTCCCAGTATGGTGTATTCTTGGAATACACGGTACGAGAGAATATAAAGTTTAATGCTCTTTGCATGTTCATTCCTTCCTCTTTGTCAAACACCAACAGTGATCTTCTATTTTCTCTTTGGTGATCATGTCGCTTATATCTTTTGTGAGTCTGTTCTAGATATATATCTTCCATGACCCTCCTAGCGTCATCCAGCAGCGAATCTCTGAAGCTCCTCAAATTTTCCTGGTGCAAGAGGACTTCTTTTTCCATCTGGCCACCAGTTCTCGTTGCCATCGTCAGCTATTATCTCCTTGAGCAAGAGAACTTCGTCTCCTTTTTCACTCACCATGCTGTGCTAATTTCGCCTGCTATCAACTCTTTGAAGACCATCTCCTCAAGAGAATTTAATTTCTTATGTTGGTTATTCTGATATGTATTCCTTTTGTCTCCTACCCCCACTCCTTTCCCTTCCTTGGACTCTCTGTGCTCCGCTGAGTGGGTCTCACTTGTGCGCCGGCCGTCGACTCAGTTAAGGCTCAACTAGAGCTAGCCTCCTGACCTAACGAGGCATTTTTTAGATTCCACGCCATGTGGTAACTTTAACCATCAAGGAGAACCTCACTTTCGCCATGCAGCAAAGTTAAGTACAAACTTCAAGTTTTAACCTCATCTTCATGATTTTAACGTCTACATGCTTCTAACGATCTTTTATAGGCAGTGTGAAATTACTTATTTGTTGAAAAAATCATCCTTCGCGGGATTTTCCATGTTGGGCTTTTGTCTAATCAAGCCAATCTTGGTGAAAAGCAGCATTTCTTATGCTTGTTAAATGAGAAATCTTCTCACCACGTGGGATATTATCTAATACCCGCTGTCTATAAATTACAAAGCTAGTTCCTCCGCTGGATTAAATTTGACCCCATTCTTCTATAAAGATCGTTCTGGAACCTTCCAGATCCTGTACTCTATCTGCGAGTCTTGCCGTCAGGTATTTTTCACTCACTTGTGAGAATACTATTTAAAATGAGGAATCTTCCTTATAAATTACTGCAATAGCGAACTTTCTTCCACCGTTGGAATGTTCTATGGCGCATTTAATTGTAATTCACAACTTTCTCAAGAAATAGACTCTCGCCTACCTAGTGCAACCAGTTAATTTCATCATTGCAATAACTTTCTTTCCCATAAACTTTCGTGTCTCTACAGTGAACTTTTCATCTATTTTAAAGACTATAGTGATAACTAGTGCTTGTCCCACTTTTCTACCGCGTCGCGATCGTCAGTTTACATTAAATTAGGTCCTGAACATTGATCCTAAATCCCAACTATCTTTCCTCAACCTTCTACTAACAAACCATATTAATAAAATTGTAACTTTTCTATAAGGTGTCACTCTACGAAGTGCCCTTCCATTTTGCTTGTTTATCATTAATTAATTTCTGTATAACTACGTGTTTTATACACGGTTCAAACTTACATTGTTTCTTCCCCATAATCAGGGAAAACAATTCTTTTAACTCTTGAGTGAGTTATTTCTAGGTCTCACGAAATGGAAACTTCCCCATTTGGCTCGTGATTACTACTTAAACATAGGAAGTCTAGAACCTTCCTTTTGACTTTCTCTTCAGGTTTCACCGTAAGTGACCTGCTCTCTTTTGTATAATTGTTATAAAGTAATTTAGCTTAAATATAAGAAGTTGTAGGAACTTCTATCTTTTTCTTATTGTTATTTTCGAAGTTGTCACTCTCTCTAGAATATTCTCTCAGAAATTTCTTATAGTACACTCCTTGTACTCAATTTAATGTTTAAACTTTAATTACTTCATTTCTCTTTCTTAAATCTTATAAAGATTTTAGAACATATATAAGGTTTGAAACCTAATAAATTGTCAATTGCCTGGAGCAAACGTTTAATGTTTTCTGAGGTCTGTGACCCAAAAATTGTTAACCAAATTGAAAATATATATTTGTTAAAGTTATCAACTTCTTTTGAATTGTTAAATAAATTAAGCGTTTCTTTTCGCTTTCTCATTTTTCTAGTACAACGGTTAGGCAAGATCCTGTCTTCCTTGGCTCTCCCTACTAAATGCCATTAAATCCATTAATAGGTCTTTCACCACTTGTTGCATTCGAGCAAGAACTCTTAGTGGTAATCTCGTTAAAGTTTCTCTTAGCTTTAATAGCTAATTCTAACTGGCCAGTAAGGCAAGTAAAGCTCGCTACGCCAGCTACCTGCTTGTGGAGATCCTCTCCGAAAAACTTATGGTCAGTTTTCTAAATGATAAGTGTTTCTCTTTGTCTAAACTTTTAGCCGGCTCCTCGCTGAGTAAAAGCTTAGCCATTTCCTAATGCAACCATTGGTTCATTTACCAAAATTACTCCCCAAGGTATAATTTTTTATCATTATCCTTCTTGGAAGCACTTGGTCGCTTTTTCAGGAACTCCATAATTTCGAAAACTGGAATTACCAAACCTGATTCAAATTATTGGCATTCTTCGAATTACTTTGCAAAAACGAATTTCTTGGAACAGACATACAATAAATCTCTTACTCTCAGTCTTGCCAGACCACCACCTTTCCCCATAGTAAGCAGATGCATGCTAGAGAGGGAATATACCAAAGCCACTCTCTTGCAAACCGCCCAAGTTCTAGCTGTGTTTCCCGTCCGCTTAGACAAAGCCCTTACCCACTTTAGGTATCCGAGAGCGGATTTGCGGTGGCAACCGCCTCTAAGTGCATTTAAGGTTAAATTTACAACTTTTGTGGGACTCTCCTCCTATTTTTCTATCCTTTTTCTCCAGTCCGAAACCTACCTCCTTTTCTTAATCATCTTCCCTTGGTGGTTAGGTTATTCCTCAGCCAATAATCTACCCACCTCGAGTAATTAGGTGACTGGAGTGTCCAAGTTGACTCGAATAATTTGAAATAGTTCAGTCCCCCACTGTGGCGTGTAGCCCTTATTGAAGGCAGACTTAAATTTGCTCACACGAACAAAATCCCCAATTTTCAGTCGGTGACGTTTAGGATCGGCTGTTTTTATGGGGTTAAACAGTTTATCCAATCGCTGAATATTTTTAGTCACGAGGCGTGGCTTGGTCCCAATCGTTCTATGTTTGGTGTCACTGTAACGTGATACTAGCTCAGGTAACATGTCCAACCAGCGATACGTGCCCTGAGCGGTAAACGCTTTCCTCATATGGGTTTTCAATGTTCGGTTGAACCGTTCGACCACACTGGCTTTGAGATTGCTGTACGTGGTGTAATGGTGAATATCCTTAGATTTGAGAAAACTGGAGAAATCTTTGTTGAAAAATTCTTTCCCCTGGTCAGTTTGTACCAGCTGAGGTTGGCGTTTGGAGTGTTGAATAATATGATGAAAGGCCTTGGTAACTAGTGGACCAGACTTGCGACGCACAGGTTCAACAAAGGCCATTTTGGAATAGACATCAATGTCGGTCAACATATAGGGTACACCGTCGTTAACGCCAGCATAGGGTATCATTTCAACCAAGTCAGCCTGCCAAAGTTCATCCACACCTCGTGAAATCACCTCGAGTCGTGGATAGTGATGCCTAGCTGGGCGATGCAACTCGTGAGCAATACCCATTTTAATGGGTGAGGGCTTAAACAATAATTTTGGCATTTCGAAGTTCTTGTTCAATTTCTTGAATTTCCCAATCGTGACCGGTATGGCCAGCTTGACGTGAAGCATGCAACAACTGTAGCCGCTGGACGAGCTTATTGGGATTGTGCCAGTAAGTAACATCCACAAGGGGTTTTAATGGCTTAAGTGTCACTCCCGGAGCGGACGCTTTACGACGAGTACTTTGACTAGTGGAAAACATTTTTGCAATGATGGTTTTATATTTTTGAGATATATTGGCATTCACTTGTTGAGTGGGATCATACTGTCTTTTGTGAGCATGGGTATCCAATAAAATGGATTTATATTTGTCAAGGTCCTCTGACGTATAATCATGGGAAGAGGGGGTCCGAGAAAAGAGCAGCTTTAACAGTCCTGGCGTTAATTTATAGTTGATGTTTTTAATGACAGCTTTAGTACGAGCAAATTTAATGGATGAATCGCCAATTTTAAAACTATCATCCTCATAGCGAACACCATACGTGGTATCAGTATTTCCAAAAAATAACTCGGTGAAATAGGGTTCCAATGTTGATCCATAATATTTTATTAAAATGGTTTTCAGTAGTGCTTTATGTTGAGGGGTGGCCAAGAGTTGTGAAAACGGAGACGCTCTGGAAGGGCAAGGTGTTTCGACCCTGGCCAAGGATTTCTTTTTTCGCAAAAACTCTGCAAGGGATGCGGCCTTTTTTTTGAGGCGTAAACACTTGTTCCTCCTCATCCTCAACTTCACTAACACTAGTCAAATCTTCCTGTTCCTCTTCCTCAGGGTCCTCGTGCAGCGTCTGCGTGGCTTGTGAAACCGTGGGTAGCGTTTCAGATGGCTTGAAAGAGGGTTTCTACATGGCTTTTAGTGGAGGTGCTAAATGTTGTTGAATAAACAAAGCATGATTTGCACGTGATTGTTTCAATTGACGAAACTTTTGGCGAATAGTATTTTTTGCTCTAATAATATGCTTTTTCAATTGACTCTCTGCTAACGCCATGGTGTCTTGACAAATGACTTGCCGGGGAATGAGACAGGGCCTTAAATAGCAATAAAATGATCAAACCCTAAGCGATACCGTCCTTGGTTGAGTTCACTTTGTTTGTCAATCACTAAACAGGCATGACGTTGAGTGTTCCAGCACTTGGCACACAATTCTGTAAACATTTGAAAGGTCATATCTGGATTCACATGTTCATTATAAATGTGACGACTGTTCCTCTCGTCCTGACGAAATAAAACAATGACATTGGCATTGTCACGAATCAACTGTTTGGACATTTTAGAATACGTTTGTCCAAGATTGAAGCAATCGATATGTTTGTGACGACCCATGCTGAAATAGCTTTGAATGATGCCTTGACGTTCAGTGGATACATCATCGAAAATCATGAGTGAATCAGGCTTTACCTCATCCGGTGAAATCACATTTTCTTGCATGGAAAATGTAAAATAACCCATATTCTCTTTTTGTAATCCAGACATGACTTGATCCAGAAACACGTAGAGGGGTTGGTAGAGAGATTTTGCAAAAATATAAATATTTTGAAAACGCAGACCATTGGGCGCTGTGATGAACGTTAGCAAAAGATTAGTCTTTCCACAGCCGGAAGGCCCCACAATGATGCAGCGAATGGAAGATGGAAAGAGTGAACCATGGCGTTGTTCACGTGATGTGGGACAGAGATGGAAACCATGTCCCCCACGGGGAATGACTCTTGCTGCTTAATAATCTTCATTTCAACTAAGGCTTAGACAGGCTGTCTATATACAGGACACCGAGCCTTGTCATAGAAACAGTAGACTGGTACTACAGGTTGACGATGGATGTCTTTGGACGTGCATTGATGGCCAAACTAGGTCTGTACCCATACATGATCCTAAACAAGAAACAGATCCTGCTAATAAACACTATGTGGATAGGTCAGTAGTGCCACGCACAAAACAGGGAGATTATGACTTTAAGGGAAAGCGGTTAACCCATGTAAAACATCCTCAAGTGTCTACAGACGTTATTACGAAAAAGTATGTGGATAACAAAGTGTATGAGTTTTATGACAAAGTGCCCCAGCTTACGGTGAATGGCTATAGCGCTAATCACCATCGGATTATTCACGTGGAAGACCCGCAAGACGAAGACGATGTTTGTACCAAGCGTTACGTGACCTATGAAATGAAAAGGCTTTATAAATTTATCCCATCTGTATTTTTAGTGTATCTGACAAATGAAAAACCTCTGAATGACAGAAACCATTTACCGCTAGTCCATGATCAGCACTTGACCTATGTGCTTGCTTCGGATTTAAGCCACTATCGATTACACTATGATGGAACCATTCACATCAAATATGCCATACCTGATGAGAACCATTTACAAATAAAGATAAATGGTCATAGGATGTTGATCCATAACCATGAAATGGTCAATGCAGGTGACGTATTATCCTTTCATCTCATGTTGACATGGGATGAAAAGCAAGCGGGAAAAACCATAAACGATTTCCCACTTTATGTGGAATTGGAATATACAGCCATGAAATAACCATCTGACGTTAGTTGTGATTTAAACTTTCTTGTGAAAGGTTGTTGGTCATTATCATCATGGTGAAACAAAGGTATGCAGTGAGAAAGACTAAAAAAAGGACTTTGTCCTTGGCAAAGCCTGGGCTTAAGACATTCGTGGACAAGCCCTTGCGAAAGAAAAAAAAGAAAAAATAATGTATTGACCATAAGGAAAGCCTTTTGAGCAGCACAGAGACATGTTGTTCCAAAACGTCGGCGACAGGTTTCAAACCAAGGGCGAGTGATTCCCGTCCCCAAACGAGCGGGATTTTACCTGCATTATTTGCCGGTCTGGCTGCTCTAGGTTCACTTTTGGGCGGTGCCAGTGCAGTGGCGAAAACCATTAAAGCCGCGCAGCAGGGCAAGCAACAACTCAAAGAAAGTCAACGACACAATGAAACGATGGAAGCGATTGCCATGGGGGCTAGAAATGCCAATTTAAAGCCAGCCTTTTATCAACAAGGATTTGGGATTTCACCATTTCGAAGTATTAAAAAAAAAATAACCTCAGCCATAGCAAGACATGTCCTAACGCATCAACTAGTGGAAAGCTATGCTAAACAACTAAAGCTTTCTCATTTTCGAGGTGTGTTTATGCGAAACCAATTACCCCCACGACCCTGGAAACAGGAATGTGCTATTGTCAATTTGGATGATCACCGAGGACCAGGAACGCATTATGTAGCTTATGTCAAAGAGGGATCCACTGTATGGTACTTTGACAGTTTTGGGAATTTGCCCCCGCCCATGGAACTAGTGACCTATTTTGGAAACAGGATCAAGATATATTATAATGTGAAACGTGAGCAAACGTTTAACAGCCCACAGTGTGGACGCTTGTGTTTAATTTTTTTATATAAGGCGCAGCATAAGCTAAAACGTCACCAGTATGTCGGCAGAAAGTAAAACGTTTACAGTGTATGGACCTGGACCTTGAAACACTCTCACCTCCTCGCTGGAGTTGATTTAACTTTAACTACCCTCATTTACCACAAACCTACAGAATTTACTGCCTTTAAATCCAGGCCACAAGTGATTTTAACGTTACTTCCCGACATTGAATGGGCGCCAAGGTCGACCATATGGACCTTCCTGAATAAAATAGGATAAAATACGATACAAAACTGTTGCCCCGACTATGAAACACCATATCCCAGGCGTAGGGCATTTGGCATGCGTTTGCTGATGTACCAGGTTCATGCAAGACAGGAATATAAACACACATGGATTTTAAAAAGATAATCTATTGGCTGTACTAAACACATATATATAAAATATACAACACAAAATACCCTTCAATACACTTGTAATAATATCTGTACAGTACCTTTGTTCACTGAATTTAGGCTCTGAGAGCAAGAAAAACACTACGGTCATATCAGACCCAGGCATAACAGCCACCTATGTATATACACTGTACCGTCCGTACACAAAATATCTACACACGTTACGACTGGTTCATTCTACTTTCTTCTGTTACGGCACGTTCGCCTCTCCATTCTCGCATGACTTCGATGAAATGTTTACGACTGGATTATCCTTTAGGCGTGGTAAGTTATTACCGACAGCCCATGGTATGGATGGACCCATGAAAAATCGTAGCCTCCAATAGCCCGTAAGAGCTCAGTGGATAGCTAAACATTAGTCACTGCTCGTTCGTATTACGATACCATGATCGAGTAATAACGACACTAATTGCAAGTTGACAAACGGACTTTCGTAGTACAAGCATGAAGACGATCTCTAACTGTTCGTTACGGAAACCATGTCACGTAAAACGACCCTGGGCGTTAGTAGATCAGTGTTCTGCCGATAAAACAATAAGACAAGACCTGAACGCCAGACACGCCATTATATGCACTCGCGTAAGGATCCAATAACCCCAAAGTTTCTGCCGGAACTAACTTGTGCGTAGCCCGCTCCTAGCGGAACATCCGCGTCAACACATAAACATCAGACAGTCAAAATCCACACTGACGTCACACAGTTGTTTCTTCACGCGAAGTTCATGGGAGTTCATGCCATACATAGCCTAGGTAATCCCACACAAGCCGAATTACTGCCTGTCTTTTCCGGGTATGTCACAAATCCAGCACTCGAAAATATCAATTCTTTGTACCTTTATAGTACAGCCACAAATCTAACCTTTAACATTACTAGGTAAAAATAAAGCAATTAACCCCAAACCAAAATGAAATAATGCTTCTACTTAATACAGTCTTATATATCCTTATTCCCAAAACGTAATAAATCGCAAAACCCCGTATTTTATAATATCAAATATCCAAAAACCGATAATTAATAAACAGTGATCCTAGGTTGTCCGGACCATCCAAATATGAATCCGTCCACAAAAACACACAGGCACAATAAAAATCACCTCTGCAACCCCACGTTAACCCAATATAATAAGATACGAATAAAATACCCCAAACTAACTGCACAAGGCAGAAAACCCGAGGGTGAGCTACTGTAACTGAATAAATTCGGTTACAACCTGAAGTCAGCCTAGACTTTTACCCGCCTATCGAATTGTGTGAAAAAAAGCTATGGTTTAGGACTTGTTTCTCTTGAAACGTACAATCGAATATACAACATACGTGAAAATGTGATCAACAAGTTTTACTATGATGATTCTGTGCTCACCCTGAACTCTGGTGGATACACGATCGATGACATTTATGAACACATTTATGTGGTGTTGATCAATGAGTATGGTTTAAAGTCATTTCTCGACGGAACGCACAAGTTTGAACTTGTAGGCAATACCAACACTCATTGCTGCAGTATTTTCTCTACCTTTAACATTGACTTTAAAACACGCCCCGATTCCATTGGCCCATTACTAGGATTTAAGCCACGTGTTTTGGAGCCCAACAAAAAACATGAATCAGACCATGAAGTGAAATTCATTGAGGACCATCATGTGTCGGTGACGTGTAATATTATTAGCCAAGTGTACACCAATCAAGAACCATCGCATTCGCTTTATGACTTTATTGTGACATCGCCCAATGGGTATATTATTCGTGAAAACCCTCCAGTGGTGCTTTTTCATTCTGTGGCCGTCGATAGTATTAGTAATATAACATTAAGACTGATCAATAGAGATCAACAAATCATTGATCTAGATTCTACCACACTAGTGACTTACAAGTTGGTGCTAAAGCCACTATGAAGTTTGTGTATAAAGCAACAACACCGTCTAGGAATGGTGTTAGTTGTTTGCCACGTGAATACACGTTAACATCTCAAGACAAGCAGATTTTACAGCATTTGGGTTACCACGTCAACCCTCATAATGAATTCTATCCTAGAGATAGCGAATCACATCGAGGAGCAACCAGGAGTGGTAAGAATTGATCTCCATTCCTATCAAGCTCAAACACCTGGTCTCAATAACAATGATGAAATTCAATTTGTTATCAAAAACCAAGATATTTACACCCTACCGCATGAAAGTGTCATTCAGATTGAAGGTCGGCTCACCAAAGCTGATGGCTCTACACCCACCACATCCAAGTTGGCCAACCATGGTTTGGCCTTTCTGTTTTCTGAAGTGCGGTATTGTGCCCAACTCAAGGAATGGGTATTCCAAGATTCAGACACCTAGATATCAAGGGAAAGGCTACAGCCGCTTTTGAAAGTTGAGATATTTGAATATCGCGCTCCATTACTTCTAGAAGGGAATGGAAATTTTATGCAGCCAAGAGCATGTCAAGTGACGTAGCGAGTAGTAGCAGAGGTCGAGACTATTTGTTGATTAAATAGTTAGCCATGGAGTAGAGACTTGAGACTTGGATCAGATTACTGGCACGGCCAAATGAAAGAGAATGCACTTAGTCCTGCGTTCATAAGCAGGAAACTTCGTCCATCAGAAAGGAATTATTACACCACAGAGTTAGAAGCACTTGCTGTAATCTTCGCGTTGGAGTCGTGGAAGAAAATGTTAATTGGACATTCAGTAATTGTGAGGACTGATCACCACGCATTGGAGTTTATCTTTAGAACAAACTTTGCCAGTGATAGGATAACTAGATGGTCACTTTTTATTCAACAATTCAACCTAGTTATTGAACACACTCCTGGAAAGTTGAACGTTGGAGCTGATTTATTGAGTAGAGCAGTGGAGTCTACATCTAAGGTTTTTCAAGTTAACCTGACGCAGGAAGATGAGGATACCTTGAGAAGGTTAAGATTGTTGCATTTATCCCAGAGGAGAGACCGACGTTTTAGAAACATTTTTCGTTTTCTACAGGGAGACATGGATCCAAATGATGATGATTTTGTGGAAGTAAACAACAATGGAAGCTATGAAATCGCTAATACACGAACTGGTAACATCGTGGGAACTTATAATGCAGCGAATTTGAAGATTTATTCTTCAAGAACCAGATGATTTAATGTGTAGATAGGAAAAATAAAAATGTTGCAATTTTTATTTTTTTGCTAGGTGTGGGGTGGATGTGCCCAACTCTAGGAATGGGTATTCCAAGATTCAGACACCTAGATATCAAGGGAAAGGCTACAGCCGCTTTTGAAAGTTGAGATATTTGAATATCGCGCTCCATTACTTCTAGAAGGGAATGGAAATGTTATGCAGCCAAGAGCATGTCAAGTGACGTAGCGAGTAGTAGCAGAGGTCGAGACTATTTGTTGATTAAATAGTAGCCATGGAGTAGAGACTTGAGACTTGGATCAGATTACTGGCACGGCCAAATGAAAGAGAATGCACTTAGTCTCAAGTGAATCGGACCAGGGATTCCAGAGATATGAGGATTTCCAGATTTCAGCGTGATTCAGCGTGGACCTGACCGTTTTGAATAAAAGCCGGCCGGCCCAAGCAACATCAGCTCACTTCGAAACAAGCTCTTGCATGGCAAGGTGCTGCTGCCACGTTGAGCCAAGGCACATGGTTGCCGGATCTACGCAGAACATATCTTTAAATTGTGATAGTTACAAAAGTGCTGCGATACATGTGGAACATAGTAAGTTTCCGGCAGAGAGAATCACTAAGGTGATTGTTATTTTTATACGGACACTGGTGAAATACTTTATTTCTATATGGACATATGCTAGACTTTGTCTAGAAAGTACTTTGTCACAGTCCAGTAATAATAATTTAATACTTGGATATTTTAGTCCAATTAGTCAGTCTCATATTTGTAACTTGATAACCACTCCGATCTTTCAGTATATTGAAGGCCAGTCTATCACGGTGTTGTTCATTAGCCGACGAAGGGAAACTATAAGTTGCTTCGCGCATGATAGATGGTGATAAGCCATGCCCAGGGAACGATCTTCAGAACAGCCGTTGATTGGTTTAGACTGTCAGTGTTTTCTTGTACTGAAAAGATTACCGTGAGTTATGTTACAACTGACATATTTGAGAATAGATCATTTAGATCTGACCCCAGTTAAGCAAACTGTTATGGATTTAACAGAAGTAAATATTAAAATGGATCAACAGTTACTTCAAACTTCAAGAGATATTACCACTATGTCTTGTTAGACAGATTGTGGGTATATAATGGCGGCCGATACAAGGATTAGACGTGCGTGTCCGATAGGGCATGTATCTGGATAAATCTGGTACAGACCAGGTTCACTACGCTTCAAGACCAACGAGAAATGTAAGCCAATTTTGACTTTATATTATGCCTAGCTAATTGGAACAAATTCATTTTCTGCAGATGACCAACACATTTATTTTTCTTCGTATTTAAATCTTGCAATGATTTACGCAAGACATATTAGAGTTATTCTGAGTATTTTCAGCACTCAGAACAGTTTAGGATCGATGACCGAGCATAACGAGCATTTATTTGAATGTTTCTATTTTTTGAATAATCACGGTAATCAGCCGATGTAACTGTAAAAGTTAATAATTATTTTTGTTGAGGAATGGATATTTTATCCATGTTCGAAGAATCGAACTTGTGGATTCTCACATAATGAAATAATAATTAAATATATTTAAAATAATATAACTAATAATAATAATAATAATAATCCACTATTAATAATAATAATAATGATTTTCATAACTTTTCTAAATAATTCTTGGATCTTATATTTTCTAATAATCACATTTATTGAGAGAGAGCTTATGAAGTAGTTTAATCATTTATAGTTTGGAACAGGTGATTTTCCGAAGGATAGTGGTTAGCGCAAGCTCAAATTCAACCAACATGACAGTTCTGGTTGAACAGTTAATATTTGCAATGAGCAAAGTATATTTTTCAGATAACACGGAGAGGCATGAAACGGGAAGCAAATGATATTTGTATCAATTAGGATATTTTTGTATTTATATAAAATCATGACGTAGATACACATTCGAAAGTGAAATAAAGAGTATCATAAGTATGGTAAATTCACGGGTTGAACTGAATGGTAAAATAAAATAAACTTGTAAGTTTATTAATCTTCCAGTGTTGATAACAAGCAGAGGCTTGATTTATTGTATAAATTTTGGGAAGAAAAATTATGTTAGTGGAGTAGTTGAAATGCCATTCCCAGGTGCGCATGTTTAAGTCGCAGGAATGAGGAGGTTTTTATTTGAGCATCAATCAAATAGCAGGTTCGATGACTCAGTGTTAAAGAAGGAGTATTGGAACTACACATTGCGTCGTATGAATGACCCAGAGGTTATTTCTTAAAAGCCATCAGTTCTTATTTCAACCTTGTTTACGGATTCCATTAAGACTTTGATTTTGCTAGAACCCGGATTTGTCATGATTGTATTTTATTCTTCTTCAGAGGAAGACCTTTGCCGTTGTTGTTGGAATATTATGTTCTTATAAAAATAATAGAATGGGCCACTGCCAATTAAAAAATAATTCTATAACCACGAATAATTTGAAGGATGTTTTCAATCCTAGTGCCATGAACTAAATGAATTTATTATGAAGCTACAATTCTTATTTCCGCATTCTGTCGAAGAATTGCAAGTTGTGAAAGTTACTAAAATGGCCATAAATATAAATATTTTTCTTAATAATGATTCCAAGTGGAAAATTGAATAGTTGAATGGTCCAACAATTTATTGATCAAGTTGATGTTTCAGAAATCATATATTTTGTTAGGAACTTGAAGTTCATAATCGAGTCACTTCTCGAAACGTTTAATGTCAGAAGAACAATTAATTTTTGTTGTGCTTCGCACAGTTCTTCGATGCTATGCTCAAAGGTCAGATACTTTTCAGATGTTGTTATTAATATGTATACATAATTTGTGTTGATTCAGAGATAATAATATTTTTTGACAATATTTTTTGAAACTGGAAAAATAAGTGAAAGTTAAAAATTCTATGAACAATTATTCTACGAGTGTTAATATTATGTAAAAATTCAACCAGTGAACTACAGTATTTCCAGTAAAGACAATTAAATTTGAACTGGATTTAATCATAAATAATCGATATAATTTTGGAACACAGTCTACAGGACTGATAATCAGACTTGTGTTTCCAAAGATAATTGTCCAATGTGTTGGAAAATTTCTGTACATTGTGTAAATAGGGGTGTGGGTCGCCACACATGAATGATGCTGCTTCGAGCATCTTATTTTGCAGTCAATTTTAAATTCAAAATAAAATGAGATAATTTTACATGATGTGTTATGCCCAGTTGAATCTCCTTCTATCCTTATTGTTGCATTGAGCCAAAAATCAGTAAAGCATTTTTTTCATTTGATGTCGTTTTTGCGATTAGCTTTAACCCATCTGGCGCCCCGGGATATTTTGACTCTCGTACTGACTGATTATTGGTAAAATGCATATGTGGTCGTGCGGACTCCGGTCTAAACGGGCACAGTATGTCATTAACGATATCGTGGTGAATAGCACTCGAAATGTGGGCATTTCCAGTGTCATGAAACTATACCCCTCTTATAGTGAGGAAGAAGGTAAAACACTTTGCATGGCAGGTTGGTGTCCTGACTCGACCAATGACTGGATGGTACACACCGATGGGACCTTTACTGGATATTTACCTCTTAAACTGATTTTAGGCTTTGCCGAAGATCACCAACGCATTGTGGTCAACGCAAGGCAAGTGCTTTACCTAGTGATAGACAGGAGTGATAATAATGCACTCAAGGGAGCCGACAATGCCCCCATCGATTCAAAAATTCAACTACAACGCTTGCTATGGAAAGTCCCCCATGTGACCCTTGAAGATAGCAAAAAACTGGACATACTCAAAATGGTAAAGAGAGATATGCCTCCACCCATGGAATTTAGAAGCTGGGCACTCCATGAGTATCCGCTATTGGCTACCACCAACACACACAGTTGGTCTGTAAAAACAGCTCTCTATACAGAGAGACCTCTCTACCTGATCGTGGGTTTTCAAACGAATCGCAAGTATCAACAAACCAAAGATGCCACGCAATTTGATCACCTGCAATTGAGAAATGCACGTCTTTTCCTCAACGGAGCCGTGTTTCCCTATGAAGGACTGGATTTGGATTTTCCAAAAAATAAGTTTGGCCCCCTGTACGACTTGCTTTCTAAATTTCGATGGTCGTATTATCAAAAAGAGAACGGCCCAATGCTACTACCCCAAGCGTTTAAGGCAAGAGCGCCACTGATTGTCTTTGACTGTTCTTACCTGGAAGAGTCTGTCAAGCCATCCAATATCGACATTCGACTAGATTTTGAAACGCATGACAATGTACCAGCCAATACGACGGCCTACTGTTTGATTATTCATCACAAACAAGTCAACTATTATCCACTGTCCAACCAAGTGACGAGTGTATAAATAACAGCTCAACCCACGTCAAGCCGCTCAGTCATGTCTTGCTTTAAAGCCTCAAGAGACGTCACATCCATGAATTTAAACTCTGAGGAACAACGTTTCAAGACTTTTGCCACATGGCCGGTGCCTTTCATAAACCCTCAAGCCTTGGCGGCCGCTGGACTCTACTATTTAAAAACAAGAGATGAAGTGAAATGTGCCTTTTGTCCCATCATCATAGACCAATGGCAGGAGGGCGATGAACCCATGCAGGAACATCAGCGCTGGTCACCCACCTGCCCCTACCTGTGCAGAATGGAAGTGGGAAATATACCCTGTCATTCAAGCTATCCCTCACTTGTGTCCCTGGGTAATGAAAAAAAAAACAAGTTACAATACATGTGAATCGTATGGTATCCATGGTGCTTCGGTGAGCAGCTCACCATCAAAAATGCCTAGTTTAGAGACATTGGGACATCATCGGTGTTATGGACGTTACAAACACAAGAGACTATATTGTTGTATCAGTTGGTATCGTCCTTATCCCAAAATGACAAAAGCCTGTAAGACGTGTTATGATAATAAAATGATGTAATTCTTAAATTCTTATTTTTTGCATGTCCCTCTGTCCTACCCTAACCTCAATTTGAAACTAGCATGGCAGGTAAGTCCATGTCATGATCACACTTTAGTGGTCGATCGTCAGTCAGTCGCCAGTTGAACTTGGTCCAGGCAAGCGTCAACATGTTGCGCACACTCATAGTGGATTGCCAAGGGTTTAAAATTGGTGACAACAAATTTATATTTAAACAAGTGGCCATGTTCGATTGTACCACGTTTTGGATATCGCAAGCTACGCATTTGCTATTTAAACCACCCCATGCTTTTGATTTGTTGTGTGAAAAAGACCGTAAACACACCCAGTGGATTGAAAATCATAGGCAACTAGACTGGAATCAGGGAACCATTTCCTATAAATATTTGGATGTGGTCATGAAAGCACACTTGTCCTCGGCCAATGTGGTATTTGTGAAAGGTAATGAAAAACGTCAATGGTTGCAACCATTTTTGGCGTCTTACTGCCAATGTATCGACCTCATGGAGTTGGGCTGCCCCTCCCTGCAAACGCTCATGAATACTTGTTCCTGTGGCAACATTACCCATACAGCCCTATCGCATGCGTGGCATCTCTTTCATTGGTTAACCACCCATGCCTGCTGGGAGTTGTTAAACAAAATTATAACTCAAGATTTACCTGTGAATGACGCCAGTGAGATTTCTACAAGCGACGTGTAAACATCTACAGCACGTGATACCATGGAGAAAGGCAATGCTACGGACAAAGCCATCGGCAAGTTCTTTGTTTGCAAAAAAAACTAGACAGTTTTACCAAAGAGGAACTCTTGGCGCTCCCCAAGTCGTTCATTTATTATGTGGCCGCCAACGCGGTCAAAGAAATCTGGCAACATGTACCAAAATCATGGACTCAAGACCCTGTGTTGAGTGAATTGCAACCCTGTACGGATTACGATCACCATAAGCAAGTGGCCATGGTAAAAAATACCGTCTATGCGTCAGTGTGCGACTTGCCAGCTAGTGAAACTGTATCACGGTCATAAAAGTCCGTGTAAAGACTTTGTTGAATCATACCACGGGTGTCATGGCGAGAAAAAGCAACAACAACAGCAAACACAAACATCGTTCACAGAGGAGGAGGAAGACCAAGCCTTTTTACCATCGATGGAAAAGGATATGCCAGACCTGTTCTGGCAATGGCGTCATTGACAAAGTGATTCAATACTTACCTTTCGAAATCCATCTTCCAGGTTATCGTTTTTGCGGCCCTGGAACTCGTCTCGAAAAACGTTTACAACGTGGTGATGTACCCATTAATCTTTTGGATCAAGCATGCAAGGAACATGACCTTTCTTATCGCCATAGTCATCCTGGTTTAAGACATGTGGCAGATAAATTGTTACTGAAGAAAGCTAAACAACGTTTCACATCCAGTGATGCCTCAGTGGGTGAAAGGACGGCAGCCCTGATTGTCATGAGTGCTATGAAAGGAAAGTTGATGATGCATGGACATAAACATTGAGGAATTGAGGAGTGAGGAATTGGGATTTGTTTGTATTCTATATTTCTTTTGTCAATTCACTATGACTATGAAATAAAAACAAAGGTTTACCAGAGCACGATGTTTTGTTATTTTTAATTTTAAGAAATCGTGATGTTGATGGCTTATGTTCCATTTTACACATTTCACATATGATGAATTCACACACTGCCATTTGTCATTTTGCAATTTACAGATTTAAAAAAAGTTCGTTTCAAGTTTTGCGTTTTTGATGATATGGATTTTTCCAGTTTGTTGATGACACATTTTAAACAATGTCCGTTTGAAGTTTTTGAATTTTCAAATTTCACACATGGCCATTTCCAGTTTTTAAAAATGTCCGTTTTTAGTTTTGCCTTTTTTTTGGTGATATGGAAACATGGATTTTCCATTTTGCTGTTTTCACATTTTTCCATTTGGCGTATGTCGAAAGTTGAGATTTGACAATGATGTTGATGCAAGTGCTTGACCATGGCGATGCTGCAGTGAGTTTATGGGTGTTTGGAGAAACGTCGAGGTCTACGACTACTGCAGGTAAGACTGTTTTTACAAAAATAATGTCTTTTGACTGCCACATTTCCATGAAAAAACGAAACTATTGAAAACAAAATGAGTATATAAGAGACCATTTACCCCCTCCCCACTCACCCACCCTACCTCACCGTGTTTGCTCTGGTCAACCATACACATCAGTTTTCTCTCTCCACTCATACATTCACACCTGTCTTTGGGAACAAACACAACCACTTTATTTATTCCCAAAAGCACATTCACGACATGCACACTCATCCCAAAATAACTTTTTAGATTATCATTTACATTACGAATAATAATTAAATACTAGTTATTAACGTTACTAAAAATCTTACTTATTTCATATTTACAAAAAAAACTCAACTTTGTACAGCGTTAAAATAATCACACTATTTACCAATCAATTTTTTTTAAATAAGGTTGCATAGAACTGTTTTAAAGAGCAAATGGTCCAAGTGGGTTGCCACTATTTACAAAATCTACTATTTACAATGACAGAAACCAATATTTACCAAATACTAAATTTACAAGTTACATAAAGCTATGTCCCATAAACGATTAAACAATGAAATCACACCTCCTCCTCCTTGCGATCATAACCCCAGGGCAGGCTGGTGAGCAGATCATCAGCCCACACACGTTTGTTAACCATGGAGGCGAGGGTGCGTTTTCTCTGTTCCACAAGATACAAATGATGGTTGCTGGATTGTATCCTGCACTGTGTATGAGACATAGCTTTGCCAGTGCGTAAAACCTCTAAGTAATCGTCTACACGTAGCAATTTTACCACTGCCCTACCTACACCTTTTGCTCTTTTGGCTTCCTTACAGTCTAGTGTGCGGTAAGCATACATTTTTGAGGCCAAGCCTACGAATTCCGTCATAATGGAATCACCGCATTCATCTTTTAAAACACCCATTTCCTTCTTGTTTTTTATGGGCAGCTGAAACACGTTGTCAGCGCTATAGCAAGAGGTGTCGAACCAGTCACTATGTTGCCTCATGACGTCATAGGGGTGGCAGTGGCGAATGTGGTAAATGAATGAGTCCGTGTCCATATACAAAAGAGAGACGTCCTCAAAATGGCGTTTCGCAAACTCATAGTGGAATCGATATATGACCGATTTAGAAAAGTCTAAAATGACTTGACCCAAGTAAATGGGCTTATCCATGGTCACGCTGGTCTTACTCATTTCAATAGTAGCCAAATCCTCATCGATAATTTTGATCGATTTGAAATTTGGCTTGGCAATGTACCGCCGGGCACCCCACTGCCCCTCCCAGACATTCACCAATTTAATGTCACGGTATTTGCGGACATTCTCCATAGACTTGCCATAGATGCAGTTGTTCATTAATTTAAAAAAATTAATTTTAAACTGCTGTGTTGCCATTTGTCGGTGCTCTGTGTTGAGTCGCATGTATGGCTCAAGCCATGCTTTTTGAGCAAAAGAAATACCCCTGTGGATTTTCTTCAACACCAAGCCTTGGGCGAGGCATTGCACCAACATTTGGATATGTAGCACATACCGATTTTTGTTGTAAAGTGTGCCCATGAGTTTTTCAATTTTCACTTTACTGTCAGGGGGAACCATTTGCTCAAGGCAGAATGGGAAATCGGCATGTTCATCATACAAGGATGAGGGATATTCAATATCCACTTCTAGCACATATCCACGGCCTGTTTCTTGGCTAGCCATGTTCACATCAAATTCTGACACTTGTTTGTCTGTCAGCCAAGCAAACTTCCCATAGGGCAAAGGCTGACTCATGGCGTAACCGTACAAATTATTCACGTCATAGTACATTAAGTACGATTCTGGTTTGTCTGCTGAATAATCAGGCATGTAGACATTGTTCGCTTCGGCATGGCGCTGGTTAAGTGACACAAAGCCGCCACGAATGCCCTTTTCAAAAAATAGAACCATGTCTACATCAGTGAGTAAATCCAATTCCACTTGAGTGTATTTCAAAGCGGCATCAAACGAGAGTCCAGGACTCGTATAATAGTGAGCCGGGTCAAGACCGTAAATGTGTTGACACAAGTTACGGAATTTTTGAAACACATCGGTGAGCAGCAATACATCCAGTTTTAGGTAATGCAAGGCATATTCACTTAGCGTCTTCATGCCAAACACTCGCCAAACTTGACATGCATGTGCATAGTCTTCATCGGAAACGGTACTGCGTGTTAGTTTCGAGTAAAATTTCTCTTGTGGTGGGAGTTTTCTTTGCTTTAACACGTCCCAGCTGTTGCAGAAATCATACGGGAATATACCTTTCCAAATGCACAATTGAAATTGCTCAGGATCATTAAAATGCATTCTAGTATTTTTTAATTCCTCTTCATTCAAGCCATTCACAAGGCTGTCTAGCGAGGATGCCATAAACTTAAAGGAATCCAAAAATCGAATGCTAAAGTCGCTCAACCTCCATGTCAGGGCTGTAAAACGCTCATGGTTTTGGGGAATAATGGTAAACGAGCCCTTGTTGACATGGCCCAATTCACGAATCAAAAACTGAATGTCATAATTCGCCAGATTGTGGAAAAAGACACTGATGAAGCGAGGAGCTGCAAAAGTTCAAGTTACATTTACTATGCGCAGCTCCACGAAACTCCCCCGTAAAGTGCGAGTGATCACGAACGGTGTCTTCAGCACTGATGAGTGGCTTTTCGCAAATATGGCATGTCGTGGCATGCTCATACTGCTGCTGCTGTTCTGGAGATAGACTCATGGGTACTGGGTGGTCCAGTAATTCCTGTACATGGTCGGCCAACTTCACAAGTTCATCCAAGAACCATCTGGCACAATCTGGCCCCTCGCGGTATTTGTAAACGGATTGTGTTGGGTCATAGGCACACACCACATTAAATCCTATGGCAAAAGGTTCATGTTTTTGAATGGGTGTGGTTGAGCTGATGGTGGGATCTGGTTCACATCCCGCCATGGGTGTGGTGAGTGCTTCGAAATCTGCATATACCACATAGGGAACAGTGTCACGCCTATGAATGTCCATAAACTTTAACACAGCCTTGTCCCCTTGTGGTAATATCAATCTCACCGCTTCCTGAGAAACGCAATCTACCCTATGACGTTCCAAAAGCGTAGGGGTTTTAAAATATTGCAAGCATCGATCACAAATATGTTTTACACCAGTGTGCTTAGACACTTGTCTGCTTAGCAATCTACTCAGGCTTTTAATTAGGCAATAGTGATTCACCTCTCCTACAGATAAATATAAAATATGAATGTGGTGTCGTTTCGGTTCTTTTGTGGCATAAAGAGGACCCACAATCTCATCACCATTAAGGCCATACACCATGAACGAAAAGTCCTGGTTGTCTTGTTCAAACCTATGGATCTCGGTTAAGTCCATAGGGAACGATACTCGAGTTAAATTTAAAGTTTGTTTCAATTCATCAAACTTGGCCTTGTACTTTGCTGGTCTGTTAACATGACGGTCTTGTGCTGGCTGCAAATACGCAGCCACAGCCCACAGAAAGCAATCATTGTCATGGTTCTCAATATTCACCACTGCCTTTTTCGAAGCTATTGCTGGTGGTGTTTTAATATAGCTAGACCCAGCATTCAACGGGTTGAATTGACAAATGTTGATTTGCAAATAATGAATTTTGTCTAACGCTAAACCACTGGGCCCTTGTTGCAGTTTTATCAAATTTTGATAGCAAGGCATTCACCACATGGCTTTGATACCACTGTTCCAAATTATGGGCTATCAAAAGCTCTTGCATTTTACTGCAAATATAGAATGTCTCTTTATGCTCTACGTCCTTCTTTTTATATGTGAAATCGCACACAAGTTCTGTATTCACCTTTAAACCTGTATGCAACCTTTGCGCTGTACAAATTTCAATTTTGAAAATTTCAAAACAAGATTCTAAAAATTCCTTGGGAATCAAACTTTTTCTAACATTGACCACGCGGCCAGAGCACACACGCGATTTGAAACAAGACTCAAGGGGCTCCCAAGTTAACGTATCCGCAGCAGTAAAAGACATTATTTTGAAAGAACACTCTCACCTGAGTTTTCAGCTGTAGACTGCTGGACAATGGTCCCAAACACACACGTTTCTGGTTATCAACAGAGGTCAAGCGTTTTCCAACACTCTAAAAAGAAATAAAATAAACCACCATAAGTATATCCATTCCATATAGTTTATGCATTTCATAAACAAAACAAAAACAAACAGGTTATATAAAAAAACAAATCTCACTTTCACGTGTAATGCTTTGCTATATTCCCGTCTCGTGGGCTAGTGTGGAAATGGTTTCCTTTTCTAGCTGTCTGTCTTTCTCTTTATTTAATATATTTCCCACAGACACACGACAGGTAGGCTATACACGTTATCTGCAAAAAAATAAATAAATAAAATCATTAATTACCTAATCAATAAATAATTGCATGTATTTATATAAAAAACAATAAATATTTAAATGAATAAATATATACCTACCCCACAACAAGGTTAAGTATTTTCCACCAACACCAAAACTGTTAAACAAGACCAGGGGTTTCATGCAACGCAGTGTGTTCAAAGGTAGTCACCTAAGTGAGAGTGGAAATAATAACGACATGTCTTTATATATGTTACGTTGCATGTAAAATCTTTTTTTCCCCACGCTTTGAACATTCTGTTATCAGGCACGTGGACAGCTAACGTCCAAGGTGAACACCTGTGGCAGATCAAATTTCACGTCAACTTGCATTTTGTCACGTACGAAGCAAACCAGGATGTAACTTGTTAACAGTTATCGTGCACGTGGACAGCCAAAGCCCAAGGTGAACACCTGTGGTAGATCAAATTTCACATGAACTTGCATTTTGTCACGTACGATGCAAGACAGGATGTAACTTGTTTAGCGTACATGTCATCTCACACGTGTGTGCATGCATTTCACACCCCCCTGCCACCACGATGGTCAGATTATTTCACCTTCAAGCGTCATTATCATTTTTCCATTGCACTTGTTGTCAAATCAGATCATCGCCTTCCAATAAGCTCAAATGGCATTCACCTCCTGCTTGTCTGCAAGTTTGTTTTCTGTACTCGCTTCGACCAACATAGAACCAAGTTCTCATCACCGGTTACACGTCAAAGGTAAAATGTGTGAAAAAACGCACGCTCGCTCTGTCATACACCGACCCGCCGAAATAGCGATTGTTCTATTAAGCATGGTCCTTGTGCTAAGCGACAGGTTCGTTGAAACACACACACACCCAGCAGTATCGTCTCTCTCAACCACCACGCTTCATGGACATTATAAACAGGTAAAGAAAAAACAGGTTTTTTCAACATGTATGGCGTTAGGCCCTTTGTGAATTATTTTTTGGAAAACATATCTGCCACATTTGAAAGGAGGCATTAGCCCGAGTCCTAGGACACCTCGTACACGTCTCTAGCGTTATTGGTTCGTGAGATATCAGCAAAAATCACAAAAAAAGTGTTAACCCCAAAATAGTGTTTCCATTTTTTTAAATTATAACGAGTGGTTCATAGCAAAGAGGACGTCATCCCGAGTCCCTGGACCCGTCGTGCACGCCTCTAGCATAATTGGTTCGCGAGATATAGCAACAAGTTTAAAATCACGGTTTTACCCCAAAAAAACATGTTTCCAAATTTTCACCCTTTTGACACCTACATTCCCGTAAAGAGCACAACGAGACAAAAAAAACGAATCGAAGCACGCCCTCCTAGCATGACTCCTTCCATTCCAAGGTCGCAGGGGCTCACAACTTTCTTTTGGAAGCAGCTCTCTCACTACCCCACTACTGTCAGGTTTTTGTCTTAGAGACTTAAAATTTATTTTGGGGGTAGAGGGGGTAGGGGCCATTGATTTACGTCAAACATTTTTTTTGTAAACCTCCTAGTTTCAAAAATATAGGATTTTCAAAATTCGAGTGTTTTTAAAAAAACATAAAAAATACAAAAGTTTTATTATAGAAAATAAAGGTCATAAAGACCATTCGTTTGAGCCATGGCACAACGTTCTATCATGTTTGGTTTTCAAACTATTACCTATTTTCGAAAGCGAAAAATTTCTTTTTTTGAAAAATATAACCAGTGGTCCATAGGAAAGAGGATGTCAGCTCGAGTCCAACGACACCTCATTTGTCAATATCCGACCGTGCGTTCGAGAGATATCGACAAATATTACATGGCTGAGGCTTAGTAGTAACGACATGTATGTTTTGAAGTGGGGCAGAAGCGCCACCATCCCCCTACTCAGGTTTAAACCCCTTAAGACCCCTTTAGAACCTGAATATCCGAAAATCCTTCCTTAGTGGACATTTTTGACATACAACGAACATAACCCCAAATTGTCATGTTTCTAACTTCAATATTTTGGCTGGGCGATGATGAGTGAGCGAGTCAAGACATATTCTTTCTTTTTTTTTCTTTTTTTTCTTTCAGAATTTCACCATTTCCCATGAACCCCTTAAATTGTGTTTATGAAAACAAATGTCGAACACCTCTTTACTTATTTTTAAGCTAATTTTTCCCTGAGTTTGATGAGTGAGTGAGTGAGTCAATCAGTTAGGACACTTTCTTTCCTGTTTCCCCCCCCCCCCCATAATTTCACCCCTCCCCATGGGCCTCTTAAATTGGATTTATGAAAAAACGGCCGAACACCTATTTACTTATTTCTTAAGCTGATTTTTTTCCGCTGAGTTTTAAACTCCTCTCCTATGTCGGTTAAGAGATACACGGTCCATTATTAATCCTTGAACCCCCACTTTTCACCCCTTTCACCTCATAATATACACCACATCGAAAAACTCTCTGACACGTGTCATCTTATTTTTAATGATGAGTTTATATGCCGAGTATCACATCCCTCAATGTAACCAATCTGTTATTCAATGAAATGCAAGTCTACCCCCTTAACACCCCTTTAGAACCTGAATATCCAAAAATCCTTCCTTAGTGCGCGCTTTCGACATACTGCGAACTTATCCCCAAAATTTCATGTTTCTAACTTTAATAGTTTTGGCTGGGCGATGATGAGTCAGTCAGTCAGTCAGTCAGGACACTTTGTTTTATATAATAGATTCACTCTTCTAAATACGGTAGAAATAGTTTCAAGTTCTCTGCATCACAGTCATATAATAAACTTCCTGATGAAGTAAACAGTGCACCAACTTTGTCAGTATTTAAGAGGAAAACTATGAAATGATTGTGGAAAAAATTCGATGCATCTTAATACATCAAATAAGTTATGTATAAGCTTAAAAATCTTAGGTGCTTATCATTTTAAGAGACCTTGGTCTAAACAATCTTAGATATAGTATCAACTTTACTAATAGGCCTATGCCCTTATTCATCAATTTGTGTTATCTTCAGAATTTTCTTCCTTGGTGTGTAAACACATTTATTACTGTACAATTCCTCTGTAAGAGCCTTGGGCTCTTTGGAATTAATTGAATAAAATGTCTATCTATCTAAGAACATATCATTAACACAACTTTGTAATGCCCAATTGTGAAGTGATTTAATGTATACTTTTTATTATTTATGGCCGTTGGCTGCATTAAATTTATTGTTATTTAGGGGAATTTCAACACCAACAAGTTGAGAGCTCTGAAAGTTTGTCTCATCTATTCATGGAATTCTGTATGACCAATCTGCTAACCAGTTTTCATAGTTTTTGAATTCTCCGTTAATCGTGATCGTGACTCGGGAAAGATATTACTATGTCTGATACCGGTACCGACGAAGTGAGTCTTGAAGATATTGAACTCCAACCGCTAGGAGAAGGATATGAAACAATTGGGGTTATTGGATGCCCTATATGCCAGATTGTTTGGGGAGATGTTGAACTAGAACTCCTCGTGCTTATTTATACGGCTATTCCAGAACACAATTCCTTCCAAGATCTTCCATTGTAAGCAGGTAACGTGAAATGAAGGTGTACGATTTATTACGGTACCTTACGGTACTTCCAAATTTTAATTGTAATAGCTTGTATTTCGGTTGTTAGTGTTGATTTTGTGACTGGTTATTTAAGATTTCACAATGGCTTTTAGTGCCGGAAGTGTTCGAGGACATGTTCGGCTCGCCTGCGTCTGTAGCTGCTTCCAACGGACACCCTTAAGCTCTACCCACAATGCGCTGTCGGCAGACGGTAGTGGGCAGACGGCAGACTGTAGTTGAAGGCTGATCCGTGCTCTCTTATGGCGACATTCACAATGTGAAGTTGCTTGTCGGTAGTAGATAGTTGACAATCGACAGCGTGTAGTCGGCTGTCGCCAATTTTATCTTTGACAGCCAACTGCATATTTGAGAGCCAATGAGAAAAGATCACAAGATGGCGTCACTTTGTCGTCATCAGCTGTGTAGTTGACTAGTTGTATTCGCGGTATATTCTTCGCATAATTACAGTATATAAAAATATGATGACGGGATATATTAATTGATCTTGTGAGGGAACGCCGTTGGATGTATGACATGAGTGAGCCCAAGTATCTAAAAGGAAACTGTTCATTGATTATGTTTTCCTTTGTAGCAAATGTAATGCAGCGGAAGGTAACGCTGAATGAGAGCTCATCGTACGAAAACATTTTAAGTAGGGCCTACTGGTACTGAAATTAGCCAAAATACACTTTGTAATGACGAAAAATAAATTAGGAAATGATGTAGTAATAGATTGAACGTGTTGGGAGCCCTCAGGCGTTCAATCAAAAATGACCAGCTACACAAAAACAATTCAGTTCAAAAAACAGTAGGCCTAATTCAGAGTTGGATTTGTTATTAATTATTTACAAGAGGGGATACTGGATGTACGAGTATTTTTCCTCAATTTTAACAATGCTGTATCAGTTAGCAGCAATAAAAATAATCCGTACCGCTCCAAGACATGCATCCTTGCTAATTTTAGGTTAGGTTGTCGACAATGACAACCTTCTCAAGGAATAAATGAAAGTCAAGTTCTTGTTTACTCCTAGCATTTTATCGACTGCGCATTGTGGGTGGCTATGTTGTGAACTACCGACTTCTGACTTCATCTGCCGTCTACTGTCTGCCCACTACCGTCTACCGACAGCGCATTGTGGGTAGACCTTTAGGGTGAGCTACAAGTTCCGTTAATTTCAAGTAGTACCAACTTTCGCCACCAGATATCAATGATACCTAGTGGTGATCGTTGGAACTTTGATACAGCGTTCCGACGAAATCTAACCTAACAATTTAGCTTCACGCAAGTTTAGTCTGTGGAAGGATCTTTTACGTGCCATAAATCTATGACTAGTCCAAAACCATTCAATATTTTGTCGATCGTTTTGAACCATTCCCTGGCACTCTGTTTCAAGCCATATAATATGCTTTTATTTAACTTTTATGGGAACTTCCACACCTTATCTCCAATTTTTGTCCCAATGCCTTCAGGTTGTTCAACATACAACGTCTCCTCCAGGTTACTGTTCAAATATGCTGTTAACACATCTATATGATGGCCGACCCAACCTTTTATTACTCAGACTGCCCACAACAATCTTACAGTTTTCTTTTTCACAACAGGAGCATAGGTTATCTCAAAGTGGATCCCTTTCACCTGTGCAAAGCCCCTGGCTACTAGTCTGGCTCTGTATCTATTGATCCTTCCATCCTGGTTCATTTTGATCTTAAAATCCCACTTAGTACTTAAAACTATTTCCCTTTTTGGCCTTCCACAACGGTAAATACATTCTTTGTTTTGAAATGACTAATTCCTTCATCCACAGCAACTAACCAATTACCAGAATTGTCACTTGCCAACACCTCTTTTACTGTCTTTGGTTCGAATAATTCTAGGCAATTACATTCAGTAATAAATCTAGCTACTGAACACTCAGTGCAGATTTTACATGTCTTTGGCACTGTTGCTCTTTGTGATCTTACACTTGGGTTATCTTCTAATTCAGCCCCCCCCCCTCCTATTAGTCGAGGTTTCACTACTTTCATTCTCACCTATAGGAACACAAGAGTCAACCAAACCTTCCCCATCCCATCCTAAAAATACACTTGCATCACTGCTTTCATCACAGGTATTTAAATCACTGTTAGAGGTAACATCTGGGATTAATTTATCATCATGATTGATAGATATTTTATTCAATTAATTCCAAAGAGCCATAGGCTCGTACAGAGGAATTGTACAGTAATATGTGTGTTTACACACCAAGGAAGAAAATTCTGAAGGTAACACAAATTGATGAATAAGGACATAGGCCCATTATAAGGTTGATACCATATCTAAGATTGTTTAGACCAAGGTCCCTTAAAATGGTCATTCCAGTAATTTTCTCATTTATTACAATATTTGGGATATCCTCAACATAACTCCTGTCTTGTTCCACATAAGGGAAGATTTTCTCATTGAATTCAACACTGTGTACGGTTATGAATTTATGCCTTTGAAGCACCCATACTTTCCAGCTCCTTACCCCTTTTTCAAATCCCACAAATACACAATCAATCCCTCTAGCATTAAATTTGCTACCTTGGGGTTCACTCATTGTCCCCTTACAACCAAACACTTTAAATCTCTCATAATTTCCTGCATTCACTTGTCTTCCCCCCTCCCCCCACCACCACCACATTGCTAATGGTATTTGGTAGCCTCTAGATCTTGACGGGCACAAATTCATTATAGCACCCATTGCCTCTGCCCAAAAGGAAATAGGTAGCTCTGACTCCAATAGCATACACCTAACACCATTTGCTAAGGTCCTATTAACCCTTTCAGCAATACCATTCTGTTCTGGGCATTCCTTCACTGTTTTCCTGTGTAGGACACCATTATTTGACAGAAAATCACTGAATTCTGTATTTACATATTCCCCCCCTCCATCTGTTTGCAGTGCCATGATTTTTCTATTTTCAGTGTTGTTTTCCACTACTAGGAGCCTCCGTGGCGTAGGTGGCAGCACACCGGCCTCTCACCCCTGGGTCCGTGGTTCAAATCCTGGTCACTCCATGTGAGATTTGTGCTGGACAAAGGGGAGGCAGACAGGTTTTCCTCCGGGTACTCCGGTTTTCCCTGTCACACTTTCATTCCAGCAACACTCTCCACTATCATTTCACTTCATCTGTCATTCATTTAATCATTGCCCCCAGGGGAGTGCGACATGCCTCGGCAGCCGGCACAGTTCATATCCTCGCCACTAGATGGGGGCTTCATTCATTCCATTCCCTGACCCGGTCGGTCGATTGGAAGCAGGCTGTGGATTTTCATTTTCATTTTTCACTTCTGCTTTATATGCTTTAAATTTAGAAACACTTCAGATTTCCTTCTCAAGAAATAAACAGTCAGGTGTCTTGAAATATCATCAACGAAATTTACAATGTACTGAGACCCTCCTAAGGATTTTACACACTTACCCATTACATCACTGTGTATTAATTGTAGTGGTTGGACAGACTTTCTCTCACTTACCATTGGGAACCCTTTCTTTGTTATCTCTCTCTTCACACATACATCACAATTTTCTCTGTCCATCCCTTTTAATTCAATCACAGGAATTTTCTTTAATCCCTCTTCATGCCAGTGGCCTAGCCTTTCATGCCAATTCACTGCACTCCTTAATGCCACAGCATTACAAACAACACTTTCATTGTCAAGCTCACCAACCTCGAAGATACTCTCGACACCAAAACATTACTTTTCACTCACTTCAAAATATACAAACCTGATTCTTGAATTGCATTAAAAATTATTTCATCATTCATCTTCCCCGAAGCATAATTTTCATGTGTTACACCAACTATTTTCTTATTTGACAACTTAGAACAGGAAATCAAATTATATCCAAATTCAGGCACAAACTAAACATCATTCAACTCCAGTGTACAGCCACCGCACTCGTCAGTTAGATTAATGCTAACAACTACTATCCCTTTCACACAAAACATTGCCCTTTCCCATAATTACAATTCCACTTGCTGGGATTTTAGGAGTAAACTTAGATTCATTATTGCAGATGTAATCAGTTGAGGCACTATCTTACAACCACTCGTTATTTTGTAGGTTCATTGTTGCCAAATTTATTGCAGTGATGCAAGAAATCACCCTTTCCATTGAATTTGAACCAGAATTCCCTCCCGAATTATCATTGTCGTTGTTTTCAGAATGTTCCTTCCTAGGGCTAGCACAATCACGAGCATGATGCCCCACTCCCCCAGAGTTGTAGCACTTCTCTTCTTTCTTACATGGGCATTCCCTTGCCATGTGTCCCACTTTATTACAGTAGAAACATTTTCTCTCTTCGTATCCTCCTTGGTTTGGGTTGGACCGGGGTTGCTGACCTCTGCCACTTGTACCTCTGCCGCTACCTCTTGATCTGTTGTTGGTACTAGATGCCTGGGTGAAGTTGAACACCAATGCTCCCTGTACTTTGTCTTCACTCTTTCAAAATCCTCGGTCACCATCTTCTTGGAGTAGCACTCTTTTCACCTTCTGGGATGTTAAATTCTTGTCCCCGCCAAGAATAGCTACTTTCACTTTATACTTCTCTTCTTTCAGTCCAGCCAAAAACAAACCTGCTATTTGTCAACCCGATTCATTCCCTGTATTTTAGCCATGTAAGAATGCATTTGTCTTCTCAGCGTTTTTGTTACTCCACTTCATGACCTTGAGTGTGTTCGTCAAGGTATAAGAAGTATGAATATCTTTCAAAATTGTCCAGGTTTCCTCCGCTAACACACTCTCTAGTATGTCTTCAATGTATTCCCTTGCAACATTCTTTAATATGAATGTCAACGCCTTGCTGTTACATCTTGCTTGGTTTTCATTGAGATCTTCTTCATCTTCTTCAAAACCAGGATTAATAGCATTCCAACAGGGTTACGGTACTCTATCAATTCTGCCCTCGCAACCTTGGACCAGGCATAATAATTATCCCCTTTTAACTTCTCTATTACCTATGATCCAGTTCCTTCCGCCATCCTCAACTTGACTTCAAACTTGCCCGCTGCTTTCTGGTTGATTTTTCCTTTACTCATCACACTATCTTGCTGTTTCTTTATCACTGTATGCTTCCTGCGCCCATAACCTTTAGGTTTTATTAAATTCCAGGAGCAGTTAATATAACAGTTAGGAGTTTATTCATCACTTGCATTTTACATTTGGCTGACACATCCTCTCCAGTCAGACAACACAGCAGAACACAAACAATGTGTAATGGTTTAAAACTAGCATTCTTATACAGCTCTATCCAAGTCTCTTTCTATTGACTGTTGCGCTCAAAAGTCAATATTCCAATATGATGATCTACTCTAACAAATGCTACTGTCAGATCTACAAAAACCCCAACAGCTTATGAATGTATTAATAGTATACTGAAATTAATTGACAATAAGGAACATGTAACTGGCCTATTCTTGGATTTATCGAAAGTGTTTGATGTTGTTAACCATAGAATCCTCCTTACAAAACTAAATCAATATGGTGCTAGAGGTCTAGCTAATAAATGGATAGAGTCTTACTTAACAAGTCATAAACAAATAGTAAGCTTGAGACACAAGGATGATGGAACCAAATTACTTAATGAACATTGTCTAATGAGGGTATTATTAAATTTGGATTACCCTAGGGATCGGTTTTGGGCCCACTTCCCTTTCTTCTATATATCAATGATATAACACAGAACGTTGATTCTCATAAAGAAATTTTGTTTGCAGAAGATACAACACTCGTAATAAAAGTTGAAACTAAACAGATCTTACAGCAGTCTGCTGACTCTGTTACAGAAGAGTTAACCAAATGGTCACAAGATAATCACCTCATAATAAACTATAGAAAAACAGTATCTCTACATTTCCACACTATAGAGAATAGGAATCCTGCGACGCCCAATATCACATTAAATGGTCATCAAATAGAAAATAAATCAGAAACAAAGTTTTTAGGACTACGGATACAACATTGCTCTCTATTTGTGCTTTTAATCCTTAAATTTCGAGTGTGCCAGGGATTGGCCGACAGTACTCTATCATGGTGGAGGGGCTGCCTCCTATCTGCTCCATGCAGCAGGTACCATAGGTCTTCAGCTCTGTCTCTTATAACCAGTGGGTGTTACTGAAATTCCCACAGTCCTCCTATCCTGTCTGCTCACCGACCCAGTTTCCCGCTGGGGTTGGTTACCCAACCTTCCGCTGGGTTGCTCAGCTTAACAGGGGCACCACATGTAGGCAGGATTAGGAGTATTGAGATGAGAGAGGCTACGAGATCTCTCTTTTAGAGTTCTTATATTTGCATCTCATTCCCATTTTGTAGACAGGAACTCACGATGTTAGCAGAGATCCCCCCAGGTTCTCTCTGGGCCCAGGAACTTTTCACACAGGAGTTAAAGTATACAATAAACTATCCCAATATATAAAATTGACCCCAAAAATAAAAACCTTTGGAAGAATGTTGAGAGCTTATATGCAGTGCCATTGTTTTTACTCTGTAGTTGAATATCTTAGCGTATAGGAGCGATGAAATCTATAATTATATTTTACTTTTCTATTTTAATTGTGATACCTAGCTGTAAGTTGTTGTATTTATAGAATAAAGTTTTCATATTGTGATAATAGAGTAAGGTGTAAATAGTTGTCCAATAAGATTGTATCTCTTAAGATCTGTTATTATAATATGTTATAAATAGTTATTGTATTTGTAATATATACCTGTAAGTTCTTTTATTTTATAGATGTAATTTCTGATGTGTCCTATATCAAAAATGTATTGTATACATGTAATTGATCAAATGGATAAATAAAAAATCTAATCGACTCTAATCTAACCTATTGTCATCGAGAGAAGCAAGCAAGCAGTGTTTCTTCAAATTCTGCAATGTCATTTATAGTTGATAACACCTTTCTGAAACCAAACTGATTCTTATTTATTAAATCATTATTATCAATAAACTCTATTAATCTATGGTAAATTACATACTCTAAAATTTTACAAAATGTAGAGATAAGGGTGATTGGTCTGTAGTTACCTAGTTGGTGTCTGTCACCCTTCTTAAAAATTGGTTTAACAATGGGTAGCTTTAGTAAATCTGGGAAGATTCCATGACTATGTTTATTTTTTAATTTTCTGACTATTATACTTGTTTCATCTTTGGTAGCTGGTTTTAGGAATACTGACTTATTACATGTGTTTTGCTTTATACTGCTATTATCACATATATTTTGTACAACATTATGATCTGTACATTAACAGTGTTGCTATTGGGTGGCTAAATGAAATAATCATTGAATGCTGTTACTACTTGTAAAGGATCATTTACAACATTGTTGTTAGTTTTTATCGAAATATTTTCCCATGTGTTGCTTTTTATTAAGTCCCGAAAAATATCTTACGCTATTTGCCATACTTCTTTGGCAAAGTTGTTAGAATTTGTTATTCTATTTTCATATTCCTGTGCTTTAATTTATTTTATTTCTTCATAATATTCTACTTTAAATATTTTATTGTTATTTTTATAAAAATTCAATCCTCTTTGCTTGTAGCTATCGAAAGCATTAATCATGGTGTTTTTTTTTCCTATGGCACATATCAGAGTTTTATTGTTTTAGTGTTCTGGAGATCCTTATTTATTTCTTTAACTAATGGGCAGGATAAATTAAGACACACTTTAAAGATAGAATATAATTTTTCCCAGGCAATCAACATTACCAAGTTCTTCTGTGAGTTTCCATACATTATTAGTAGATACATTTTATGTGTACTTCCATGTAGATTGATTTAATTGAAATTCTTGAGGACATGCAATTTTTAATTCTTGGCCACGATGGTCTGATACAAAATTTTCCACAACAGTGCAAGTGCTTAATTCGTCTGGCATGTTAGTAATAACACAGGTCAACATGGGTTCTGGGGTTTGGAAAGTAAATGGTGTTCTTTACTAATTTGGCACCCCTGAACATGAAAATGATATCAGTTTTTTTTTCCATCACCCTCAGTTTTCTCTGCACAGCTGAGCCAATCTACTTTGGGCTATTTACTGATTACTATTGCCAGTGAAATTTATGTTATGTAGTGTAATTGTGGCCACATTGCTTGTTTGTAGGGTACCGGTAGTGAAGTAGATGTCAGAATGACCTTCAAGGCTGACGTTCCATTATCGCCACAGCAATCAACAATTTGAGTGAGTGCGTTGTTGTGAGTGGTGTCATTTCATCAAGCTTGCCACGGTGGCTGAGTGGATAGCGTGTCGGTCTACTAACCTCAAGATTGCAGGTTCGCTCCTGACCGTGGTAAGTGATTTTTGAAAGGCGGCAAAAATACGATACGCATGTCATACGATGTTGGCATGTCAAAGAACCCATTTGAATTCAGTAGGCCGAGTTCATAATGGCAAAATTAATCTCGGGAGTTTCCGCCAGCACAAAGTTCCTCATTTCTCTACTAGAAAGCGCTATTGTGTTCAAGGAGATTAGATATCTAACATCTAACCTCCTTGACTTTCATAGTCAAGGAACTACGAAATTTGACATGCAAGCTACCCTCTGGGTGTCAAATAGCAAAGCTTGCACCAGGCACCCGAGGCCATACGATATTATTATTATTATTATTATTATCTAGGCAGTGTTCAAAATGTCAGGAAAGCAGTGTTTCAACGGCTCAGATATATTTTGTTGCATATGTGGAACTTAAGTGATAAGTACAAGATGCTGACAAATAACACAATTTGTTCGGAAAGCATATTTTGGCACCACGCTTGGAGATCAGGATAACTCACTTGCTCCACACAGTGTGTGTCATACATGCATCAAGCAATTAAGGAAGTGGAGTGAAGGTGAATTTCGCTATTCCCATGATTTGGTGCAAACAGAATAATCATGTCGATGATCGTTACTTCTATATGACGAAAGTAGTGGGATACAAGAAAAGAAACATGAACAAATTCTTGTATCTGAACTTAGATTCGGCGATTAGACCTGTCCTTTAATGTCCAGGGCTGCCGATCCCCTCTCCCTCTCCTTGCTATATGTGTGAATGGGACAGTAGAACAAATCAAGAGCATTGGAGTAAGAGAGAGTGGCCTAATAGGGAAAACCTGATACACGGATTGAAGAACAATGTAAATGAGCATTTGGTTAATCCAGATCACATTTTATTGGCTCCACTGCACTTCAAAGTAATATGTGAATGCATTGGACAAAACTGGAAACTGTTTCCAATACCTGTTGTGCCAATTCTCAAGTCTATCAGACGCAAAGTTGAAAGAAGCAAGAATATTTGTTGGACCGGATATACGTAAGTTGATGTCTGATGAACACTTTGAAAGTACAAGGTGCGGCAGAGACAATGACCCATTGTTGGACACGGCTGCGTAGAGTGTTGATGGTCGTACCAGTGAGTCATGCGGTTCAAAGCGTTGCTCACACGAACATCATGCATTTGTAATTGCATCATTTTTCAAAAGTGGTCTATAGTGTCACATTTTGACTTTGGTCGAAATTATAAAGTTCCATCCTGGAAGACAATTACGAGTTGGGTGCGGGTCTGGCCTGCCCATTCGCCGGATTTATCGGCTTGTGATTACTTTCTGTGGGGATTTCTCAAATCCAAGGTGTATACTAACAAACCAGCAACTATTCAGGACTTGAAAAACAACATTCATGCCATAACAGATGACAATCTTCACGAGGTTGTGACGAATCTGCGTGCTCGTGCAGAAGATTGCATCACGAACAATGATGGACACCTGAAGGACATAATTTATAAAAAGTGATGTGTCAACAACTGTAAGAAATGTTCTATCGAACAGTGTACATTAAAAATGTGTAGTTGTATTTATTCATGCTAAAATAAAATGTGTAAAATGGGTCATTGTTTCTGCCGCACCCTGTACCATGATGGAAATAGAACAGCAAGCTTGGGGAAGTTTCAACAATGTTGTGCATCGTTTCTTTGTCCAGATTAAGCAGCCTGATTAAAAGGAATTAGTGGAAGATATGCTACTGTCGTTTAAATAGTTAGGATGCAAGGTCTCCCTAATACTACATTTTCTAATGTCACACCTAGAAAAATTTCAGGACAATTTGGCTGACACATCAGAGGAACATGGTGAATGTTTCCATCAGGAACTTAAAACTGTGGTATATTGTTAACAAGGTCATTGGGGAATTAACATAATAGCTGACTACTGCTAGTGTATCACAGGTGAAGAAGTGATATACATAAGGACATCAAGCGTACATTCATGGGCAAACGTAAACGGAAGTAATATAATACTCCCACTCGGAAAGTATCCAAATGTGTCTCACGTTACTTTCTTTTAACCATTTTATTGTTCCATTTCGACTCCATCTTCCTGTGATTGCTTTCCGATTTCTTTGTGCACAGATTTCGATGATGATAATGATGGTGCAAAATCCAGATGTGCTGTAGACAAGCAGGCTTCAGATTCGTGATCAGCGTAGTCGATTTAGTCGGAAAACGCTTATTTTCATGCAAACCCCAGACAAAAAAGGCAAAATTTGTCGACCTGTGTAGTGTAATCGATTAATGTTTCAGAATGTTTAGTTACCCTAGTTCATTCTTTAACAAGATTATTAAGGCCAAATGACAATATAATGTCTTTGAATGTCTCGAGAGACCTGTCATGTACAAACCAGTCTATATTGAAATCACCGACTACTATTATATTCCTATATTTATTGGCTACTTTATTCAGAAGTAAATCAAACTGTTTTAAGAATATTTCCATATTTCCACTTGGGGCTCTATATACTCCTGCTATAAATATTTCACAATCACCATTCAGATGAATTAAAATTCCTGCAACATCAAAGTCATGATCCCTACCATAGCTCTTAAGCCACCCTAATTCCCGGTATCTAACATTTATTTTACAGTACAGACTCACACCCCCCACCTTTCATTTCTTCTTGAAAGTAACTACTGGCTAATATATAAATATCTAGATGCATGGTAATTACCTCCTTCATCTCACACCATTGATCAGTGACCAAGAAGATGCAGTGAAATGGCAGCAAAATGCCAGAGCACCTGGTGAGGATCAAATTACAGCAGAGCTACTGAAAAATGGAGGACAGAATTTAATTAAGAGCCTACACAAATTGATTTGTGAAATTTTGGGAAAGCATGAAATGCCAGAGGAATAGAAGGTTAGCCTTATCAAAATGATGATCAGTTTCCCTTAAATTAGGCAACATATCTTTATACAGTAAGAGCCTTCCCTATAGAACGGAGCTTCGCAGGCGCCGTGTGACGGCTGGGGCACTGTGTTTAGCAGTGAGTCAAGCAAGGCATTGGCTAGCCCAACAAGTTAAACACACTTTTTATCATATTTTATAATAACTAGAGGACCCGTGCGAGAAATCTCGCATGTTGATAAACCACACTTTCCCCAATAGGTTTATAATGAGAGACTTATGGAGAGAGGTTATGTTTTTATTTCAACCAAATGATTATAGAACACTATACTGGAGGAGCAAGCAGCCAAAATAGGACTAAAAATCTCCTATGAAAAAACCAAATTTATGACAAATATTAAGAATGGTCCACCTGAAATTGTCATTGATATCAATAAGATTGCAAGAGTGAAAGAATTTAAATACTTAGGTGAATGGATCACTGAAAATGGCAATGAAAATAAATCTGTAGCATCACGAATTCAGAAAATGGAAATTGCTTTTCAACACACAAAGAATGTTTATAACAAAAAAAGCTTGTCCTGGAACAACAAAATTCGTCATTACTGTACAGTGATTAAACCTGAAGCTCTATATGCTTCAGAAACGCTCAGTTTACATCGTAAGACCTTAAAGGAAAAATTAGAGATTAAAGAAAGGAAAATCATGAGGAAAATCTTAGGGCCCAGAATTGTAAATGGCATACACTACCCCAAACCCAACTCTGAAATTTATAAAAGAGTTTCTAAATTAACTGATACAATGAGATTGCGACGAATTCAGTTTCTAAGCCATTTGGAAAGAATGAATCCTACCAGACTCACTTATCGAATCCACAAATTTCTGCAAATCAAATGCACAAGACCAAAATGGTATAAACAAGTAGAGAAAGACCTTAATGAATTGGGTTCACCACATTTACAAGATAGAAATATGATCCGGAAAATTGTTCACACAAGGGGATTTGAGGAAGATGAGAAGAAACCACAGCGACGTACCTGGTCGGAGGAACAGAAATTACAGCAATCAGTGAAAATGAAGAACTATTGGGCAAGGAGGAAAGCTCAGAAAATGTTGATTCCGCGTGGTCCTAAGTGACCCATTCGCGAAGAGGAAGAAGAAGAACACTATTTACATTTCAGAAGAAAGGAAAGACCTCCGAATGTTAATATGACATGAAACAGGTGTCACAGCGGCCCGCGGACAGCAATTATGGAGCGTATTTTCCTACAGCAACGGTGTTTGCAAATCGCACACTTCATACATTTTTTAAAAGGTAATTTTTTAAAGAAATTATAGATATTTATGAAATTATAATGCGATAAGTCACTGCTAATGTCGATTCTCTTTAATTTGAATGCTCATTTGTCACGATCGGCCGCTTGTGAGCGCCGCAGGAGGGATCTATACAACTGAAATAATATATATGATGATAATTATTTACATGAATTTCAGATAGTTGCTGGAATTGCTGTCGTTCATTTTCTAAACACACATTGAACCGACGTAGGAAGTTTTGGTACACTCGCTGTGATTCCTCCTCACTGATATTTCGTAACAGTGCAGTAATTTCATTCTCCAGAGCCTCCCGAGTATGCAGATGGTTTTTGTGTACCTTTTGTTTGAGGTTCCCCGCACGGCGCTGAAACTTATCAACACATTTACTGTTAATGGGATATGAGATAGGCTACAGTACTTCACCATCTTGCCAGCTGTGTGTGGAATGTAGTTATTTATTGGCACACAACAGGATTACAGTACAGTGGCATAAAGATTACACAGTATGTAACTTATACTAACTTAAACCAAACAGTAACTAAATAAATAAAAGTAGAGGTGAACATTAAAACAGTATAATACAGATGTAATACAAGGTTGGCTAGGTAGAATGACACAGTGGTAAGAATTAATGATTCACAATTTGCAAGGTTTGAAACATTATTTCTGGAGATTGGTTAGAAATTTCATAAAAAATACTGTCAATGAAGTACTGAAATCTATTGCTTTATTTCTTCAAACAACATTGTTGAAGATATTACATAGTCTGTTCAGCGGTGAATTTTTATGAGCAGATGACCAGATGTCCTGGTTCTTTTAATTTAAAATGTGATATTGTTCCTTGAATTGATGCGTGGTGCATGGAAATTTAAGAGAGAAAGGAATTTGGAATCATCAATTGAATTGTTAATAATGTGGAAAGGAATTTCATAGCATCTATTTTTCTTCGTATTTCTGAACTGTGTACATACACATTTATTAGCAGTCCCTGATATGGTATCAAGTGAGGATAATTGGCTGTTCTTTTAAAATGTAGATATTTTGAAGTAGTCGCAGTCGGTAGATGTAGATATTGTTCTATATTCATTGAAGTCATCAGCATACAATGGACAATTCCTTGAGGTAGATATTTGATGAAGATTAGAAAAACCAAAGGTCCAAGGTTCGATTCCTGAACTATTTCCGAAATGACTCAAATTCTTGAGTTCTTTCTATGAAATGACACATATTGCTTCCTGTCTTTAAGGTAAGAGCTGAAGAGCATATACCGGTAAGTAAATCAGAAAATCCTAAGAATTTGAGTTTTTTTCAAGAGGACATCTTGGTTAATTTTGTCAAATGCCTTCTAAAAATCTGTAAATACAACATCCGTTTGTTCTCCTGCGTCTAGTGTTCTGGTCACTGATTCAGTTAAATTGACCATATTTGTGATAGTCGAACGTCGGCAGTATCCAGGGCTTCCCGACCCGCAGTTTTAATCGGTACATGCTTTAAATCTGGCGGTGACTCATTGTGGCCTGTCTGCAAGGCAAGGGCCCTCGCTGTATTGTGATAGGAGAATACATTCAACTGCATCTTCATTTTATCTTTCTCCTGCATTATCGTAGGGGGTTAATTGGTGTAATAGTCCTCTTTCGTACCGCTATGTAGGTGATAGTATGGCAGAATGGGGAACTGATGATCATATTGATGTTCTCTGGCTCCTAGATGAGGTGAGCTCAACCTTTGAAAACTTGGCCATATTAACACATTTGGTCAATTCGATCAACCTTAGTTCTGTGGCAGATATTTTAAACGCAAGTTCATCAGATTGCATAATCCTCTTTCTGAACAGGACATAGTTGTGGCCAGTGAAAGTAGGAACGAAAGTTCTGTAAGTCAATTTCATGTTAAGGGCATTAACCGTTTGAGAGCAGCAATAATTCATGTCTGAAGCTGCCAGAAAAATAAAAATTTCAAACTAACTATTTGTAAAGTTATGGAAATATACACACCAAAATAACCATATTCTTATCTGATAGTTGAATCCAACAATGAAATGAATTGAAGACGATATTATTTGTCACATCAGAATGGAAGAAGAACAGAAGGAACATTCCATTATATGATTTTCCATTGGCTAACGGTTAACATGAATTGCGCAGTAGCTTCTTTTTATAAAATAGAGGCATAAAAAATTACTTCAATGCTGTTTTGATTCTTTTTGGGTGTCTTGGTTCAAACAAAAGTGGAAATAAATGAGTTCCATGGATACACCATAATTTTTAAAGTTAATGACAATCTGGTGAATGTTTGAATGGGAATAAGAATCCTCAATCACTATTACACACATCTGTCTAGTTGTGCTCCCCTCGTAACCTGTGTTGGTTGTTGCTCTAAGATAGTTGGAAGAAGAATATTTGACACTAACTATACAATACAATATTTCTTTGTGTTTACCATCCAACATCAATACAACATAAACTTCACTAGTCCACGTCTGCAACTCCATTTCATCAGATAACTGTAAAAATATGCAATGAGATGACGCACGGAAAACATGTCGCGCATGAAGCACATATCACAGCTCTCAACAAGAAATAAAACTTCTTCTATGTGCATTTATGGGCAACTGCTGCTTCAAATGGATCGTATGTGTACATAGATCCACCACTGAGGATTTCATTGTATTCTTGTGTTTTTTAAAATACCGTAGATCCAGGCTTTCCATAGAAATAAGTAGCCCTGGTTATGTTCGCTTTCTACGTTTGTTTCAGAATGATACATTCCAGTGTGCTAGTGGACACTGTATTGCTTCCTATTTCCACTGTGATGGAGAACGTGAGATGAACTGCCCACCACGGTACCCTAATAATCGGTACTGTCCAGACAGCAAATATGAATGTAAAAATCATTTGTGTGTGAACCAAGGAGACCTCTGTGATGGAACAGATGATTGTGGAGATAATTCTGATGAAAGTCCAGAACTTTGTAGTGAGTGTTACGAACTTTGAAACACGAAATATCCATGGTCAGTCATCTGCATACTTTCTGATTTGCTTGTCTCTTGACTTTCAGCCAATTTCAATTGTGATACGTTAAGACGATTCCAATGTGACAACCATCGGTGTGTGCCCCGTTACCAGCTATGTGATGGCATTGGAGATGGAAGTGACATCAAACCTTGCAATCATTACGCAGAGTACCAGTGTGCTCACAAGAAATGCATTGATAGGAACCAAGTATGTGACTTTGCTGATGACTGTGGTGATTCATCTGATGAGCTTGGTTGCCGTAAGTATTATTGTTTATTCTAGAACTAACAGTTTTAATTCTATAAAGACATTTTAATTTCATGTGGTTATGTGATACAAACCTGAAGAGTGTGCAATTATATGGAAACTGGTGTTAGCTTAAATTATCAACCTGGAGAGTTCGAAATTAGTTTTGCACAAATTAAATTGGCAAGTTTAAAAGCTACACTGTTTAGTTGGCCTTACATCCTACGATGATGAACATTATTTCAAAGGAAACCATACAAAAATCACCAATCTTGATTTTGATCTAGGGCAAGTACAGTGAAATCTACACATAGCAATATCTCATGAATGTGGAAAGAAATCTTTAGGAATTTATTGTTATGTTAGAAATTTACAAATTCAGCAATATTTTGGGGGAAAATGCACATGACATTATAATATTGTCCCTTATAAGAGAGCTGACCACCCTGAAGCACGCTATCTACTGATTGCTAACTTCGCTATGCTATAAAGCAGTGGTCCCAAACCTTTGCAAGCTGACGCCCCCCCCCCCCCCCTTCTCCCCCCCAACCCCCTTTTCAGATACGGGTGGTCATTGCGCCCTTCTCCCTCCCCTCCACTTGTCGCTTCTATAACCACTTCGATAAACTGACGCGGAGGATATAGACCTAACCTAATAACACCACATAATGGTATAATTATTTTTGAAAAATAAAGTACGAGCTTTATATCTATTACATACTAGGCCTAACTTCATTTTAGCACAATACAAAGAACACACTTTCACAATACCTTAATTTAGTCAACAATTGTCAGTGAGAGGGTTGACACTGTTTTCTCTTGGTAAGATCCGGTATGTTTGGTTTGATATTTGACAGAGCACAGCGTAGATCACTTGCAACATCAAGCCGACAGCGCTGCTTTGTTTCTATGACACTCAGCATTGAAAATCCTGACTCGTATAAATATGTCGCTGAAAATGCGACAATGACACGCAATGCCTATTTTAGGATACCCTGCAAGACAGTTTATCCAAAAGTCACCCAGTCCTAATATTTTGGAATCATTTTTCAGCTTTGATTCACACTTCAAACCTATGGCATCTTCTTGAAGTTGTGATGGCAATGCTTCAATGTCAATAGCAAACGAATTTCTTTTTAACATCCAGGGCATTCATCCAACGAGATATCAGAAAAGTAGAAGTTGAATTCTTGTGGCGGGGAATCCAAATGTGATTGAATTTGCTCCTTAAGTATTTTACGATGATGATCATTTCCGACAAAATTTCATTAAGGCGGTGAAAGGATGAGAAGTTGTTCAACTGACGCCGGCGTTTCCATAACTGTATTTTATCCAGGATAGCTCTGATGGCATCATAAGCAAGCATAATATTGGAGTTTTTGCCTTGGAGCTTTAAGTTCAAACTGTTCAAAGCTATGAGACGATAAAATTGGCATTGATTTTGCTCCTTACAACACAGCAAATTCCTTATTTCACCTCCAACCTCGCGTTCCGCAGAGGATGGTGCCGACAGTTGGTAATTACCAGTGCTTTTGAACGATTGACTTGGCGCGACAATCACTTGGAGAGATTCAAAAAATGTTTATTATACAAAATTGTAATATTCGAGTTGAAAAAAAAAATTGATTCGGAAATCACTTCACGACCCCCTGATTAAGCCCTACGCCCCCCCCTGTTTGGGAACCTCTGCTATAAAGATATTGACAGCATGGTAAAATTCAGGAAGGTTGAGTTCACTCTTCAAATACTAGGCATGGGTAATTCTTTGTCTTCTGCAATCTGTTTCAAATCAGAGCCTGGAAAAATAATGTATTACCAGGTCTGTAAAAGCAATGATAATGGAGACGTTATGTTATCAAGGAGGTAGTAAGATTGAAGAGAATTAAATGTTACGGTATATTTAATTCTAGAACTAATAGTTTTAACTCTATAAAGACATTTTAATTTCATGTGGATATTTCACTGATTTAAGTCTTTGTGTTCTTGATGATTTAGATCAATCGAAGACTTGCACAGAGCCTGACAAAGGTGGCTGCGAGCATCACTGTATGAATCTGACTGACGGTGGCTACATTTGTGCCTGCTACACAGGGTTTATCATATCGCCTGATAATCGGAAGAAATGTCTTGGTAAGTACTATTTTTCTCTTACTTGGCACATACCGAGAGCCCTATTGTGGTCAACTCATTCTGTCGTCGTCGATTTCTCACTCCTATCCAAAGTACAGGGACTAATAATCGAGGATCCTGTTTCATTGCTTGAAAATCGGTACAGTTCTTACTTTTATCCAGTAGGAGGGTACCCTCTACCACTACTTGGTGTTATTCTGCGCAACCAATCCTTCCCGTCTTTCCTCTCTACTCGACTATATTTAACTAGCAACCCGACCCGGCTTCGCCCGGGAGAATGCATTACGTGATAAGCGCTTTTTTTCTCCAGTGTCAATGAACAACGACCAATATCCGTTTTACATCTCGGCATGATGGGTTAAAATCACTGACTGGACTATTAGTTATATTATCATGGAGATGCATGTGCAACAAATTCTTGTCAGACGTAATTTAAGAATGGTGACGTGCATGAAACACAAATCCCCCTTCCGTCCAATCTTAACTTGACTGTGAATTTTGCGGAACGAAAAGTTCACAGGCGAAATGAAGAAAACCCGAGTTGCACTTCCAGGGAAACTCGAAACACAACCACCCTTCTCAGAAGTCTTAACTCAACACGACTCTACGGTTTGCTGCTGGCTGTATCTGGGGCAATAGGTTCACCTGCTAGCTAGGCTGTAACAGGGATGATAGATATGCCCTTAGATTGCTCGTAAACTGTTGCCTCAGTATTTGAATGGACATGGTTGGAAGAAATTAAAACGTAAAAACACTCATAGTGGGCAATGTATTGAAGATACAGATATGCTCTCCAGGACTTTTTTGTAGAACTTTTCATGCTGAACAATTCTTACACTCATAGTATTTAGATATTTTTAACAGTTTGCCCAGCGTAAGCTTACAAAGCGCTCGGAAGCCAGGTTTTTTTTTTAACTTTTCCACCGAAATCGTTACTGCTTGGCTTCCTTTAATCATAAATAAATAATTTTCTACAGAAATCATCCTCGAGATATCCTTTACAGAATGGTGAAAACCGCATGAAAATTCATCCAGTGGTTCTCGAGTTTACCCGTAACATCCAAGAATCGGGGACTTTGTTTTATACTAAGTGGAGATTATATGCCAATCAGTATAATTTAATATAATATAATCCTCCTTCCGTCCAATCTAAATTGACTGTGAATTTTGCGGAACGAAAAGTTCACAGGCGAAATGAGAGTTGCACTTCCAGGGAATGGCGAGGTGAATGAAACTCAAATCCCCCTTCTGTCCAATCTTATCTTGACTGTGTTTCACAGGCGAAATGAAGATAACCCGAGTTACACTTCCAGGGAAACTCCAAACACAACCACCCTTCTCAGGAGTATTAACTCAACACGACTGGACGGTTTGCTGCTGGTTTCTATCTGGGGCAATAGGTTCGCCCGCTAGCTAGGCTGTAACAGAGATGATAGACTCGCCCTTAGCTAGCTCGTACTCTGTCGCCTCAGTAGTTGAATGGACATATTTGGAAGAAATTAAAACGTAAAAACACTTATAGTGGGCGATGTATTGAAGATAGAGATATGCTCTCGTGGACTTTTTTGTAGAACTTTTCATGCTGAACAATTCTTACACTCATAGTATTGAGATATGTTTAACGGTTTGCCCAGCATAAGCTTACAAAGCGCTCGGACGCCAGTTTTCTTTTTTTTTTTACTTCTCCACTGAAATCGTTACTGCTCTGCTTCCTTTGATCATAAATAAATTATTTTCTAAAGAAATAATCCTCGAGATATCCTTTACAGAATGGTGGAAACCGCATCAAAATCCATCCAGTGGTTCTCGAGTTTACCCGTAACAAACACAAATCGGGGATTTTGTTTTATACTAGGTAGAGATTACTTTATTTCCATGCTTTCTACTTCCTCAACCATGATTCTCTTAATTTATTCACAATGAAGAGAGTACAATGTCATCGTATTGACAAGGGGGGGGGGGGGGGGGGGCAGGAAAAATATACTTATTCATTGTGAATAAATTGTCATATCAGTCAATACAGAACAAAAAATAAAGAATCATGGCTTTTATCATGTCCACTTACAATATTCTCTTGTCATTTAGTTCTCATCTTGGCCATTGGTAGAGATTGTGGTTTATAGCATTTGCGATAGATGCAAATCTGTCAAAAACTCGTCATGTTGTGTGTCTCCATGTTCTATGACCTCCTACAAGTGGGTTTTCGTTGTATTCTATTAGCGATAAAATGTGAAATTGGCTCAAAATGAGAAATTATTAGTTTTCTGCAAAATAAATGTGATATTGTTGATCTTCTACAATGTTAACAAATGTTAATAAAATAGTGGTGTATACTGTATCTTCGCAAGAACAAAGAAAATGGTTTAAATATCTATTTTAATTGAATAAAATATCTATCTATCTATCTATTTGTTAGCTAAAATTAGCATTCATTTGTTGGACTGTGATTGGAATTTTAACAGAAGGGATTTCCTTCACGGTCATTGACGAAAATGCAAAATTTTTATTAAGTGAAATATTAAACTTACAATAATTTACCTATTTCTGTTAGGTATATTTGTATATTATGTTCTTGTGTCAAAGTTTTCTTATTTTGTAAATGATTTGGCGAGCAGTTCTATATTTTTGAATTAAATTGTTACTTATAATGAGTGAAGTTAATGAAAACTAGTTGTGGCTAACTCTTGAGCATTTTTGAGATGTGTATCTGTTAACTGTGAATGTTCGACATCTAGATGTATCTTGCTTTATCCAGGCAGGCTTGATACATCCTGATTTTGGTGTGAATAAAGAGTAGATTCGACTTTTTGGCAAAATGTATCTTTACTTTTTTAAGACGTCATTCATTGTCAATTCTCATATGGCTTAGTGTTCTAAGATATGTAAGCAAATGTAAGGAACTGTTACATTTTTTAAATTGTGAAAATGTAGACTTTTTGACAGGCAAAAAGGCACTGAAGTTAAGGCTCCTCCTCAAGTTTCTTCAGCTATTGTCAAAAAACACTACGTTTTCTCGTGTCTAACCAGCATGAACATCGCCATTGTTGGTGCCCTTTAGGTCTGTTCACTTCCTTCATATCTATGAATAATTTATTTCAAAGGGCCTTAATAACGATTTTATCTGTTTCTTGATCAATATCCTCCCTATATTCTTTTTTTCTTGCACTACCTTAGGTACTCCAGAATTTTCTAGTACAACGAGGAGTTCCGATATGTTTGTTTGCATCACATTTATCACAGTCTTCGTGCTCACTGGATGACATTTTAGTTGTGAATTTGCACGCTGTCCCAACCGAGCACAACTCTATTGCCGACAGTGGCTCGCAGGAGAGGGGGGGAGGGGGAAGTGATTCTTCGGGTTAGGGAGGATGCAACTACCTAGACTTAGCTTCTGTTTATTCACCTCAAAATTAGTTGATGCCAACTTTTACCTTTTATTCACTTCACTCAATATTGCACAAAGTCCTCATCTGTAACACATTTATTACAAAATGCTAAACTGGAATTAAAAATGCAAAATTTTGGATTTTTGAATGCTAAAAACCACAAATTCTAGCTATCATCAATAATTTCTTATATATAATATCAATGTTACAATATTCCTGTTATTCGATATCTGTCCGTTAGATAATATTGACTTCATATCTTTCAGATGTTGATGAATGTACAATGGGTGCACATCACTGCACCAATCTGAGTGGTACATGTGGCTGCTCTTGTATCAATGGTTTCAAGTTGTCCGACCAGCTGAGTGGGGTGTGCAAGGCTGAGATATCTGAAGTTACTCTGCTGTATGCTAACGGACCTGATATTCGAGCTTACAATCTACAGAAACATCGTGAAGCTGATGTCATCTTGGATGAACGCCGCATTGATGCCCTCGACTACGATCCTCGTAATGAAATGATTTTCTGGGCAGACTCGTACAACAAGACCATCAAACGCTCTTACATGATGAATGGAGAAGTGAAGACCGGATATGCTCAAGATCTCAACATGAAAGGTTTGCATCATCTTTTCTTCTTTCGGAATTGCTTTTCATTAAATGCATTGTTTTATTTCATTAAGGATGTTTCAGTTAAGATTTTGTATGAGAGAACAAAATATACAGAACAGTATAATATGCAGATGGCCACACTGTGCAAAAGTTCAGGTGGACGGAGTGTGTTGCTCATGTGCGAGGTAGAAGTAGAGTACGATCCAGCTCTTGGTTGACCTGGTCGTTTAAGACTGTCTCGTTTCTCCAATGAGGCGAAGTGGTGAGAGGGGGAAAAGGGAAAAGTGTACAGCTAGTTGGAAGTCATTTGCCTGCGAGCAAGACTCCTCATGCAAGAAAAGCTTCCGGTACTATAACAAGACCTACAAATTAGTGTTATTTTTTTTAGTTAGGGAAAGTTCTTATCTAGGGTATGTCTAACTTAACGCTGTAAGAACTTTGATGCAGAAGTTATATTTCTTCTTCTTTCAAAAAGGCTACTTGTTCTTGAAGAGCTGTGGTTGTTTAAGGTTGAGTTCGTCAGGTGTGCCAGCAGTGCAGTGTTAATGTTTTCCAACTCCTGAGGACTCTTCCCTAAAACATTCCTGTCGACACAATGCCTCCTTTGCTTTGATAGCTAATAGCAGTCTTAGATTAAATCATCATATTCAGATTGGTTGTAAACGGAAGTGCTCAAAATTCCCAGAAGGCGTTGCCACAGGCTTGCTCAGCAAAGTTCTTAGTGCTGGCCAGGTTGAGCTGTTTGATGAAGTCTGGTCTAAGTGACAAAGCTTAAACTTCCTGGATGGCAGGACAAAGTATAATCCCCAGTAGTGGCAAGGAATTTTTGTGTATTTTATTACTTCAGCCAGATCCCAAAATCGGTAAATTAGGGATTTTCTGAAGGTGGAAAATGAGCACATAAAGGATTTTCTAAGGTAGTAAAGATGGGTCAAGGTGTGTTATATTTGAATGGTGACTTTGTTGGTAAACACACATACTATAATGTGACATCACCTGAAAAAGATCTACATGTGATCGAATTGTTTGAAGCCATTTTTCAGTGTTGCCGTAGTAAACAAAAGTTTGCTGCTTTTCAGTCGGTCAACACGATTGTACCCAAATGAGATGGGTTATTCCCTAATCCTGAAAAAAATTACATGAGATTAATAAATACACTTGGATGACCAGTTTTGATCGTCAAGCGATCATCATCAGATCCATTACACTTGGGCTATAAAATCTATGTCTGAAAATATGGGTGAAAATATTTACAGTATATAACCTTATTTAGTTGCAGTAGTAGTTGAGATAATGCAACTCGTCAATATTTGATAGAATATTATTTGTACAGACCTATTTCACTCCCTTCTGCCCTTGTAATCTTTTTCAGCTGATATCACATTATATCAATTTAATTTTTAGCCTGAAAGTTACTATTCAAAAAATTGTTAACAAGACAACACTGAAAACTAGCTGAAGACTTGGTGTAGTTGTTAGTGTTGTCGGCAGTCGGCAGTCAGCCTGCTTCTTTTAGCTCAATTAGTCATCAAAGTAACTGAATCTCAATTTTTGGGGGAGATATTACACATCTTCGTGACCACAATTATTTTACGAATAATACTTCTGGTCTCTAGAGCCTCCGTGGCTTACGCGACAGCAAGCTGTCCTCTCACCGCTGGGTCCGTGGTTCAAATCCCGGTCACTCCATATGACATTTGTGCTGGACAAAGCGGAGGCAGGCAGGTTTTTCTCTGGGTACTCTGGTTTTCCCTGTCACAATTTCATTCCAGAAACACACTCCACTATCATTTCATTTCATTTGTCATCCATTTAATCATTGCCCCAGGGGAGTGCGACAGTCTTCGGCAGCCGGCACAGTTCATATCCTCGCCGCTAGATGGGGGCTTCATTTCTTCCATTCCCTGACCCGGTCGGTCGACTGGAAGCAGGCTGTGGATTTTCATTTTCACTTCTAGTCTCTAGTCAACATGGTTTTGTCAAAAAAAAACTGAATGATGCTAGAAATTTTAATGTTTCATTCAAATAAGCAATTAGAATTTTCTCATCAGGCTAAGATTCCAATTGCTCTCTGTAATTCTAAAACTTGACACACATGCTGCTTTTAACCCTACCTGATGGGGAAAGTTGTGAGGGAACATTTTTACATTATGCCTGAGAAATATATTTACATTCACTTAATTGAGGCTATGAGCACAATAGTGACCCGATCCACAATTCTCTAAAGGCTAGTTTTCCATGTTGATATACAGAGGAAAATAACCTTTAAAGTATTGAGGGTTAGGCCACTATTGTGCTCACAGCCTCAATTAAGAGATAACATTTGTAGAGTTATTAATCATAATATCATTTTGTCTGTTGCCAAACTATTTAATACTGTTGTATTTAGCAATATTCACGGTTCACATATTATTTAAAATTTCCCATGACCACAAATGATGGTACAACTATTGAATTCAGCAATTGTGTTGTTAACGAGAGATCATATGATGGAGATAGCAGAGGAAGAAAGGAAGACTGGTGCCACAACGAGCATCTTTATCTTACCACCGGAGTTATGACATAATAGTTGCAAATACTGGTTATATTTTTGTCACAATTAATACTTTCTGGTCTGGCACTTAGTCTGACAGCCTGAAATGGGGTCTTAAATGGATTTTCAAAAGATCTTAACTAATGAATTGCTTTTTGATGTGTAACATATTTCCAGTCGGTTGCTGGATATTTTTGTGGGAGTGATTTTGAAAAATGGGACGGAAGTGGGTAAGAAGCACTGCCAGGTGGCAGTGGTACCATGTGGAATGCATATCACATATGGATTACTTCAAGGTTTGGAGGCGCCATTACAGATATTTCTACAATAAATCATCTTCAAGTTGTTGTTCTTTGGTGTAAAAATATTCATTATATCATATTTGCTGAAAACAATTATGATTTATTAAGAGTCTGTTTTTCAATCTCTGGATAAAAGTGATGGGAATCCACTTCCCGAGTAACTAAGCTCAACACTTTCATACTGAACGGTAAACGCTCATGCGAACTCTGGTGTCAACTGATTGAAACACGAACCACATGTTAAAAGTCTTCGTAATAGTATTTAAATGATAATCTGCTTTAATATGAAACATTGTAACCAGTCGGCAAAGCCGGTATTATGTTTCTGCACAATGGCTATTCAGATATTAACCCATATTGCGGTAATGCAGTGATCAATGTAATATATATCGATGTTTTTATATGGGAACTGGGCTAGCCTTTCAGTTTCATGGACCACTATAGGAATTCCCTTTACTGTCAAGTAGGCGTATTCATAACTAATTTAAAACTCAATTCCACGCAGGAACATTATCGAAGAAAAGCAAAATATTAGTGGAGCATAAAAAAATACTTCCATATTATTACCGGCACATGAAAATGGGTAACTGTCTTGTACTCTAAATTTCTGTGGTTGAAATGGCTGCATGGATAGCATCTTGGTCTGCGAATCATGAGGTCTCACGTTCGAACCCCAGTCCCGGCAATTATTTTTGCTACCGGATTATCGATTTAAACGATATCTATCACAACATTATGCGTCACTTTAACAGAATCTACATGAAATTACGATTTATCTAATTACAATAGTTTGCACCAAGCAGGAGTTGGGAAATTTGATTGTATTGAACATTGTTTCTAGCAGTCTATAGATAGGCTAGAGACTATGTTTTCAATCCTCCTCTTAATTTACAATATAATATGTGATGTTTGTTCAAACAAGCGTGACAGTAGCATATCTCCAATTCAATCTATACATTCAGCATAGTACCAGTATGAAAACGGAGCGTAAATTAACATTTTAAGAATGTCCAAGCTGTGTAGTTACACATGTACACATCATATGTGACTACTGTAAGACTTTTTTCTTCTTATTATTATTTTAGTCTTATCAGTGGATTTTATACTTAAATTTAAAATAACATTTAACACTTACATATTTAACTTTGTGTTTCAATGACACCACAACTATGTTGTGTTGGAGAAAATAAGAAAGTCATACAACAGGATAGAATAAAAGAGAAACAAAATAACATACTTTGTGTTGGGTTTAAAAGTTATGAATGATTACACTGGTCAACAGCATTTTTGTTACAAAGAAGGTGAATGGTGTTCTTACAAGGGAAGTATCAGGTAAAACGTGTATTGAAACTTAGTGAACGGAATCGTTGTACTATAAAAGGACAACGTGCAGTAAATCAGCCGCCAGATCGAACTGCAAGGCTCCAAAATCATGTGGCGAAACTCTCATATAAATCACTGGGAAGTAGCGAGTACCGTACATGTTGGAACGGACAGCCCTGGCTGTCCAGGCACTCAAGGCCGGTGGCAAGTAGCCACACGCTCCAGTCAGCATATACGCCCCGCTACGCGGCTACTCCGAATGCCACAGGGATGTCTAGCTCCGCCAGCCGTTATGCCTGCGTACCAGGATGTCAGGTACGATTTAGGAGCCTTGCAACTTTATCTGGCGGCTGATTTTCCGCACGTTGTCCTCCTATAGTTTAACAATTGCATCCACAAATTTTCAATATAGGTTTCGACTTGTCTTACCTGATACTTCCCTTGTTAGCAAAGTCGTGGGTGCTGAATTCGAAAATGAAATCTGTTTTCATCTATCAGGCTCAGTTTTTGTAATATGGTACCCTCTCTCTTTCAATACCTTGAAAGTGCAACATTTTTGGTTACGTTGGTATTGCTTAATTTATTTGCTTTCAGTTTTCTTTTGGGGATGTAATTGTTGGAAAACAATCGAAATATATATATACAAGGACGTCCATTCATTATCCTCGGTTCCCATTATCCACCGCCAGGGTACGAATGAGGCGGACCAACACATTGCAGCACATTGGTGATTGTAGCAATGTTTATTGTTGATTCACTTTTCTTTACTCTAACGTAGCTCATTGCTTTCATTAATTTGTGTACTAACACAGATCGTTTTGTTCTCCCTTGGCCAGATACAGTACATGTAATATAAAGGCTGACAAAAGCATTTACGAAATCCATTATAGCATGAAGCTAAGGCTGATACATAAATTCTGAGATTAGGTCTGGATTCAGTAATAGATTACAGTATCTTCCAGAATCAGCTTGTTTTGTTTTTTTAACTGACATTTTTTTTTTTATTTGCAGACCAGTGTTATTAGAGAAAGGAAGACATAATTATAATAGGCTATCAATGTAAAAAGATAACAAAATATTTTAAGAAAAATTAAAAATTCTAAATTTTATGAAAAGAACGAAACCTTAATGACATGTTACTTACATAAATACAACATTCACTCGTTCCTTACAAAAGAACGAAACCTTAATGACATGTTACTTACATAAATACAACATTCACTCGTTCCTTACAAAAGAACGAAACCTTAATGACATGTTACTTACATAAATACAACATTCACTCGTTCCTTACAAAAGAACGAAACCTTAATGACATGTTACTTACATAAATACAACATTCACTCGTTCCTTACAAAAGAACGAAACCTTAATGACATGTTACTTACATAAATACAACATTCACTCGTTCCTTACAAAAAAAAAAAAAAACAGAAACTGAATACCGGTACCCAAATGGTTTATATTATCAATGTATGAGTGTCATGTTTGAATGGGTATAAATATAAACAACTTGCAATGCATTCTAATTTTAGACCTAGTCATTGACTTAGTTCAGCAAATATAAAGCTAAAACGTCAGTGTATATATTATAAAAACCTGCAGTATCTTTGTAATCTTCAAAATTTTCATTTACAACCCCTTCAGAACCTGAATATTATATAACACGTCCACAATCTCCCTCTTAGAAACATTCATAATTCATACTTATATTTGAATAGGATTGAACTTGCAGTCAAGGAATGTCCTGCTAATATTGTTTGGTATTTTGAAAAGTTTGAAGGAACATCTTGTCTTAACTTAAGTTCATGGGGATGTTATGCTCTTCAATCTTAAAACACCAATCATATTTTTATCAATGTGGCCTGGAAATACCTCGTGAGTTTCTTGCCGAGACGCAGAAGAATGTAGTAGAATTATGAATTTTGTTTTGCTTGCAGGTAACTCGAAACCTATTAGTTTGGCAGTGGATTGGGTTTCTCTCAATTTGTACTGGACTGAGATAGACAGGTCCGGTAATAAACCTCGAGGAAAAGTGATGGTAGCAAAGAGCGATGGGCGTTACCAGCGATCGCTAGTTTCAACCAGGCTAGAATCTCCACCTTCTGTCGTCGTAGATCCAGAGCTTGGTCGCTTGTTTTGGGCAGATTCTGGAGCGGCTCCCAAGATCGAAATGGCCTGGATGGATGGTAGCAAGAGATGTCCACTTGTGACCGAGGGAATCAGACATCCAACAGGACTAGCCATAGACTTCTCTATGGACCATATGCTTTACTGGGTGGACACCAAACTGCACACTATTGAAGTAATGAAACAAGACGGAACCAACAGACGTGTTGTCTTGAAAGGAGGTAAGCCGAGAATTTCTTCTATTTCTTATTGATGTTGAGAATAAAATTTCAGATACACAAGAATCTCATTTAGGGGCTGTCCACATATTACATTAACACTTTTTGGATGATTTTTACCCCCCCCCCCTCTATGTATTACGTAATCAGAAAGCAATACCTAATAGTTCTGACTTTGTCACGATTTATCTGTATAAATAAATGAAGGACATCAATTATTGTAAACAATATAACTCTGCAGTTTCCTGGGGTACTTCGTGTGTGTGGGAGGGGAAAGGAATTTACGAACAAATTTATGAAAGTCTAACTTCATTTATTATAAAAAATATTTTTGAATCTCTCTATGATTTGAATAAAAGTATTGTTTGGCTTGACTCGCGCCTTCCGTCAGTGTGGCTGGAAAGCCATGTAGAGTGTAAAATGAGGTGATTTTCATTTGTTAAGTGATAATGTAATGGTTTTGTTTACCCCCTCCCTGCACGTCATCAACTTAATCAAGCTTCGAACCCCCCTCCCTGTAATATATGGACTGCCCATTATCTGGACTAGGTGGGACCGGAGGAAATCCGGAAAATCTGGAAGCAAATTAATAAATGAATATAAGCTACTAATCTATCCTCCCAAGCCCTGTGGCGCTACAGCCCTTGAAGGGCCTAGGCCTACTAAGCAACCGCTGCCCAGCCATTTGGCCTGCAGATTATAGGGTGACGAGTCGGGTCCCCTTGGCTGTTAATCTTGATCTCTGCGACCAGGTTGCTACTTCACTATTGGAGAGCTACTCGTCCTCACGAGGCTGAGTGCACCCCGTTCCAGCCATCACGTCAGTTTCTAAAATCCATGGGCCTCTGGGTGCAAGACAGACGCGTTACCCCAACACCTTGGGACCAGCGACTAATCATCATCATACACAGTTTGGATCTGTTTGGAACATAGACCTCTCCACTTAGTTCTCTCCTCCCACCACCTCCCTGTCGTCACTCTGGTTCAGTCCTCTCCTCTCATTTTGACACACTCCTCCACTCCCTTCAGCCATCTATCCCTTGGTCTTCCCCTTTGTCGTCTCTTGTGCATCTGCATTTCGTGCGTCCTCTTGGGTATCCTCTTCTCTTCCATTCTCTTCAAGTGTCCATACCATCTCAGTCTCAATACTACCCTGCAAGGACTCCTCTTTCACTATTTCCCGGATCTTGTCATTTCTCACCCTGTCTCTTCTTGTAACTCTTATCCTACTTCATAGGAATTTCATTTCACTTGCCTGTACTCTGCTTATGTCTCTTTGTCCATGTTTCTGACTACTAATCTGTACAAACCTTAATTTTGACACTAACAAGAATTGAAAACACACTTTTATGTCAACCCTGACTATTATATGTCAGAAAACTGTATCATAATGATGGTCATTATAACACTATTTTTCATTATGAAACAGTTTCTCCCACCAATCACAGCTCAAGAAACAGTTGTTTGACCAATTAGATATGGTTAGCATCGCACCCGCGCTGAGTTCCCAGGCCTTCTAATTTAAATTTCACTGCATTGCCTGGTGTCATAGTGGGGTAATCGAGAAGGCCATGGTCAAATACAAGGCATTCTCAGCATATCATGCGCTCTGCTCAGTACATAAAACTGGTGAAATCTCGACATATATTTATGAATATTTATGTTCGAACATAAAATAGTTATAATAAATATCGTTGAACATAAACAGTCGTATGCAACTCACCTATAATGTTAATTAAGACACTCATATGGAAATTATAGTGCTGTTGTCTCCGCATGAGGCATTACTGCTTCTCCTTAAGCGTTGCTTTCGTCTTCCACTTCACCATCACTGTCCTTGCCTTGCAGCAATAATTTTGTCTTCGGTCATCATACCGTAACCAGCATCACTATTAATCTACAGCCAGTCATTTACATCACTATCATCTACATCTGAACAACCAAGAATGTTTGCAAATATTTCAAGGAATTCTGACTCGTCGACAACTTCATAAACGTCGGTGGTAGAATCTCAAATAGCAGGCCATATTGTTTTCCATGACTTCCTAATTGATAGTTCAGTAGCGTGATCCCTAGAAGATGTAACCATAAAAATCACATCTTTGATGTTTACCGATTTCAATACAGAAATCACACCAACTTCTTGGTCTTCTTGAATTAATTTAGCAAGTAGCTGTCTTCGGTACACACGTTTATTGTTCTCCAGTACACCTTGATCCATCAGTTGTAAAAGAGCTGTTACGTCACTCAGATGTCATCATTGATGAGCAGCTCCACTCCTGGATGTTACGGTGCATTGCCAATTAAAAATATGACCTTCGGTGGAAGACCCTCTTGCTGAAATATCTCCTCATCCCCGGCACAAAATCATCGTGGAACTAGTTCTTAAAAATGCAAATTTTTGTTTAAAACAAGCAGGAAAACTTTTACTCTTACTGGTATTAACATTACCACTCATGGTAGTTCACAACCAATTCACTTTCCCTGACTGTACCAGCAGGCTACTGTAATTTGACGGAAAGACCACTGCCAGATACCGTAAGCATATTAACAAAGACAGAAGAGTGGGAGGGATGGCTGAGTGTGACTGACTGGCTAGGAATGCGGCCTTGGGGCGGGGGATTGCGAGTTATTTTTGTTACAACCTTCCTGCAAGTAGGAAAGAATGCAACTTCTCGTACTGTCAACTAAGTACCGTGACAGCAATTGGTACACTCATAATATTTAATGCAGAAACATCTCTGTAGTAAACACGCAACGTAACTTACTTGTATTTCTTTAATAACAAGTCCAATATGCGAGCAAAAATTACTATTCCTTTTCCTGACTAAAAAAAAAATGGAGGAGGGTCTTATATGCGAGTAAATATGGTAAGTATGCTATGTAGTAGTTTCAACTACTTAAAAATCAAGCTATGTAGAATTTTCTTCAGAGTAGTAAGTTTTAAAATATTGCTTCCAATCTAAACTGTGGCAGAGAGTTTCCAACCTATTCAGGAAAGACATAATGTACATCATATGATTTTTGCCGGGACTGAAAATAAATTCCCTAATAGTGAGATTCCAGTTTTATCAGATTCAGATTTGGGCAGGTTTCGCTGTATCTGGAGCTATGGCTACCTAATGTGTGTTAATAAAACAAAAGATATTTAATTAATTTAATTATTTAGAAGTTTGTGGCAGACTCCAACACTAGAAGAGCCATGATGGCTGCCAACCTTTGATAGAAGACTGCAAGGCAAGAAGAAGAAGTTTGAAATATATTGAAATATCCAGGATACATTGTATTACATTTACTTGGTTTGCTTTCATAAAATAAGCATCCACTCTTTACTGTCTCCACTTTTTCTTCATTTTATTTCTTACAACAGTCCTCATGTTGCCTTTCTCTAATGATCTAACAATGTGTCAAGCAGTAAATAATTCCTAAAACTGTCAAAAGAAAATCATATAATGGCTGAAAAATCCATGCTCGGAAAGGAAGCTCCTCAGTTTCCATTGTATGCATTTTACCGATTTTGCAATTAGATCTTGCTATTTTTTTTAATACAATTTGATTTAATGGTTAAAAAATATAATATCTCTATTGTTTAGGTTGGGCTTTAGTTATTAGACTTATCAATCCAAATGGGTGAAACATGTAAAATGGATTTCTATACTACCGAGCATTAATACCATTTACCCTTGGTTATCCATCATTCCTGCAGTAAACTCTCCAAACATTTGACAGGCTAGTCTATATTTAACAATGTGTTGGTATGTGTTGTGCTACATTTATCAAGCTTGATGCAAGAAGTATTGCATTTTTATGTGGTAGAGTAGTTCTTCTGAAGTAGGAAATATTAGCTGCATTGTTCTCCGCAATATGTCAAATATGAGCGCACCCCTGCCTCTTAGTTTGCATTTCTCTCGGTTAAACTTATCATGTTTTCTTTGGTTTATAGGCACGCTAAATCATCCTATCTCACTGGATGTGTTCGAGAGCTCCCTATTTTGGGTGACGCATGATACGGGTGAACTCATAAAACAAGACAAGTTTGGGCGAAGTGTCCCTGTTGTGGTCGCCAAGGACCTAGTTAATCCATCAGGTGTAAAAGGTAAGTCGTTCGTATTTATATTCCCCTTTAGTGTGAAATTAAGGAATAAACTGAAAATTGCTTGATGTGTGATATTGTTCTATTTTTGCAGTTTACCATCCTCTGAGATACAATAAGACTCTCTCAGATCCGTGCCACAATGATCCATGTTCGCATCTGTGCGTGGCTGTCCCTGGTGGGCATCGATGCTTATGTCCAGACAACACGATATCATGTGGGGGTTCAGAAACCAACTGTGATACTCCTAACGAACGAGAACGTCCAGCACCTCATGTATGCAAGTGCCAACATGGTGGAGTATGCCGAGAAACAACTGGCCACGCATTGGAGTGCGACTGCCCACCGGACTTCCTGGGCAGTTATGTCCAGCGTACACAAGCTGGACCCAACACAGCAGCAATAGTGATACCCATCATAGTCATCTCTGCTCTAGTTGTGTTCTTCGTTCTTCGAAAGAGGCCATTGTAAGGAAATCAACAATATCTTCTTTGTTTTGCATCTGCACATTTTGTTCATTAGCTGTTGCTCGAGTTGGCGATAGACGCAAATTTGTCCGAACCTAGTCAGTTGTTGTACATCTAGACATCTAGATGCGGATTTTAATCATTTTGAATTGTGATAAAATACAGAATTACTCATTTTCCGTTATATAAATGTGATTTTCTGTGGAAAAATATATTTTTTTTAAACATATCTTGCTGTAAGGAAGCGAGAGCTGGGTAGATTCAGGATATCTGATACATAAGCTAGAGGTAACTGATAAGAGGGTAGCATGAATTACTGTAGGGACAAATAGATGGGAGCAATGGCAGGAGGGTACTCGTAATGAAGAGATAATGCCTAAGTTAGAAATGAACACGCTGGATGACGTTGTTCGTATGAGCCGACTCAGATGGTGGGGACAAGTGATGAGAATGGGGAAGAGAGATTGCCTAAGAGGTTAATGAGTTCGGCTGTAAAGGGCACGAGAAGTAGAGGTAGACCTAGGAGGCGATGGTTAAATTCAGTGTTTAACGATTTCAAAGTCAGAGGTGTAGAAGCAAGGGAGGCCGCAATGCTAACTGCTAATAGGGCATCATGGAGGAGACTTGTTCACAAACAGAGGCTTGCAGACTAGACTGGACGCTGAAAGGCAAAACAGTCTCAAATGAAAATGAATTGTATGTATGTAATTAATATTTCATATTCCGTCATAACAATGAGATAAATGTTTAAAAACATCTATTCTTCAGTGAAAATGTCCCTAATTCGGATTGCAATAGTATGTGATATGTTCAATGTTGCACATTATCCTTGTTTCCCACCAATTTGCTATAATATGCTAAATCTGAAAATAATAGTTGCTACAAAATGCTATAAATCACAAACTGGAGCTATAGCTAAGTATGTCCGACATTATACCACATGGTATACTTTGAAATGTAGGTTGTAATTTCTTATTACAAGATGGTCGGCCATTGCTAACATTGCACAGGGTAACCCAGGAATTAATGTTTCTTACATCGAATCCTATACGCCAGGCCACGAGTTTGGGGGTGGAGCGATGACGGCAAACCTTACTGCTGGGCACACAGACACCACCAATGAAGCAGATACCCCAAACTTTTAATTAGAAGTCGAACCCGATACAGATTTAATACTACAGTAATTGCTTTCTAATTGTGAACACTCCCATAATAGACCACCAGTTAAATAGAAACGGACATTAACAAAATAGTGAGGACACCATTCATATGTGAAGTTTATTACAACACTGTAGGAAGTTAATGAATCACAGTGTTAACATGCTTCAACTATATTAATAATAACGCATTACTTATAGAAGAGTTATAGACCAACTAGCAAATTATAAATAAGAAAGACACGTTACACAATTTAGAAAAACTTTGGTGATTTAGTCACGGCTTTTAGAGCCGGGAGTGTCCGAGGACATGTTCGGCTCGCCTAAGGCTGTAGCTGCTTCTAGCGGAAAACCATAGGGTAAGCTACAAGTTCCGTTCAATTTCAAGTAGTTCCAACTTTTGCTACCAGATGTCAATGCTACCTGGTGGTGAACGTTGGAACTTTGATAAAGCGTTCCAACGAAATCTAACCTAGAAATTTAACTTCACACAAGTTTAATCTGTAAAAGGATCTTTAACATGCCATAAATCTATGACATGGGACCGCCGGCTTTACTTCCCCTCCGAAGGAAGGCATACTGAAGGATTTTAACGCTCTTAAAAAATCCGACGACTTCGGCCAGGTTTGCACCCGCTATCTTGGGCACAGCAGTTCAGCATGCTACCAACTACGCCACCGAAGCCGCTTACATATACAGTAAAACCCCATTATTACGCTCTTCAAGGGACTGTGGTTTAAACGTGTAATAAGCGGGACAGCACTAAAGGCGGGAAATGATTTCTGAGGTGGGAAAACAATTTCCAAACAATTTTCAGTAATTTACAATATTTTATTATTACCGGATTTTATTTTACTGTCTTTAATGATAATAATAATAACCGACAGTAGTGGCTACGCTGGCTAAAGCGCAGCATTAGGTCATGGGGCCAAGCTCTCTGCTGACTCGGTAGACGCGTGGGTTCGAGCCCCACCATCGGCCGTCCTTGAAATGGTTTTCCGTGGTTTCCCATTTTCAACACCAGGCAAATGCTGGGACGGTACCTTCTGATAGGCCACGGCCGCTTCCTTCAACATCCTTGCCCAGTTTCATTCACCATCATTCATTTCATCTGTCATTAACTCCTCTCATGAGGTTGGCGTCAGGAAGGGCATCCGGCCGTAAAAACCATCGCCACAAAGACTTCCATCGCATCTCATCCCCGACCCCGTTGGAAAACGGGAATAATAAGGGGTAGACATACAATGATAATAATAGTAATAGTAATACTGAATTATTATTAAAACGTCTCAAATAGAATGCTTTATTTTTATAATTTAAACTGAATTCTTCCTCTTTTTTACATGAAAGCACTACGAGCGGAATTTCGAAGCATAATGATAGGGTTAAATTATGCGATATTATATACAAACTATTCAGGTTCCTTACAAATAGAGTGTAATAAATAAGTTTCGGATGTTAAGGAAAAGTCATATTCTTTTCCTGAGCTAATTTTACCCGAAATCTGAAAAATAAGTTTGAATGACGGGTCCTTGACCATATTGGATGTTGCCTATAAATCCATATTTCGGCCATTTTTATTGTTTTGGTCATATTTGGTTATAATTTCAGCATTTTTGTTTAAATCGAGGAGTCATTTACAAGGTACGTGTTATATGCGTCAAGTTTCAAACACAGGATTTCCGAATAGCATAGTAGATATATTTTTCTTTCTTTTCCCGGAACAGGCAGATAGCAGGTTTAGAAGGTCTGATTCCACGAAGGCGCTCCTCTACGGATGTCTTTTAGCACATCTTTCTGGACAAGTTGGATTGCGACATTGTACGAATGAGGTCACGGAACATGACGATAGTGTGCTTCCGCCTTTCAACAGGATGTCACTACAGGGTCTTTCATATAAAATGAGAGCGCCAAGCGGCAGCTTTGTTAACCGCAGCTGCGGTCACCTTGGCCGAGCTTTTGGCGCGCCAAGGCCCCCTGCTTTAAGCGTGTGTACAATGCTGAAATCTTACTTTAGTTAGTTAGTTATTGTTGATGAAACCGAAACCCCTACTTGTCCTAATTTTGTGAGTGATTTATTTGGAGACCGTTCAAGTTTCTCGCCAATGTCATCTAGCTCATCCTCTGTTAAAACTGTTGGTGTGCGGGCATGTTTTTATTGAGCACCGAGCCAGTAGTGTCAAACTTATTTGAAATTACATGAATCTGTGCTAGTGAAGGTGGCACTTCATCAGGAAATTGCTGAACAAATGCATCACCTACCCGCCGAGCCGACTCGTACTTAAAATAAGTTTTACATAAAAAAATACGATGTTGCAATGATAACTGTCTCACCATGTTAGCACTTGAGGTTTAGACTGGCGACTGAGCACATGCACGCTTATTGCAAGGTCAAGTTTGGTAATGTCAATCTGTTATTTTTATACAGTCCATCGGAACTTGGAAAAAAAAACCATCCCTCGTTTGTACTATGCGCGCGCGCCACAAGCTCGGCCAAGGTGACGCAGTTGCGGTTAACAAAGCCGCCGCTTGGCACTCTTATTTCAAATGAAAGACCCTGTACAGTAGATATATTTATCTCGGAAGCAATTACCAAACAAGCAAATTATTTTTATCCATAATGGTCCGTATTGAATTTAAATTCCACTAAATAAGTTACTTTTATTTCCGTCTTTTCAATACTTGTAATATTATTAGCACGGTTTAGTATAGCATGGCCTGTCATGGCGGGGAAGTGGTTGGATTACTAGGCGTGCTGTAACAACTCAACTCAACTCAAAGAAGGTAGCACGTGGTGAACTGAAAGCGCACCAAAAGCACACACTACTGACAGCAAGCTTGTTGCCGTGCTTGTCAAAGAACAGAACCGCTCCGTCTTGCATCGCATGCCTTGACATCATCTGTACTCTGCGAAGGTTCTGGGAAGAATGACTACTTGGCAACATCTAACTAGCGCGTGGCAAAGTATGCGCTCACTGGTTGACAAAGAATCCTGGCGGGGGGATGGCGTAATGCACGTGGACGCACATGCGCATTGGAAGGTTCAGATCTAACTTGCTCCGTTATACTGCTAACTGTTTCAAACAATAATGTTGTTCTTCATCAGCCAGATATACACATTATGAACACTTATGGGCATAAAATACATTGCAAAAACACATACTGTAGTTCATTAAAAAAGTCACTTGTAAAATCAAAATATCACATGTCCAATACACTGGAAAATTGTTTTGGCATTTAAGACGTTTACTGTATGTTAGTGATACTCTACGTATCCCAAAAATTCATGTCATATTTCCTAGTTTTTAGGTCATATTTTAGAGTTTTAGGTCATATTTAGCTAGTTTTTAGGGCATATTTGCTTGCATATTTTGCACTTGTTTAGGTCTTAAACTTGCGAACCCTAGTAATAAACGATATAGCGTGATAACCGAGTGCGTAACAACGTACCTTATGTCAGCCTAGGTGTACAGGATCTGATGATGATTGCATAACGATCGAAACATGTCATCCAATTAATTACCCCCTACTGTTTGTGTGTTAATTAGGTGATAAATAATTCATGTAATATTTCTTTCAGGTTAGGGTGTTAAAATATTTGTACTCCCTGTTTAATATAATTCTGAGCACAATGGTGTTGACCAACTGAAGAGCTACACCATGGCTGTAACTTGAAGTAATTGGCATCACAGAGAGGCTGGCCATGTTGCTCATTGTTTCGCTATCAAATAAAATCACTATAAAATCCATAAATCAATGTAAATTATCAGTAAATGTAGATTGTAAGAACAGAAAAAACAATCATTAAGACGATGTGAAGTTGATAAGCTCATAACAGGATAGCTCATTTACAATTTACAGTCTCCCAAAGCCGAGGTTCTTCTGAGTAAGTTCTGAAAACTGGCCCTATTTTCGTCGCTAACAAATTATCCTGAACCGAAAATGTTCGAAAGACCAATTAATATACTGGTCCTAAATGCAGAAGGAATGTAGCTAAATAATTATGTAATTCGTTTTAAAGTGCCCAATTCGTTAATTTTCTCTTAAGATCTAAACTCGAGTATCCATAGTTTTGAATTCAATAGAAGGTTTCTCTTGATAAACAACAAAAAGGTTCATTTAAAGAAGTTAGAAGTTGTCTATCATGTGGTGGTCACTAAATTTGATCAAATCATTCGTTAGCATTTTTATGAGTGATATATTTTTTTAAAGTCTACTGCATTTAATTTGGAATTATGTTTCTGAATGTGCACATTAACCAATTATTCTCCTTCAGTGGTAAGGGAACAGGACTTGGAGGACTCACAAATTCCCAGAGTGTTTCCTTCAGACAGGGCACTAATGTTGAGTTTGGATCACCAACATTTGCTGCTAACGGGCCACAAGGAAGAGGGATAAGTTCTTGACTATCATACTGCGTACTGCTCAGAGCTGCTTTTTTGTTTTTAATGCAAGATAATTTTAACACTTAATATATTTCCATTGAATTCTAGTTGTGGTTGGTTCACATATACACACTTCTTCTGGATGGAGGCAAGTAGGAATGGAGGGGATAAGAACAAGAAACAATTGAATATGAGGCACTTGAAGTTCTGTAAGCATAGTGTCAAGTTAGAGACCCATTCTTGGTTGGTTGAGGGCACGTTTCCTAGGGGAACGAGTTGATAGAGCTTGGTTCAGCTCTTATTAATCAGCAGTTGCAGTTTTCATAATCTGCTTAGTTTGAATTTCCTCCCCCCTCCCAAATACTGGAGTAGGAACACTAACAAGGAATTGGATTATGCAGAATAAAGATAGAGGAAAGAGGGAAGAATTTCCTAAGTCTGTGTAGGAAATCTGTCCCTTCAGGCTGGACAGACTGGTGTAATAGGCTTTCTCACCTCTCTATTGGGCAGCTCAGCAGCTTCTGGCAGGCCAACAGGCAGTTGGGCTGCAGAAGCCTTCTAGGCATTATTTTTTTCTTTTAATCGTTTCGGTCGTTTATGGACCACGTTATTTCAACTGCCTTTTCCCTCGTTCTTTCACATTGGCCCAGTATTCGCGCATTCTTCTTCGGTGAGCTTCCCTTCGTTCTTCGGTCTACTTCTGGCCGGTTTTCAATATAGGTTTTGGCTGAAAACTCTGTATCTCCCCAAGTTTCTTCTTCAAAGAGTCACGTTCCAAGATGTCCTTATGTGATATCCCCAGTTCTTGTAGGTCTTTTTCCACCTCTGTAAACCAGATCCCTTTGGTTTTCTTTCCCACTAAGTAGGCACAGATTCGATTGGACAATCTTCCGGAGTTCATTCGTGTTAAATGGCCATAAAAGGAGAGTCTTCTTTTGCGAATGGTGTCCGTTATTTTCTCCACATGTAGATAGAGTTCATCGTTGTGTCGTCTTCTATACTCTCCTCGTTCCTTGACCGGGCCCAAGATCTTTCTCAGAATCTTCCTCTCTTTGGCTTCGAGTTGTTCTGCCAGGCCTTTCTTATTCATCGCCAGGCATTCTGATGCATATAACGCCTCCGGGCGAATAACGGTAACGAAGTGCCTCAGTTTGGCCTTGAAGGACATTGATCATGATTTGTAAATGTCTTTGGTTAAATGGTAAGCCATTTCCATTTTGTTAATCCGTGCCACGAAGGCTTCCTTTTCACGAATGTTGGGCTCAATCCATTCACCCAGGTATTTGAATTTCTCTACCTGTGTTATTTGTCCTCCATTCATCGTAAGTTCTCTGGGTTCCGACTTGATGTTCGTTATAAACTGCGTTTTCTCAAACGAAATCTGAAGACCTGCCTTTGCTGCTTGCACCTGTAATTGATTGATTTGTTGTGTGGCTGTGTCAAGAGAATTAGAGAAAATTGCAACATCATCTGCGAAAGCTAAACAGTCGATTGTCAGGTTTTTGTTCTTACAACCTAGTCTGACCCCATTCTCTATACCATCCTTACACAATTCTTTACGCCATTCTCGAATAACTTTCTCAAGAACACAGTTGAATAAAAGAGGCGAGAGCCCATCTCCCTGTCTCACCCCTGTCCGTATTGCGAAGGATTCAGAAATCTCTCCCCTGAATTTCACTTTGGAAGCCGTATCCAATAGGGATTGGTGAATGATTGCTCTTGTCTTATTATCTAAACCAAATTCTCTTAAAACCTGGATCAGGGTACTTCAATCCAGCGAGTCGTAAGCCTTCTTGAAATCAACAAAAGTCACAACAAATTTCTTACTTCTCAGATTCATGTACGATAGAATTGATTTTAGATTCATGATTTGCTCAACACAAGAGCGCCCCTTTCGAAATCCACCTTGGTATTCGCCCAGGTGTTGATCGAGCTGTGCTTCCGCTCTCGTTTGAAGCGCTTTCGCGAGAATCTTGTATGTTATCGAGAGGAGTGATATGCCACGATAGTTGTTTACGTCCGCTTTATCACCTCTTGTGCAGGGGATGAATTAGGGCTGATGTCCAATCACTGGGCAGTTTCTCTGTTTCCCAAATCTCCCGGATGATATCCGTTAGCTTGTCGACTGGTTTTTCACCTGCGTATTTCCAGAGTTCGGCAACTATTGAATCCTCACCTGGTGCTTTATTGTTCTTAAGTGAGTGAATGATCTGCTTGATTTCTTCCCTAGTTGGTGAACTTGAGACTGGATTGACGAGCACATTATTCTGAAAGGAAAATTTCGACTTTGGAGCCTCACAATTGAGAAGGGACTCAGAGTATTTCGCCAGGATCTGACAGTTGTCTTTGTCATTGTAAGCAAGTTTCCCATCGGGATTCCTAAAGTGAAGACTGGGTGGTGTGTATTTACTGAGATTTTGCTTGAAGGTGTTATAGAAATCACAGGTGTTGTTCTTTTTGAAATCTTGGTCTATCTGTGCCAACTGATATTTTTTGGAATGCTCGTTTTATCCCGCGTATGGTTTTATCAGCCTGCTTTCTCACGACCAGGAATCTCTCTCTGTTTTCTTCATTCTTCTGTTTGTTCCATCGCAACCGGGCAAGCCGCCTTTGGTGAATGGCATCGTCACATTCATTAGTCCACCAAGGATGCCGCCTCAACTTTGTCAGCGGGATGGTTTCCTGTGCCGTTTCAAGAATTGCTTCTTTGAGTTGTTCCCAATTCTGTTGCTCAAGTGTTTCAAGTTTCTGACTGAATTCGCTTTGTGTTTTCAGTTTTTCCACATCAAACCTGTTGATCTTTCTTCCCTGAAATCTCTTGGTGGATCTTGGAAGAAGTTTTAATTTTATCTTTGAAAGATAGTGATCAGAGTCAAGATTCGCGCTTCTTAAGACTTTTACATTCTGGATTTCTCTACGAGATTTACGAGCAATAGCAACGTGGTCAATTTGGAATTCGCCGAGATGGGGATTTGGGGATGTCCATGTTTTCTGTTTTGCAGGAAGTCGTTTGAAAGCGGTTGACTTCATCACTAGGTTGAACGCCTTGCACAACTCCACTAACCTTTCTCCATTGCGGTTTGTTCTTCTGTGGGCCGGGTATTCTCCGATAATATTCTTGAATTTCTTTTCCTTACCGAGCTGAGCATTGAAGTCCCCAAGAAGGACGATGATGTGTTCCTTGGGAATCTTGTATAGAATATCTTCAAGCTCTTCCCAGAATATTTCCGTCCCTTGAGGATCGATTCTGTTAGCTTGATTAATTGGGAAATGGACGTTCACCATGGTGTAGATTTTATTTGTGCTTCGATACGAAAGGATCGAGACTCGACTGTTGGGGGATGTGAAGTTGGTGATGGACTCTAAAATCTTCTTACTGACCACAAATCCTGTGCCAAGGTGGGGGATGGATTTTACTACACGTTTTCCGACTTTACCTTTGAAGATTCTATACCCCTGGGAGTCAAAAGCTTCTGCATCAACAAACCTTGTTTCCTGAATTGCTGTGATCAGGATTTGATGATGTTGTAGGGTGTCAATCAGTTGTTTCAATTTACCGACCTTCATAAGGGAGTTCACGTTGAATGTTGCGAAGAAGTTGCGTCGTTTGTGTCTGATCTTGTTTGTAGGAGTCTCCGATACCTCCAAGCATGTTGTTGCAGGCTCCCCAGAGTCCGAAGGCCTGCATGCGTCGTGCAAAACGAAGGTGGATTGGTTACCACCTGGGGTAGTTGCTTCAGCAGACGTTTCCTCCATGCTTTTCACAGTTGAAAAAACTGTAGATAGGGGGCCAGTGATATTGCACACTGACCAATGTACTGCCAAGGTTGTGAGCCTTGGAGTCCCCAGCACTGATCGGCTCGCCGACCCAGCTTCCCGCTGGGATTGGTTATCCAAACTTCCACTGGGTTGCTCGGCTTAACAGGGGGCACCTCTTGTAGGTTACATGCTGGAGTTGGAGTGAAAGAGGCTAAGTTGGATTCTCTTGCTGAATCCAATATGTTTAATTCGCAGGTGACATGCAACAACGCATTTCACTCCCATTAGCCCAGAGCCGTAAGGACTCCTCCCAGGTTGATTTCTGGGACCCTTCTAGGCATTATTTTATTTTCATTTTTTTTATTTTAAATCTCTTGAGTTCTTATGAGCAGAGGTGTTTGTTTTTGTTGATTTGCCATGAAAACCTAAATTACTTTCAGGCTATTTAATGTTCATATATTAGTCCACATCACCTTTTAAACGTAATTTTCAATTGGCAAAATAACATGAATTTCGTAATAATGCAAATTGTTGTCCTATTCATGAAATATCACAATTTCTTCTATTTTGTGTTTCATTAGTGCTATGCATTTAATACAGCGCAAAAATTTGTTTACAATCTTCTAATACAAGACAGTACCGTACGGTACCTCAGTTCATACGCTCACCGATAACTCGCAGTTGCTGAAACATTGAGATATTGAATCTAGCCGATTATTCAGTCATCGAAACATTGCAATATTACATGTTTGAGAAATGAGACTGTGTGAGCGCCTTTGATAGTAACCGAGGGGGACACAGTGGTGATGGAGTACAGCTGCACATAACTTGAAATCTTGCTTGGCATCCTTTCATGCAAAAAAATACTTAACCAGTTGAGCTGTAATTTTGCTTGGGTATAATGTTTAAAACCCAAAATAATGAGTAAATGGTTACTCCTATCATAGAATGGGCCCACTTAAAATGCAATTTTTACAAAATAAAATGGTCATATGCATTTTCTTGGTAACTCTAATGTCTTTACAAGATTTAATGATTTTCCCTGAACTTATCTGCTAAAAGCCAACATAATGAGTAAACGGTCAATCCTACAAAATGGAGCCCACCATATGTACTCAAATGTTAATTATTATGACAAAAAGAAAGTCTTGGGCATTTTCTTTATAGCTCTAACAGTTTTCCACTGTAAATAACTTGAAAACTTAAGTAGAAGTTCCTTTCACAAAAAGAAAGAAAACCTATAGTGATTGACCTGGAATTTTGCATGGGTTTAGTTTCTATGATCGGCTAACACTTTGGCCTATTCAGATTTTGATTTAAGTAACTGTTTTAAAATTGAACTTGCTCATGTCTGACGTGCTGCGCCCGAATTCTTCAAAGTCAACGTCCAGAATCCACGCAGATGGAAAAAGGATCGTAGGGATGTCAATACCCGGCTAAGAAATCAACATATTCCTACCGGACTGATGACTAGGGAACCCTTGACACACATAACGCATATCTAACCATACTACTAACTAGTTGCACACAGAACATCCTAAAAACAAAATTGAGCACACTGAGCAACTCGGCTCTCGGGGAGATAAGGTATAGTTATGTCAAAAAGAACTGCCTGCATCGAACTAGTAGTATCGTTGTAGCGTAATTCAGCAATGAATGAAAAACAGATCTTATAAAAACGGAACAGGCAAACTAAAAAGTGCCTGCAATTTATTCAACTAGGACAATACATGATATGTCCCTAAAAATCTGAATAAAAATAAAATAAACACTCAAATAAAAATTATGTCTCTACTAGACATAGATGCGACTTTTAAAAGTCTCCCTGCACCAAAACTTATCTTCACTACGAATGCTCTTTCATAGAGAGAAAAAAATAATTAAAAACACTTATTAAACACCGTGTGTCTAATCACAAAATAATCTACTTCAAATTCTATCGTAATTCTACAAACGTTCTCCCTACATAATACATCGTATTATTTTATACCGCAATATAGCGTCATGGTTGTATCTAATAATTATTAAATAAATAAATAAATAAATCTACTAATCATGTTTAGAAAAATTAATAAAATTATTATGATAATTATTATTATTTACAACTGTTAAAGATGTACAACATCGCGTCCTGCACGATTTTCTTCCTGCTTTATTTAAAAAGTTAATTCCACTCTTCTACTCATTATCTCACACAGCACTTTAGTTTTATCATGAATATATATCGTTACGTCCATGTGAACATGTGTATCAAACAGTGAAGTTCATTACTATTTCACTTATTTACATTTCCGGTTTCTAACAACTGTAATCAATATTATGAACTACGACGCAAGACTTTCAGATATCTATATACAATTAATACATGTGCATGGCATTAAACCCTCACTACTCACACTTGCAATTCCTCACAACTTCATTTTCCAACTTACTTTACTGACATATTGTATTTCCATATTTTCTCATTGTAATTTCTTTATCTCACACTCTCTGTGAATACCATTTACGTGTCTTTACTACACTTCATTCAACAATACCTCTTCGCATATATTTCTTACTTAGCACGTTCTCAAATTTCTAAAACCATCTCAAATACTTTCGACAAAGTAAGAGAATCAGTATCCCTACTAAATATTACTTCTGTAATACCTTTCATCGATACAACTACCTCCGCAAACATCAATACTATCGATTATACACCTCCGTGCTATACTTTACTTATTCGTTCCACACAACAATACTTTCGTAGTACTTCTCTACATTTTTACTCACATAAATATGCCATACTTCCTTCCTTTACTTTAATTATACATCTCTGTTACAATTTATAACTTCTGTCTGAATTTAAGTCTGCTCGTGTTCGTTACTCAATAAAAATACACTTTACCTCACGTTCATTAATTTCATCATATATGAAATATCTTTACTGTAGTCTTTCAAGACTTCTTTATGACAAAAGATTGATCTGTAATATCACATTTCTCCTTCTTTTACTCATCAGCTATGCTTTTAAAATAACGCATACTGTTTATAGTGTCAAAATAAAATTCTGGGTTTTACAATATTCTTTTACTTATGGTTGAGTGTCTCCAACGCCATTGTTGAACACTCCTGACAATAGTTAACGTTTCTATTTACATTTCATTTCGATCCTCTAACGAATTAGCTTTACTTCGGATAACAATATCCCTTCTGTATCTCTCATTGCAATAATGGCAAAACTTCGTTTGTTATAACTCATTGCGACTTACTTTCATTTGTTGTACCACGTTAACGAAATTACTTCACTCACCGTTATACATTACGTGAATGAAAATTCTAAAGACGTTAGCTTACTAGAGTGAAAAATGAATTAACGTGAAAATATTAAAAATAAACGTTCGAAAAATACGTCACAAACGAAACTCGTTGACTTGTAGAAAAATTTCAAAATTTATAGCAACAACAATAACATGAACTAGGAATAAAATATCAGATGTTGGTCTAACACTGGAATAACCCATGACAAGTGCTAACTACATAGGTGTTAAAAATCACTGTTCTACCTTGAGTCTGGAACGCTTGGAACAGATTTTGAGGACCTGGGTAGCTGAGGAATCTGCCCACGTGCGTTGGGAATGCGCTACGCGCCGTCTAGCTCGCGTCTGCATTCTTCAAGTTCCTCTCCGCTCTGTCCCGCGTGCAGGTGAGATTGCTGCCTAGACCGGTTTACAGCTGATCCGCGCCAGCCTGTGTCCATGTCTGCTGCCAATGACCCTAACTCGCATTCGCATCTTCTTGTTTCACGGTCGGGTGACCTAGATTCTGCATACGCTTCTGTCTGGACAAACTCTTCATTCGGCTGCTCTCTCGAAGCTCCTGATGTTAATTGTAGGTAGTGATTATGCTTACGATGAGGAATCACCTCCTCATGTGACTTTCCTTTCGTTGTAGTAGACTGTTTATGGATTCCAAGCGTACTGCGGATTTTGTTGCAGTGAAGTTCCATTGTTGAATCGCTATGATCATCGCTGGACTTCGCTTGTTAGTGTAGATTTAACCTCCCGTCATGTTGAACTTAGAACATCATCCTCCGTTCACTAAAGTTGCTAGTTGTTACGTGTCCCCTCTGACCTAATCTGCAAAACATCTTATTAGAATGTAGTAGATATTTTTCTAAGACGTTGTAGTACATTAAAATTATTTTCTTCTGCGTTGTAGTATGTCAGGCTAAAAAGTTTCACTAATGGACTAGTTAAAATTTATAGAGTATCTGAACGTGTGTCTTCTTCAATTCTGCTTCTTAAATTTCTGTAGATAAATTCTGTAAATTCTTTCTATATTTCTTCTTGTTTCCAATATTTATTCATTTACTCTGTAGTTCCTTGTTAACATTGTAGTTCTTCCTTCTGAAGTCTATTACTTTTCTTAGTTGCCATTGCGTACAAATTGTAGAACGATTTTCCATACGTGTTACCTCGTTGAATACTTGAGTAATAAGAACCTCGTTCCTAGTCTTCTGCTAGCCTCCTGAGTTCAGTTTCCCTCTCAAATTTGGCGCGCTAGCCTCTCGCTAGTCTATAAACTCTCTTATTTGCTCATATCTTCTCTCACAGTCATCTACTTTAATTTCTGTTTTGCCAATTAAATGTCTTCTTCTTTCCTTGTAAATTTGATATACTCCAATCCATTATAATATTAAAATAATAATTTTAATAATTATATAATCCCTCGTAATCTTCCTTCATTGTGATTGGCTGCTTCCATGTTATCAAATTTGTTGTCCACGAGCCATCCCCACCTAAGGATTCTCGGCGCGTGTCTGACCTCTAAGTCGACTCGCGAACCAAAACTGGTTTGTCTCTGCTAACTTCACAAAACTGTGCACTTTCCTGGTCGCTGTTCGGATCACACTCCCTTGGTTAAAATATTTCAGACTATAAAATTTCCATTTCTTCTCCAAATAACAATCTTTCTTCAGGCTAAAATTGTACAAATTGCTTCCTTGCACATAATCTGCCTTCCTATGCGTAGAAATAGTTCAAATCTCGAAAAATTGTATACACATTTTTTTTTCTCTGGCTCTTCGTTCGAATCTCGATCGGTTACTTTCTCTTGGCTACACATAATTTCGAGGGCAGTAGCATGTACCAAAATAATGGGTGAACAGCGAGTCATATCATTAAATGAAGCGTACCAAATATACTTGATAGCCTATTCAATTTTCTAAAGCTCCTTCGAATGGTGTACACAACTTCAAAAAATCTTGCATGGTGATTTCTTTCAGTTAGTAGACCAGGGATGAGGAGTTGTTACAAAACTTCATTCCTAAAGGACTGAAAAATAGTGGATGAAAAGAATAGGCTCTTTCTGAAACCAGTTGGGTTGGAAACATTAAACTTGACATAAGAACTTCTTGATAAAATTGAAAAGAGTCATACTTAAAAAATCATGATTTTTTAAATTTTTATTGGGGCAAGTGGGGACTGAAATATAGTCCAATAGCGAAATTTCAGAGAACGGTAACTATTTTTGGTAAAAAAACTGACTTACAAAGAGTCCTTCCAAAAATGCAGCTCGCTGGGAGAAATGTACCTTTTTTGGTGTAAAATGCACATGCAATTCATTGATGTGACAATTGTTCCAAAAGAAGGTGCATTTGGACAGAGCGCATCCAAATACTCCTAATCCAATCTCTTGCATATGCCTCCATTGGTGTAATGTACATTTTCAGGTCTTTCAACTACCATAGATAGCCATAGCTTAAGAAGGTAAACTTGATTAAAAGGTGGAATAACGGTGCTGTAAACTGGTGATGGATTGTCTTCCTGTCTCTAACCACAAAATGGGATTCGCTACGAATGGATACCCATAGCAGAGTTGTTTAACATTCGTAAAAATACTGTAAACTGTGAACCACCGTCAGGACCCTTCTCCTTGAAATACAGTGATGGTATCTGCTGTATTGATTGGGCATTATCAGAAATTCAGAATCTTGAAATGGCATTCATGCATGAAATGTATGGACATTACATTGATTGATCAGAAAGAAAAACCCAATGATATACGGTAAATTTACGGGCATGTGATGTAGGTCTCACTTAGCATTACAAGATTAATGTTTAGCCATTTCTCATCAGTAGCGAAGCAAGGGTATTACAACTAGTAGTGCATTTTAATAATTTTGCTGTTGTATAGGAATTTTCTCACATTTAAGACCCATAATTATCTATAATTATCAGAGCCAAGATTTTGATGACCTAAAAATGTTTAAAATAATGACCTATAAAATGTCTGCATAAATCCAATAAAATGTGCCCCGTAAACTTTAAAAAATAACCTATAAATCTTCCATCACCTGCCACTTTCTCTTCACACATATTGCAGAAAATAATTTCACCATCGGTAGAAAAAAAATCCTCACCGAATTCCAAAATTATTTCTTTGAAATGAGCACTCCTAGATGGCTTTAACTTTGGCATTTCAAATACACTCGAAATAACAAATGCAGCAGATTACACACATTCACTAAACACACGCATGGTTGTGCTGAGATACTTAATCAGACTGGCATTACAGGGCCTACTGTAGTCTGTCCTGCTACACCCGCATTCAATATTGCTCCCAGATTACTTGCAAGCACAGGTGTCTCCCGTGGAATGTGGCTATTTCCAAGAAGTAGGACAGAACAAAGTTGTAACGTGTTTTTCGAGGGGTTTTTATGCAACTGGCATAAGTCAGTAGGAAGCCATTCTATATTTATTTACGCGGCAAATTGTTCAGCCAAGAGAATTTTTCATGTTAATTTATTATTATTATTAATTTATTATAATTATTATTAAGATATTTTCGGAGCATTTTATAAAAATTATAAGCATACAGATAGGTTTTCTATGTTTTAGAAAACGCTATCAAGCAAATTATTACGAACGACAATATCATGGAAAATTATGTGATTGCGGAATTTTACGGAGTTTTCGTCAGTTAGGGTATATCGAGAGACGTGACTCACTGGGAATTCAAGTACACGCTTAATCTTGTCGGAAAGCATGACGCAATCCTGGGTCGCAGCGTCCAGGAAAGGCGAATTGTTGGAACGGAACCCTCCCGCCGAGTGTAATGACCCAGAGAAGGGGAGTATAGCGCGTGGGGTGCAGCCAATCAGTGGAGACCACGCAAGCTAGAAGTCGGATGAAGAGGGGGAATGCGAAAGGGGCATATATCGTTCGACGCGGCGTGGAACGAGAACAATCTGTGAAACACTTGAGGAGTACGGTTGTACGCGGGAATCGCTCCGATGTTCCGTGGATTGGAAGACTAACTTTGGTAAAACTTAACCAGTGTGGTTATACGAGTGTTTGGGTCCGATGTACGGACCATAGAATTATCTAATCTACCAGAATATCATCAAATTTCGACGGAGATGACGACGTCCAGGAGACTGTGGGAAGCACACAGCATCATCAAGTACGAGGGAAATGCTTTGGCAATTTCCAGTGGTAAGCGCAAATGACGCAGAAATACGCAATCTCTCATTTTCGTTGTTTTACATTTCATATTTCAGTAACTTCATAGCTTGGAAATAAGAGTAAAATCAATTTATCAAACTCCGTTTTCACGTAATTTTCTATCGGTAATATTAAAATCGCAACGCTCCAATTTAAATTTTATACTTATTATTATTAATTTTGCTATACTTGTTTTATATAATAAATTCATTTCTTTTACAATGCAATCTTTGCTTTCAGTAGGTAGCATTAGATATAGACCAATTCCTTCTCCTGATACAATTGTTTGTTGGGTTAATGATCAAATCATACCACGATCTGAGTGAATAGAGTCTTGAATGTGTTCTGCCAGAGCTAGACGTTGTTAAATACAAATTTAGATTTCAACATTGCGTTGAGGTCTTGGCGCCCATTAAAACAACATAGCTTAGGCAAAGGTAAACAGTTACATTTCTCACCCAACAGTTAGGGGCAGTCAAACCGTTACAATTGTCGCTACCAACATGGGGCATTAATAACTGCTACACTTGTACGCTCAACGTGTGGGCTAGCAAAAACGTTACACTTGTACGCTCAACGTGGAGCAAAGTAAATACCGTTTCACTTGTCATCCCAGCCTAAGCAAAACGTTACACTTGTCGCCGACAACTTGGGGATGAAAACCTAATAACATTTGTGGAAGGAGAAGGGTATATATTTCTGTGCCTGTATTTTGGGGGTTATTTGTCTTTATCAGTGTATATCATTATGGGGGATGAGAAAGAAAGACAGATGAGGTTACGTAGTGGTCATCAACGGGAGAGTGATGATACGAGCAGTATGTCGAGTGATGGTAGTACCGGGGTAGCGGAGGTAAATCCCGATACTGAAACAGGGAGTGTAGGCGGCCAACCAGAATTAAAAACTTTACTTCTCGAGTTCATGTATCAGAACAAAGTTAGTAGTGATGCCTTAAATGCAAAATTAGAACAAAACAGTAGGGAAAATAAAGAAAGTACAGAAGCTTTAAATGCAAAGTTAGAACAGAATAACGCTAAACTAGAACAAAACAGTAGGGAAAATAAAGAGAGTAATAGGGAATTGAGTGATAATTTAAACGCCAGATTAGAACAAAACAGTAAGGAAAATAGAGAGAGTACTGAAACTTTAAATGCTAAATTAGAACAAAACAGTAGGGAAATGAGTGACAAATTCGAACTGATTAGAGGTGAGATCAGGGGGGTGATGGAAGAAAAGGCTAAAGAGATTATTGCAGATGTAGACAGAAAATTAGGAAAAGTACAGAAGGAGTTAGAAATTAGAATCAGTACACAGGCTGAAAATTTAAAAGAACTAGTGCAACTGGAAACACAGCAGGTCAAAAAGCAATTGGGGGGAGAAATTGACAAAATTCAGGTAGCTACTAAAGAGGTTAAGGAACAGCTGGGGGGTAGAATGGAGAAAGTCCACTCACAAATAGTTGCAGAAGTAAATGATTTAAGAGAGAGTAATAGAGAGAGCATTAGCAAGATTGAGGAGAAACAAGCAAAGCTATATGATAAAGTAGAAGAATCAGAAGGAAACATTAAATTAACAGTAAACAGTATTGAGAGGAAGGCTGAGGAGAAAATCGCAGAATTAGAGTTAAAATTAAAAGCTAGGATCAGGCAAGAAAATAGTCAGAATAGGCCAGTTTTTGTGAATAGCACACACAGGGAGGTAGAACTGGGTAAGTTCAGCAATCGACAGGGGTGCCCAATGGAGTTCATGAACACTATAGAAAATAAATTCGGGGAGAGGTTGGAAAATGGTAGTATTGAGTGGTGCCAGGTAGTTGAAATTTTAGAACAAGTGTTTGTGGGGGAAACGAGGAATTGGTTTGCTGTCTACAGAGACAAGTTTACTGATATTAATGATTTTAAAATGAAATTCAGTGAAACGTTCTGGAATGAGGTCATTCAGTCGCAGCATCGTGAGGGAGTAGTGTGTGGTAAATATAACCCTAAAGGAAGCTCCACCATGACCGAATACTTTTTAGGGCAGGTATTAGTGTGTAAATATCTGGATGGCTTGAAGGAGGAAAGTGATGTGGTAAGGTTGCTACTTAGGCACATTCCCTATAGGATCAAGGAGGCTGCTTGTATCCAGAATGTAAAGACAATATCACAAGTAGAAAATTTGTTAAGCACATTTGATGCACTAGGGAGAGGGGGTTATGAGGACAATTTCAATCGGAACCAGGGTAATAATAATAATAGACCTAATGAAGCCAGGCATCAGGATGTTCAAGGGAACGGTGGCGAAGGGGCCAACGCTCAAAATAGAAATAATAATAATCAGCTAAATCAGAACAGAGGAAATGGCTATGGTAATCAGTATCAAGGGAGGAACAATGATTTCAGGGGAAATCAAGGGAGGAACAATGCTTACAGGGGAAATCAAGGGAGAAACAATGATTTCAGGGGAAATCAAGGAAGAAATTATAATGACAGTAATTACAACCAGAATAGGGGTCAAGGAAGAGGACAGCCTAGTGGTAGTAATATACAGCCAAACAATGACAACACAGCCCAGAACAACCAGACCAGTTTAGTAGTTAGTAGTACTACGGCCAGCTGTAGCGGTTCTTTAAACGCGAACCAGGCTGCGAAGTAAGGTCAGAATCTCAGTCTGTAGCATGCCCTGTCCATACAATTATACAGGAACCCTATGACCTAAATGTAAGAAATGAATTATTACATGAACTAGATGATGAAGGTATTATTCAGGAAGTGGCTAGTAAGAGCCCCATAGTTAAATTTAACGTGTCTGAGGCGTACACAGATGTTTTAATTGATAGTGGTTGTATGAAGAGTTGCATAAGTAGTGCATTTTATGATAAAATGAAAGGAACTGGAGTAAATTTTGAGGAGATGCCAATTAAAAGCACTTTTGTTATCACAACTGTTGGGAAGAGGTCTAAAGTAATTTCTAAGCAAGTTTTAGTGGACATTAAAATTAATAATCATGTAGAGAAGCAGATTTGCCTTGTAATTCCAAATTTAGTATTCAGTGTTATCTTGGGTTCAGAGTGGCTAAGTAGAGTGTCTGGTAACTTATGTTATGATGTAGGGAGTTTGAAATTTAAATGGGGAAATTCTGAAGTAGAAGTAGCGTTCAATGACCATATTCAGAGGAGTAGTATTGTAGGTGTGATTTGTACTTTAAATGAGATATCGCCAGCCGTAGAGCGGGGTTCTCCATGTTTTGTGGGCAGTGTGATTACGAACGGAAGTCTAGAGGACTCGTTACGTGATGCTGCATTTCTGGGAAATATAGAGGTGGAACAATGTGTTCGGCTCTATGATGTGTTATGGTGTAATAGGAGAGTTTTTGAGGATCGCATTGGTATGGCCAATTGCTATACACATTCATTGAACGTTATTGATAGGTCAGTATTCACAGGATATAGATATCCTGTACCTTTCGCTTATCAGAGTGCAGTTGAGGCACAAATTAACCAGATGCTTGAAGATGGGATTATTGAGCACTCTAACAGTCCGTATGTTAATTCTTTGATCACGGTACCCAAAACCGACGGCACAGTTCGTATTTGTTTAGACGCTCGTTTGGTTAACAGTAGAATTAGTTCAGATCAGCTGAAATCTATGTCAATAGAGGAATTAATGCAAACATTTGAGGGGAAGAAGTTTTTCACTTGTGTAGATTTGAGTTCCAGTTTTTGGCAAGTGCCACTTATGTACGAAGATAGACCATTTACAGCTTTTAGTCATAAATATAACCTTTATCAATTTTGTAGAACACCTTATGGGTTAAAGAGTAGTTCAGCAGCTTTAATTAGGGCTTTAAACATCGCATTAGGGGATGACACAGGAGAGTTTGTAACCATTTACATAGACGATATGGTAATTAGTTCACGCAGTTTTGAGGAGCATCTACGTCATTTAGATATAGTTTTTCAGAAGTTAGATCAGGCAGGGTTCACTTTGAAGCTGTCTAAGTCGTCATTCTGTCAGTCAGAAGTGACATTTTTAGGTCATAGAGTGTCAAGTAGAGGTGTGACACCAGAGGAAAGTAGGGTTAGCATGTGTGGACAGTAGCAACAGGGCATCGTTACAGACACTGAGAAATATGCTAGGTAGAGCAACGTGATGACGTTCATTTAAGGGAGCCACTTGCAAGGTTGGAAGCAAGTGACGCAGAAACATTTATAGTTTCCAAACGTATTGGAGAAACAGCATATGTGCTGGAGAATAGTGAGGGAAACAGATTATACGGGACGTATAATATACATAGTCTACGAAAATATGTGTCATAAAGTGAGTGTGTTTAGCTGGCGAGCCAGCCTATCAAATGAGTAAGTGTGGTGTCTGGTGCGTGGAAGATCTGGTCTTCAAGGCAGGCGTATCAGAAGTCGCACAGGGGGGTAGTATGTAAGTAAATGAGAGTTTTTAAGGTACAGGGAAATATGACGGGATTGTCGGATGCTCTTGAGCACTAAAATGTCTCGATACACCAAGGCCAGAATTTGGTAGCGCTGGTGAATTCCCATTTGCCTCCAAGAGATGGGTGAGCGCTTGAACAGGGTATTTTTGCTTAAGGCGTCCACGAGGCAAAAGATGGGCCATCAGAAGGCGAGACAGTCCTTCATGAAACTCATACATTTCAGCACACGTGATTTCTGTTTACGGCCTCGCCATGTAAGATTTGTAGTGTGTAATTTAAGGTAATTTGTACAAAGGTATTATTTGTGTCAGGAGAACTGGTCTGTGTTGAGAACTAGTATTAAGTAGAATATGGTCTACGGGAACTTAACAAGACAGGGCGATTACGGCACAGAAATATTTGGTGTTATATGTAATGCGCATTTACTGTTTTTTTTTTCAGAAGTCAATATTAATTTAATCTACTTTAAAGAGAGATTAAGTATTATGGTCACGAGGCGCTGCCACAATAGTGTGATCGTGTGCTCAGTGATAAGTGAGATTAAATTTCACCATAAGGAAGGGACCTCCAGTGAAATTAGGAAGTTCTATGGTGATATAAATATATCAGAACACCTTCAATGCGTGTGATATGACATCATAAATACATAGTGCTCACACATTAATTATGTCTATTTCTCCAACATAGAGAAATTTGAGAGGCGGAAATATCCGTGGAACACTATTTTATTTGAGAAACATTGGACTGGTTGCAAAGTGCAATCCATAGTGACAACAATCTTTGACGCAAAGTGCGTGAAGAAAAATTATGAGTGTATATATCTGTAATTTAGGGTGATCTCATTTATGTAATATGTATTTTGGATGGGGTTTATTAACGTGTCTGGGATAATCGGATAATGGACCGTCGTCACGGTAAATCATCCGATGATCCGAGGCGAATATGTAACGTGTTTTTCGAGGGGTTTTTATGCAACTGGCATAAGTCAGTAGGAAGCCATTCTATATTTATTTACGCGGCAAATTGTTCAGCCAAGAGAATTTTTCATGTTAATTTATTATTATTATTAATTTATTATAATTATTATTAAGGTATTTTCGGAGCATTTTATAAAAATTATTAGCATTCAGATCGGTTTTCTATGTTTTAGAAAACGCTATCAAGCAAATTATTACGAACGACAATATCATAGAAAATTATGTGATTGCGGAATTTTACGGAGTTTTCGTCAGTTAGGGTATATCGAGAGACGTGACTCACTGGGAATTCAAGTACACGCTTAATCTTGTCGGAAAGCATGACGCAATCCTGGGTCGCAGCGTCCAGGAAAGGCGAATTGTTGGAACGGAACCCTCCCGCCGAGTGTAATGACCCAGAGAAGGGGAGTATAGCGCGTGGGGTGCAGCCAATCAGTGGAGACCACGCAAGCTAGAAGTCGGATGAAGAGGGGGAATGCGAGAGGGGCATATATCGTTCGACGCGGCGTGTAACGAGAACAATCTGTGAAACACTTGAGGAGTACGGTTGTACGCGGGAATCGCTCCGATGTTCCGTGGATTGGAAGACTAACTTTGGTAAAACTTAACCAGTGTGGTTATACGAGTGTTTGGGTCCGATGTACGGACCATAGAATTATCTAATCTACCAGAATATCATCACATTTCGACGGAGATGACGACGTCCAGGAGACTGTGGGAAGCACACAGCATCATCAAGTACGAGGGAAATGCTTTGGCAATTTCCAGTGGTAAGCGCAAATGACGCAGAAATACGCAATCTCTTATTTTCGTTGTTTTACATTTCATATTTCAGTAACTTCATAGCTTGGAAATAAGAGTAAAATCAATTTATCAAACTCCGTTTTCACGTAATTTTCTATCGGTAATATTAAAATCGCAACGCCCCAATTTAAATTTTATACTTATTATTATTAATTTTGCTATACTTGTTTTATATAATAAATTCATTTCTTTTACAATGCAATCTTTGCTTTCAGTAGGTAGCATTAGATATAGACCAATTCCTTCTCCTGATACAATTGTTTGTTGGGTTAATGATCAAATCATACCACGATCTGAGTGAATAGAGTCTTGAATGTGTTCTGCCAGAGCTAGACGTTGTTAAATACAAATTTAGATTTCAACATTGCGTTGAGGTCTTGGCGCCCATTAAAACAACATAGCTTAGGCAAAGGTAAACAGTTACATTTCTCACCCAACAGTTAGGGGCAGTCAAACCGTTACAATTGTCGCTACCAACATGGGGCATTAATAACTGCTACACTTGTACGCTCAACGAGTGGGCTAGCAAAAACGTTACACTTGTACGCTCAATGTGGAGCAAAGTAAATACCGTTTCACTTGTCATCCCAGCCTAAGCAAAACGTTACAAAGTTACTTTGGTCTTGAGATCGACATTGCGTGGCGAAGATTCTCGTGTCTCAGTGTTCATCCTCGCTTAAAGTTCTGATAATATCCAATACCACTTGCAAAAAAATGCATCAAAATCCTTAAAATATGAGAAAATGACTCCAAAATTATAAAATTGTATAATTAATTCCCTAACACGACCAAATAATGATTTATATTTTTAGAAAATTACCCAAAAGTAAGAAATAACCGAAAAATAACGTACTAAATTAGCATTTCTACAATGTAGGAACTATGATCAGGTTTTCTGCATAAGTTAACAATGTCTGTGGTGAATCATTTGAAAGTTGACATGTCATCAATATCCGGGCCCTGATAATAACACTGAACTGGTTATCAATGCTTATGGACTTTTGCCCATGAATAAAAACACAAAAGAACACCTTTTGCATTTTAAAACAACAAATTTAACAAAACAGTTAACCATTTTCAAACACCCCTACCTATTAGTGATGATTTCTTGTTTGTATAATGATTAAAGGGAAGAAAACCTTGCAGTTTTGTGCCTCTTGAACATTGTCCTAAATATTAAGTTCGAATGAATGCATGCATGTGTACACTATTTTTCTTGCCATATTTATGCGTTATGATCTGCTTATAGGAGCCAATGGATGTAGAATACAACATGGGAGACGTTGGAAGCAAAAACCGTGATTTCAGCAATCCAATGTATGATGCACCAGGAAATATAGAGGGTGCTCCAACAGGCAAAGGTGGAAGCGGTGGAGGAATTAATGAAGTACCAGCCGACGTTACCAAATTAAAGGCAGGCAGCAATGGTGAGGTAGAAGCAATGCCCCATCCCGAACCAGCATCTGCCATCTTAGCACCTTCCAGTGTAATACAGCGGCCTTCATATCCGGCACCGTGAGCTGGATCCTAGTTCCACGGACACTGGCAAAGATACACAGAAACTGGTAGAAGAGGACAAGTCTGAGTGTTGAGTCAAACATTCCAAATGTGGCTTATGTAAGACGATCAAGTGTTTAATATATAAAACTATAAAAAACAACTAGACGTATTTGGGAAAACTTGAAAAATTACCCCCAATTACAATTAAATGAAATCGAGACTCAATTCATAATCGCAGAGTAACACGGCTAAGGCCAAGATCTCTTCAGCTGTTAAAGTTCAGGTAAGGTTAATGAAAAGTTGCAACATACTTGCAATGGTCGCATTTATTATCATGTTCTAACTGAAATAACAGATTGTTGTGTATTAAGATGTTAAGACATGAAGGTTAATGGCCATTCAAGAGAAGCCAGGCACCGCTATATACAAAAGAGAAACAGTTCAGTAGGCAGGACAAACTTTGTGATAAGTGTGATGGAGTGTGTGGCAGATATATTTTGTACAGGAATACACGAGGACCCTATCCATTTAAAGACAAAGTTACGCTGGCCTATGGTTCCCGTGCATCGTCTTACAATTCATGACTCTTTCAGGTGCAAGGCGGTTATCTGCCAAAAATAAAGAAAAATGAAAAAAAAAAGAGAAAAGAAAAACAAAAAATATTCCTAAACCTCTTCAATGATAGTAAAACTTGGAGAGAACTTTCACCTTTTTTTGGTGTGGATTGATGAGAGGTTAAAGAGCATGAAATGAAGGCCTCGGATACTCTTTTCCATGTTTGTTAAAAATGGTAATTGTTAGGTTTCATAAGGTACTGTATGTTGGGATTCGTATAATGTATAAATCAGTGATCGTGAAACACGGACGTCTTACTTAGCAGCCATCTTTTATTACACTAACTTATATCAAAGAGCTTCAAACATAAAGAATAAATACAAGAAATAAACCAAAGTAGAAATACATGAAATAAGCCAAAGATGTCCATCTTCTCAGTCCTCCACATCCTCCCCACCCTGGTCTATCTCGAGAGGGAAGACCAGCTGTACAGGCCGACTAATCTTGGTCCCGTTGGCCATCTGAAGGATGAGGGTTCGCACCTTGTTGTCCCTGCCTGGTCGCCTTTCAGTTATTCGCGCCTTCTGCCACATGTGTCTAGGTCGCATGTCGTCCTGTAGTAGTACTATATCTCCTACTCGGCACTCCTTCGTCTGTCCATTTGGGCGGCGTACTTCGTGGTAGCTTCTCAGTTCAAGAAGATACTCATTCCTCCATCTCTTGAGGAAGTCCTCCTGCATTTTCTCTCTAAGTCTCCTCTCCTTCCTCAGGTCTATTCGGGTCGTGGGTTCGGAGACGTTGGGCAGAGTAGTCAGCCGTGCCCCAGTCAGGAAATGACTTGGAGTCAGTGTCTCCGAGCCATCTTGGATTATGGGTCGGGAGTTAATGGCGGCTTCTACTTCTACCAATAGAGTTCGGAGTGTGTCCTCACTAATCAGAGCCTTTCCCAATACCTTTCTAAGGCATCTTTTAGTCGTACCCACCATTCTTTCCCACCAGCCTCGTGAGATTCAGTGACATCAGGGAGGCAGACAAGTACAGTTATTGAGGGAGTAGGGGGAACCAAAGCCTTGCCAGTGCTGCATAAGCAAATTCTTTCAAGTACTTAATAAGTAATGTGTAATATTGTTAAATTAATTGAAAATCCATTCCGTATTTGCTGACAGGAACCCCACCTGCAATTGCACTTAAAAATAGTTAACAAAGGTTAAAACTGAATTTTCCTAAAACTGTACAGTATTGTATGCACATACCTATTGAAAGAATATAATTTCCTAAACCTTCCCCTGATTCAGGAGGATTTTGATCTCTTCATTCGTCAACCTTGTTAAGTCTGGGAAAATTATTTTTACGACAACTTGGCATGATATAGACCACAGTCTGATTATCTTGATCATAATTTTTAGCCATGGCTTCATTACTCAGTAAAAATGCCCAGATGTGTGTATGCATTGTCAGCATGGATAGGTTTTTGTATTTCTACACATGGTGCAAAATGTAGGGTTTTGTGATCGTCTTTTGCTGATTCTTCATATTTACTAGCATTGCATATTTTGTGGTGTCATTTGACCCAACTGCTTTTGTTAGCAATTCCGTTCTTTTCATGTTAGGGTACAGAGCTTTCTTGATCCTGGACTGAAAAGTAGAGGAACTAATGGGGTTTCTTCTTCAGTTGTTCATTCATTTGTCCCCTGTCATTACGTATACAATGTCAGTAGTTTCAGTTGGACTCAATATAGACATTTTGCAGTGAAAATTTAATTATTGGTGTTAAAAGGAAGAAAAGAAACACCAAAAAAAAAACTCTCATCCTCTAAAGGGTGTACTTCTTGAAATGTATGTATTCTTCCAATGGATTCAATGTGATATTTTCAATAAATTACCAATGTTGAATTCAATTAGCTAAATCCCTGCAGACCAAAGTGAATAAAATGCAACTGTGAGACAGTAGTTACAGGGTAGTAAAAAAAAAAAAAAAATATGAATGAGTGATACACTTTCCTCCCTAACATGAATATATATATGTGGAACTTAATGCAATGGATTTATGTCACAACTTTTCTTGTATGTTGTGGTTTAATTATCTTATTGTCAACACATGAAACACAGCTAGAAGGCCATGGACAGGTTGCTCATCCCTGGTTTAGAATTTTTCATTTCAAATATATATCCTGTATGTCAAGATTATTGAAATAATTTAACAGCCCTTAAATTATTATGATTCAAACAAACATGAGAATTGGAGCTGAGGTCTTTGATTTTTATATGTAAAAAAATCGAGTTTTTTTTATAGCTCGTGGTGAAAGCTTACTCATCAGGTGTGGTTTTTACAGGGATGCAGAAGCAACCAATGATATCTTCCATAAAATAAGAATAGAAAATGTAAATATTTTTTAAAAAATGTAAATTTAGATGTTTAAAGTTTTTATGAAAATTGTTTTATTTGCAAAATAATGTGCTTATGTTGCATTCTGCATTCAGGGGGGGGGGGGGGGGGAGGGAGAGGTCATATGAACAACAATGAGTAACTGTTCTCTAAATATCCTTTTCCATGGGGACCATTCTGATTTTTTTTTCTTTTACAAATAGTCTTTATTAATAAGTTCGACAATGCAAATGAAAACTCTGTAACACAAGTCAAAACTCTGTTATAATTATTTCTTTCATTCTATCTTCATCTTGTTAAATTATCTTATGTAATGTTGGCTACCTGAAAGAAGATATTGTTCAGAGTTTTTATATTAGGCTGTAGGAATTCCTTGTCACAAATAATATCAACCTGAGACCGTTCATTATTAATTCAGTTTCACATTCCAGTGTATTATTCCAGTATGAATGCATTTGTGTTGAGTGGAACTCATAATACAAAAGATTTTATAAAGTGATGATCGTTCTTTCAGAGTATTGTATAAAAGAGAACTATTTTTGGGCAAGCAGAGAGGGTAAATATTTACTGTGAAACATGTTCTATGTTTTTAGTTATGCTTTAGGTTCAGAACACATCCATCAACCTCCTTAATTTTAGTTTGAATTTTGCCCCCAGACGGAAGCTCCTGTGTAATGAACTGTACTTACAGTAGTTGAAGGTTTAAGAGAATTTGCAGCCAAAATGTTAAGATCAGTCTTGTACAGATGATAATATCTTCTTGTATTAAGGAACAAGAATTAAGTTTTACTGTAAAATGACCCAGTGGGTTAGGTTATTTTTTTGAATTGTCATTTGTTTACCATTTGCTTCCTACCATTGATCCTAATAGTATCCCTCTTTATTAAAATCCTTGAAAGTAAGTGTGATAAATTGATGAGTTGAGGAGAGAGGGAAAGTGTACAAAAGTAAATATTTAAAAATATTTAAAAACAGATTGTGATAGTATTGACACGTGAAAAGGATGATCAATGAAAGAATGCCGAAACAAGTGATAGATGGATAACTGGAAAGAGAGAATGAGGAAGACCTAGAGTACGGTGAAGGACAGTGGAGAACAAGAGAACGAAACCTGGAGTGGAGTTCAGTGGTTCAGGAAGGATGTAGACAGACAGAGTTAAGTGGAGGGGTGTCATATTTGCTCCGACCCGCCTTAGGATGGAAATCAGAAATTGATGATGATAAGTACTACAAAAATAACTTCAAAAGTACGTTACTACAGAACAGTCATACAGTGGCAATGGTGTGGTAAGCATTAGGCTAAGTCGGCCATGAGAACTCCCGAGTCCCACAATGTGGGGTAATGTCACATGAGTAGGAGTTGAGAAGTTGACCTTCAGAATTCTCAGAAATGCAAACGTATCTCAGCGACAGGGTCACAGTGCGTCCCAACAGTAGTTAAATGCAGCACAAAATATCCAGTTATTTTAAAAGCAACTTCTGTGCATAGTTGATTCAATATGTTTACATATGGAACTCTCCCAAGTAGCTGTGTAAGATGTGCATCCTGTTTTTCCAAGGCAAAAATTTGAAGGAAAAGTATACCAAAAAAAGAAAATTGATGGCAAATGATTTGTATATGACAAACATAAATGTGGTTGCCATATTGTAATATCTCTACATCATCTGTAGCTTAATCTTTAGAATGTTATTTTGCACAGTTCTGTTGTGTCCGTCTCAAGATTGGCTAAAGTTCCTTTGCTGTCAACTTCCTCAATCCCTATAAAACAGCAAGAAAACGAAGTTGGTGAAATTCCACACATTTCTAATCCATACAGAGTATTCTGCGTACAGAGTGTTCTCATCGACTGCACTGTGGCATCGCAGCGATGCGAAGTGTTCTGGCGTCTGATGTAACGATGAGACAGTTTCTCACATGGCCTCACACAAGCAGTAGAATGAATTCCATGTCCGTAATGTATAGATGTAATTGGTACAAATAGTTGGACAATTATAACCCAGCACCCTATGGATGCTACAGTGTATCCACTAGACATTCAATAAACATAGGACTCTTATTCATTAAAATAGTGGGAACAGGATGATACAGTTTATTTCCATTCATTCCTATTACGTCATGTAAATGATTGCAGATGTAAAAACAAGTAGTCGTACATTAGCCTGAACATACACAGTTGACGTTGTATCATAAGGGTATTATACAGTATTATAGAACTCTCGCATGTGAATATACCACCTGCCCGGCTTTATTGTTATGCGGGCTGGACGGGACACAATTCTGGCAGGGGCTATAGTCTTGCTTATAAACAAATAAATATATTTCCGTTGACTTTTTAAGAAATGCAAGATTTTTCCTGTACTATTGACACGATTTGGAAAATTTTGGTACAAATCGGAAAATGGCCTTCCTGGACATCGAAAAGGCCTATGATAGTGTGTGTAGGGAGAAGGTTTGGAAAGCAATGGAAAACATGGGAGTGGAAAAAGAGACTGTAGGCAGAGTGAAGGAGATGTATTGTGGAAGTGTGAGTTGTGTGAAAGTTGGAGGGGAAAGAACAGACTGGTTCAGACAAATGAGTGGCCTGAAGCAGGGTAGTGCGCTGTCACCCCTTCTCTTTATTGTGGTTATGGACGAGGTAATGACACGGATAGCAGGAAACATAGGAGAAGATAAGACGAAAGCAATGGTGTTTGCAGATGATCTCATGGTCTGGGGAAACATGGAGGAGGAAATTCAGGAGCAACTGAAGGCTTGGGAAAAAACAGTGAGAGAGTACGGATGGAAGTTCAACATCAGTAAATGTGAGATCCTGTTAACGACCAGGAAAAAGGACAGACCAATGAGTGGGATAACACTTGGAGGTGGACAGCTGAAGAAGGTGGAAATTCTCAAGTACTTGGGAAGTATAGTGGAGGAAAATGGGAGAAATGACAAAGAGATTACGGAACGTGGCAGACAGGCAGAAGCATTTTTGAGAAGCATTAGGAGCTTAGTGTGGAATAAAGATGTCCCACAAAAAAGCAAGGAAGTGTTATACAGAAGCTACTATATCCCGATACTGACCTATGCTTCAGAAACGTGGACAATGAAGAAAAGAGACATAAGCAGAATACAGGCAGGTGAAATGAAGTTCCTGCGAAGTAGGATCGGAGTAACAAGAAGAGACAGGGTGAGGAATGAAAAGATCAGGAAAATGGTGAAAGAGGAGCCCTTGCAAGGTAGGATTGAGACATCAAGACTGAGGTGGTATGGACACTTAAAGAGAATGGATGAGAAGAAGATTCCCAAGAGGATACATGAGATGCAGATGCGGAAGAAACGACCAAGGGGAAGACCAACAGATAGATGGCTGAAAGGAGTGGAGGAATGTGTCAAGAAGAGAGGCGAGGACTGGACCAGAGTGACAGCGGAGAGGTGGTGGGAAGAAAGAAGTAAGTGGCGAGGCTTATGTTCCAAACAGACCCAGCCTGGGGCTGGAAACTGTACAAGATGATGATGATGATGGTACAAACCGCACCACCTAACTCCCTCTGGGGCTTGGACATCGTGGTCATTTAGCCCCATGATGACTGTGGAACTTAGTCCTTGTGATGGCTGTATTAGTGTGTGTCATCATCATCATCATCATCATTTCCCCTTATCCAGCCCCTGCCGGGTCGGGGTATTTATGGCACTTCTCCACTTTCCTCTTTCCTTCCACCATTCTTCTTCAACGATCTTGTCCCAGTCCAGATTTCTTTTTCTTACTCTGTTCTTCACTGAATCGATCCACCTTGTTCTAGGTCTTCCTCTTGCTCTCTTACCCTTGCACTTCGCCTCCAGCATCTGTCTTGGTATTCTATTTTCCTCCATCCTCTTTACATGTCCAAACCACCTTAGTTTATTCTTCTCAATTCTCTCATTTAGTTTTCCCATCCCAACTTCCTTCCTAACATCTTCATTCCTCACTCTGTCTTTCCTTGTCTTTCCTATCATATTCTTAGGAATTTCATTTCACTGGCTTGGATTCTACCCTCTTGCCTACTTGTCAGGGTCCAAGTCTCAGCTGCATAAGTTAATATGGGTACATAATACATTTTATACATTACCTCCTTGCTTTTCCTTGGTACTTCCTTATCCCAAACAAGTTTTCTTACACTTTGATAGAATGCATTGCTCTGCTGTACCCTCCTGCCAATCTCCATGTCCAACCTACCAGTTTGCATCAATTCACTTCCTAGGTATTTGAACGTGTCCACAATTTCCAAACTCTGACTTCCAATTTTCACAGTGCCCTTTCCTTGTCTTTCCCCTCTTGTCATCACCATAGTCTTGCTTTTCTCTATACTGATTTTCAGGCCGTACTTCTGAATATTTTCGTTCAGTGCATCTAGTTGTTTTTGCACTTCTTCGGTGTTCCTTCCCCAGACCACAATATCATCTGCAAATAACAGTAACTTCATTTCTTTATGTCCATATGCTTCCTTTGTTTCCTTTACAATTTCATCCATCACCATTATGAACAAGAGGGGTGACAGCACACTCCCCTGTCTTAGTCCAGTCTTGTTCCTAAACCAATCTGTCTTTCCAACTGGGGTCAGTACCCTGCTAACACAGTTGTTGTACATTGCTTGCACCATTTCCAACATTTCTCTTCCCAGTCTCTTCTTAACCATGGTTTCCCATACCTTCTCTCTGGGGACACTATCATATGCCTTTTCTAGATCTATGAAAGTCACGATCAAATCCTCTCCATATTCCCAGTTCTTTTCCATCACATGCCTCAAGCTAAAGATTGGGTCCACTGTGGATCTTCCACTCCTGAAGCCATACTGTTCCTCTTGCAACTCTCCTTCCACCTTTCTTCTCATTCTTCTTTCTAATATCCTTTCCAGTATTTTTACTATCTGTGATAAGAGGGTGATCCCTCTGTAGTTATCACACACCTTCTTGCGAGGAAGAAAGCATCTATGGCCTTCAATTAGGAACCATCAAGGCATTCGCCTGGAGTAGAAGTGGGGGAAACCACGGAAAATCACTTCTAAGATGGCTGAAGAGGGATTTGAACCTATTTCTTCTCAATTTTGCCTCACGAGGCTGTGTGGACCCCATTCCGGCCCTCGGACCAGAATTCAATTTCTTGACAGATCCAGGAATCAAACTCGGAGCTCCGGGGCAACAGCCAAGGGCTCTGACCGCTACACCAGGAAATGAACCTATCATTATTCTATCAATCTTTTTCTGCATTCTGAAGGCTGTTATTACCCTTTCACGAATTGATTGCCGGCGGTCAAGATGGGAACTATTCTCCGTTCATTTGTGTAACACGTCACTCTGCTTCGTTGACAGGTACAGTTGCCTGAGTAGGATATGACTCAGCTACAGTAGCTCTCCGTGGTAACAAGACGCTTATCTGCGCTTCTAAGACAGGTAGTGCACGCAATGATGCTTGACTTATGTGCAACTTACACTGTGTCCTCCTCTTTACCCCGCGGGGCTCCTGCTACAATAATCAACAAACGGTGGCGCAGCCAGGCTCAGCGGCAATCAAATGTTAAACGGGTAATATGCTAGAAGTTGAGTTACGGTACAGCAATATCTTGCTCAATACATATATTAATGCATTCCACAAATCGTCCGCCTGTCAACACTGTAGGTCATAAATTGAACTAGTAGGCTACACATTCTGGACAAACTCTTGTCCGTCATCAGTCTCCACAGCAGATTATCAAAATTGAAAACTACTTTAAAAAAATATAATTATAACTTTCTAAGCAACTGTTTATAATGTGATGAGTGAAGTGAATTTATAAGTAGTTTTTCATTTTGGTATTCTGTTGTGGAGGCTGAGAAATGACAAGAGTTTGTCCAAAACATGTACTAAATTTTTATAAAGTGTTGGAAAGCAGAAGATTTATCACAATTCCATGCTGCCAAATCAAATTAAATGTTCTTTAGGAAAAAGAAGTGAAACTGGTTTAACTGGCTCACAGGTAGCCTATGAGAAGACCTGCACTTTTGCATGTGAACAATGATGGGCTCTTGGAATTCTAGGCAGGCAAAAGTATTACATCGACAGTATCAATGAAATACCGCATATCTTCTCGTTTCACAGGAGAATGAGAAAACTATTTTATTGCTTTTTGTTGGGGCGCATATCTTTCAAATTCTGTTCGGAGGCAATTTATGCGTACCTTTATTCGGATCCATGGCATGGTTCTGATTTTAAAAAGAAGGTTGCTTGCCTAGTTGAATTTATGGCTTGTGACTACAAATTACTACAAGGAATTACTGTAAAATTTAAATCAGTTTTGTTTCAAATTATTCCAGGATAAATATAAACTGACCTTCCCAAGAAGTAAACACACACTAACCCGACTGCGGATCTTCCTGCAGATGCATTGACAGTTTTGCGCCGACAAACGGTTGTGAGGATTTTTCAATTTCATAATTGTCTCAAAGAAGGGGATAGAAGGGTCGAGTACCTCAAAATGTAAAGGAAGGAATTCCAACAGATGAAGAAAGAGGGGTGGAAGAGGAATGGGCTAGATTTAAGAAGACAATACTAGGTGCAGCAGAAGCAGTATGTGGGAGGACAAGTAGTAAGAAGAGGTGGAAGGAAACACCATGGTGGAATGAAAAGACAAAATATATAGTAAGGGAAAAGATTAGAGCCTTTAGGAGGTGGTATCAAAATAGGACGGTAGAGACAAGGGAAGAGTACCAGGAAAGAAAGAAGGAGGTGAAGAGTGTAGTGGCTGAGGAGAGAAGAAAGTGGATGGAAGAGTGGACAAAGATGATGAAGGAGGATAGTGAAGGTACAAAAAAAGTCCTGTATGGGATGGTAAAAAATAAGAGGCGGAAGGATCCTACGGATTATGTTAGAATGGTGAACAAAAGGGGGCAAGAGAGAGAAAATAGGGAAGAACTGAAGAAAATGTGGAAAGAATATTTTGAAGAACTTCTGAACCCAAATGGAAACCATGGTGAGGAGGAAGAAATCGGGGAAGAGGAAGATGAACTGCAAACAGAAAAGGACTTAACATGGAAAGAAGTGGAAGATGCAGTGAGGGAGATGAAAGGAGGGAAGGCACCGGGTGTGGATGAGTTGAGCGTGGAGATGGTGAGAGCAGCAGGAGAGGTGGGGATACAATGGTTGTACCGAGTGATGAGGACAGCGTGGAAGGAAAGGAAGACCCCTGAGAACTGGAAAAAAGGAATAATTGTCCCGATCTTCAAGAAAGGTAGTAGAACAGATTGCAGAAACTATCGGGGAATAACACTGATGAGTCATTGTACAAAGATCTTCGAGAAAGTTTTGGAAAAGAGAATTAGGACATTGATAGAAGGAGGGATGAGGGAAGATCAGCGTGGCTTCAGAGCAGGAAGGTCCACAGTGGATTTGATTTTTGCTGTAAGGCAGTTACAAGAACAGCACTATGAGTATGGAACAGATCTACTGATGGCCTTCCTGGACATTGAGAAAGCATATGACAGTGTATGCAGAAACAAAGTATGGAAGTCCCTGGAGGATAGAGGAGTAGAGAAAAGGACTATAAAGAGGATAAAGGAGATGTACAAGGGAAGCGTGAGCAGTGTGAAAGTGGGAGGAGAGAGATCGGACTGGTTGGAACAGAGAAACGGCCTGAAACAAGGAGGTGCACTGTCACCGTTACTTTTTATTGTGGTGATGGATGACATAATGACCCGAGTGGCACAAGTAATTGGGGAAGGGAAGATGAAAGCAATGGTGTTTGCAGATGATTTGATGATTTGGGGAAACAAGGAGGAGGAGGTACAGGAACAGTTGGACGTATGGGAAGGAATACTACAAGGATATGGGATGAAATTTAGCATAAATAAGAGTGAGATGGTGATCACAACAAGGAAGAAGGAAAGAACCACAACGGGAATAACAATTGGTGGGGAACAGCTGAAGAAAGTGGAGAGTATCAAGTATCTGGGAAGCCTGATACAAGATAATGGAAGAAAAGATAGAGAAATAAATGAGCGGGGGAGGCAGGCAGAAGCATTCCGGAGGAGTGTGAGAAGCATGTTATGGAGCAAGGATGTCCCCCAGAACAGCAAAAAGATCATATATCGGACGTACTATGTCCCTATCCTGACGTATGCCTCAGAGACCTGGGTTATGAAAGGAAGGGAGAAGAGCAAAATACAGGCCAGTGAGATGAGGTTCTTGAGAAGCAGTATTGGAGCTACAAAGATGGACAGAATAAGAAATGAGAGGACCAGAGAATTAATGAAGGAGGAACCATTACAGGATGGTATAGAGAAATCTAGACTTAGATGGTATGGACATGTAAAACGAATGGAGGAGGAGAGGATACCCAGGAGGATACACGAGACGAATTGGGAAGGAAAGAGACCGAGAGGAAGACCGAGAGACAGGTGGCTGAAGGGGGTGGAAGAAAGCGTGAAGAAGAGAGGAGAAGACTGGACAAGGGTGGAGGCTGAGAGATGGTGGGAAGACAGAAGACGTTGGAGAGGCTTGTGTTCCAAACAGACCCGGCCAGTGGCTGGAAACTGTGCAAGATGATGATGATGATGAATTGTCTCAGTCTCTTGTTGAGGAGCTAGTTCAGTACCGGTACTTTTTCCATAAGGATCAGTGTGGCATCATACGCAACCATTAACCCGGCTCAAGGGAGATAGGGTCACCTTCCCTATCCTCCACTTGAGTAATTCTTGTTTGGCGCATCCACGCTGTGGGGGTGGGTATCCTCCACATCAGTAGGCCGGTGTGAAGGAGAGCTAAGTTCAGACAGGGACCCAGTCTCACGGGGTATAACGTGAAACCCATGCCCAGGGTACGGGTGAAGACCTTAACAGCATCTTAGGCAGAGAAGGAGACCTTCAGAATGGCGAAGATGGTGGATGAGGCAACCCATCCTCTCTGGGGGAAATTAGAAGAGGAAACCACTGCCTTGTGGAGAAGAGGGATCTTCAAAGGCTAAGGGAGTAAACCCCTAAAGAAAATCCTCAGATGCGTTAGGCTTAGCAAGCCAGCAGACGAGTAAATTTGTAGTTGCTTTCAATTATAATACAAGCCTCGGATCGAAGAAAAACGGAATTGACATGACTCTGACTACAGTTGCAGCGTATGATGGTAATGCTGATGTTTGTGCAAGTGTTAGATCAGAGAACAAAACCCGATTTGGAACAATAAATATTTTAACACTGAATGACAAGGAAAATGAATTGATTGACCTAATGGAGACACGAAAACTCGACATCCTGGGATTAAGTGAAGTGAAACGGAAGGGAAAAGGAATGAAGAAACTAAGTAAGGGGTACACCTTGTACTGGATGGGTAACCGTAAAGAGAAAAGAAATGGAGTGGGCTTTATAGTGAATCAAAATGTTGGACCAATAGCTGAAGTTGAGTATGTAAATGAAAGAATTATAGTAATGCAAATACACGTAAATAAGGAACTACTGAAGATAATACAGGTGTATGCTCCACAGACAGGATGTAGCTTGGAAGGTTTCCTCAGTGAACTGGAGATGGGATCATGATAATGGGAGATCTAAATGCTCATGTAGGAACTGATAGAATGGGATATGAGAATGTTTTGGGTCCACATGGGTATGGCGATCGAAATGAAGATGGAGAGAAACTGTTGGATTTTTGTGTCAGAAATAACCTGATAATAAAGAACACGTGGTTCAAGAAGAGGAATAGCCATAAGATCAGTCAGTATAGTTGGGATGGACAGTATGGTACTCTCATCGATTTTGTGATAACAGACCGAGAATGGGGAAGATACGTCATGGATGCGAAGATAATCCCCAGTGAAAGTATGGGAGGTGATCACAGGTTATTAATAGTGGATTTAAAACGAGTAAAAATCCCTAAAATTGTACTTAAGAAAAAACCAAAGATCAGGATTTGGGAATTGGAGGAGGAGGACAAAAGGATAGCATTCCAAGATAGGATAAAAATGAAGCTGCCTAACACAGAAACACAAAGTGGAGAAGAAGAGTGGAACAATTTCAGACCGACATTTGTTGAAGCAGCAGTTGAGGTATGTGGGAAAACAAAAGCAAAGGTTAAGGAAAAGGAGACCCGGTGGTGGACAGACAAAATAAAGCAAGAAATAAAAGAAAGGAACAAGGTGAAGAAAGAAATGGATAAGGAAAAGCAAAAAACGTATCAGAAAGATGAGGATAAGATAGAAAGGTTACATGTGGAATACAAAAGATTAAAACTACAAGTAAAAAGGAGTATCAGGAAAGAAAAAGAGAAATGCTGGGGAGAGTTCACCAACAAAATTGAGCAAGATAGTAGAGGAAATCAGAAACTACTGTATAGAGTAATAAAATCGAAAAGAGCAGACCAAGAAAAAATCAAGGCATTAGAGAGAGAAGATGGTTCCATAGTACATGATGAAAAAGGTCTTCAGAAGGTGATGTCTAAGTATTTTGAAAAGCTTTATAATGGGGATGACTTCCCAGAGGAAGAACGAGATAAGAAAATGGAAATAGATGGAGAAAAAGAAGAGAACCCAATAACATGGTTGGAACTTGAAAGGACAGTGAAAGCAATGAGCAAAGGTAAAGCAAGTGGAAAAGACGAATTCAATGCTGATATGATTAAGGCAGCAGGAAGCATTGGACTACAGTGGCTATACCGAACCCTCAATGCCATATGGAAGGATGAAAGGATACCTGAAGATTGGCAACAAGGAAGCATTGTACCACTGTTCAAGAAAGGAAATAGGAAGAAATGTGAAAATTAGAGAGGTATAACATTGTTATCACATGGGCTAAAAATAATGGAGAAAGTCATAGGCAAGAGACTGATGGATAAATTAGAACCTCAGTTAGAGGAAGAACAGTATGGCTTTAGACCGAATAGATCAACAATAGACTTGATATTTGCAGTGCGAATGATAATGGAAAAGCATCTAGAAATGAACAAGGAAATCATCTTTATATTTTTGGATGTGGAAAAAGCCTATGATACAGTTAAAAGAAAATATGTATGGGAATGCCTACTGAAAAGGAATGTACCAAAATCACTAATTAACAAGTTAAAAATGTTGTATTATGAGAGTAAGAGCAGTGTACAAGTGGGTAGTGGTGATTCTGAAACATTCTATACAAAAAAAGGCCTCAAGCAAGGAAGTGCACTGTCACCATTATTATTTGTTATATTGATGGATGAAATCATAAAACGTGTAAAACAGAGCATCAGTAGTGATGAAGTGAAGGCAGATGATGTGGTGATTTGGGGAGAGGGAGAAAAGGAAGTACAAAGGAGATTGGACATTTGGAATGAAAAGCTGAAGGAGTTTGGAATGGTAATTAGTAAAAAGAAAACTGTAGTCCTGCACTGTGGAAAAGAGGAAAAGAGAAGCCAAGTGAACATAGATGGAGAATGGTTGGAGAATGTGGAACAGTTCCCATATCGGGGTAGCATTGTTAACGGAGGTAATGAAATCAACCCTGAAATTAACAACAGACTAAGTAAAAGCACAACATTCTATCATCAAGTCAGAGAGCTTTTATGGGATGACAAAGTGCCCAGGAGAACGAAATTAACATTATATAAACAGTACTTCATACCAATTGTAACATACGGACTGGAAACGCTGGTAACTAACAAGAGACAAGATAGTAAGATCCAAGCAGCAGAAATGAAATTTTTAAGAACATCTGTAAAAAAGACAAGAAGAGATAGAATTCAAAATGTTAAAATCAGAGAGGAGCTAAATGTGGAACCGTTAGTACAGAAGATACGGAAAGCAAGACTGAGATGTTTCGGACATGTGAAGAGAATGGGAAAGGAACGAGCGGCAAGAAGGGAGTTGGAAAGAGAAGTTAAGGGTAAGCGATCAGTTGGAAGACCAAGAAGAAGATGGATGGATCAGATTCGGAAGGACATCGGAGAAGCTGGATTGGATGTGGAGGAAGTAATGGAGCAGGAAAAGTGGAAGGACAGAAACGAGTGGAAGAGGCTTGTTAACCACACCCGGGCGACTGGAGTGGGACATTGATGATGATGATGATGATCAGTGTGATTGGGCACATACTTCCGTATAAAAAATACTGATCGCAAACCATGTAGATACGAGGTATTGAATTGGCGTCTCAACAGACACAAAGCTACCAACATAACAATCTTAAAATCATGCTGCAATAACGTAACAGTAGGTCAATTATATATGGCACAGTATTATATAGTAGACAGAAAATACAGTCTACATGAACTGAAAATGGATAGCTGTTCATTAGATCTTGTATTGTAGATTATGTTGTGTGGTGTTGTCTGAAGATTGGCGAACCCTGAATGATGATCAGCTCGTGCTGCCAACTTTCAAGATACCATACATTATAAGTGCCAGTTTCAGTGCCTGCAAACGTGCGGCTACGATGGATACAACCCTGATTCTAAACTATACATCACCATGTTTGTGATAATGGGGACAAATGGTAAGGTTACAGTGTTAGTAACACATTTAAGGAGGCATATACTATAATAAAATATATTATGTGACGTTGAAGGGTATCGTGTATATTTGAACAACACAAGATATGGTAAGAAATTCCCATGTAACAGTTTGAAAACTATGCGAACATATATCTATATCATGAAAGTACCTAAACTTATCGAACCGGCTAAGTAACAATAATGGTACTTGGCCACTCTATGCATAACTGGAGCACCAAATAACATGCAATGATGAAATGACACTGCTGTAAGAATTTAATTTGTGACTAAATAATTAGTTCAAATGCAGACTTCTTACCAACTTCATCTCAATCTGACAAATGGTGTGACCATGGCCACTGTTTACCTTCTAGAAGTTTCTATCACATTTTTCTATAAGAGTATTTGTGATTCAGCCAGAGGCGGTTCTAGCCCTGGGCCGGGGGGGGGGGGGGGGGGGGGGGGCAGTTTTAGTGAAATAATTACTTTAAAATTCCTTGGTTACTAAATAAATTGATAATTTACAGACATAATTTATCTGATATAAAGCAAACTAATGCATTTAATTAAGTTAATTTTTCTTTCAATTTCAAGATTTATATATTGAATTCGTGTATAAATTTAATATTTTTAAAATGCATAGCGCATACACCAAGATCAACATGTTTAGATATTTCTTTACAACAACAATCAGTCAAAGCGGTCTGCATTCAAAGTTTGACAGACGACAGTGCCGACTGCTCGTTATTCTAACAATTACAGAAAGGATTTATCGTTTCGCAACAGTCTTCAGTAGCAGATGATTAGCCGCTATGCTTGAGTAGACGTGTTCCTGTATTAGTTACGGTATGTCTAAACAGAATAATATTTTGAAGTTCTTTTCCCGTGACAAGCGGAAGTGCGATGAAAGTGCATGTGAACCCAATGAACCGAAGAGTATTAAACTCTTTTCCCAACTTTGTGACTTAAATGCAAGTTTAGAAGTTTTCAATGTAGACAAACCTCCATGCGATACAAGTGCGTTGACATCTCCCCAACTCTGTGACAAAAATGTGAGTGCAACTATTTCTAATATAGAAAACCAGTACCATTTGATATCAGTGCATCGATCTATGATGGTCCATGCCAACCATGTAAATCAGTTTATAAACAAACGTTACTATACAATAAGAACAGAAGTTTTAACAGTAAATGGTTTGATAAGCATACATTTATTGAATACCGTACTCTGAGAACAAAGATGCTGTTTTCTGTTTTCCGTGTCGTCATTTCGTTCAATCAGATTCAAGCGATGCTGAACATGTTTTCACTAAATCTGGATTTTGAAATTGGAAAAGAAAAGGAGAAAAACTTGCATGCTGATAGTGAATGTCATAAATCTTCCATAGTAAAGTGGAACAGTTTTCTGGAAAGTGAACGTAGCGGCACAGTGATTTCGAAGCTAAGCGAGAAACACAAAGATGACATATTGCGTAACCGCTCGGCTGTGGCAACAATGGCCCGAGTCGCAATACTTTGTGCTCGGCAAGACATTGGGCTTTGAGGTCATCGCGAAACAGTTTCGGATGACGATAGTGGTAATAATAAAGGGAATTTTGTTGAAATTTTAAATGTAATTAAACTAGAAAGTGAAAGCACAAGGGAGAATGTAAACAGTCCACCAAAGAATGCAACTTACTCATCTAAAGATTCTCAAAATGAATTCCTTGATATCTCAGCTAATATAATAGTTGAACATATTGGGGGATAGACGAAAAAATATAACAATGGTTATTTTTCCTTAATCCTGGATGAAGCTAGAGATGTTAGTAAAGTGTAACAGATGTCCGTATGCGTCAGATATGTAGGTCAAAATTCCATAGAGCAGCGTTTCATTGGTTTTATACATTTGTCTCAACTGAATGCAGAAAGTATAGCTAATTCAGCTTTAGAGTACCTTGTTTCAGTGGACTTCGATCCATGTAAGTGCATTGGACAAGCATATGATGGAGGTTACCGGTATGTCAGGGAAGATCAATGGTGTTCAAAGTTTATTGCGACAAAAGGTCAATAACCTTGCATTGTTATGCACATCACTTAAATTTAGTTTTGGTGGACGATTCAAAGGCAGTAGACGTGGTAGGAGACACTTTTGGTTTACTGGAAGCAATTTATGCTTTTCAGTGTATCTACTGTAAGGCACCAAACGTTTGTTGAGATACAGAGTGATCTTTATCCAGGAGAACGTCTTTTAGAGATACCTCTTCAAAGTTACATGCGATGGGTATGTAAATATAGAGGAGTAATGCATTTTCAGAACCGTTTTGCTTCAGTTAAAGCAGCTCTAGAGTATTTTTCAAAGTCACCTAACACGAAAGAGGCAGCAGGTGCAAAAGGTTTGTTGAAGCAGCTTTGTAAAGTGAAAATGATGTTTGTGTTACAAAGCTTTTCTGATATTCTCGAGCTTGCCAATGGAGCCTCTTATGTTCTTACAACAAAAACATGTGGGCTTCGGAGGGGCACATAAAATTGATCTATGGTCTTGTAAAATCGTTGCAAGAAAAACGAAATCATGATTATTTTAAGGAACTATGGGCGGTTACATGTGACTCTACTCAGTCGCTAGGCATGAAAGTTTATAAACAATCTAGAGTCTCAAGTATTCCAAAGAACTTTTCAGGCTACGTTTTATTAATGCCAGTCTCTGAGGAGAAAGAAGAGGAAAATATCTCATTATCAGAGACATGTAAAAGAAATCTTTTTGAAATATTAGACAACTTGGTAGAAGAGTTAGAGCGTAGATTTACTAAAAATGATTTTGTGTGCAATGCAATGGAGGCCTGTAACCCAAGAAGTGAAAACTTTTTAAATTTTGAATATATTCTCACGTTCTGTGAAAAGTAGCCTATAATTTAATCTTCACAGACCATAAGGTGCTACAGACAGAAATCAGTTTAGCTAAGAATGTATTTAGAGGCAAAAATCCAAACATTTCCTCATTTTTATTCTGAACTTCTGAAAATGGAAGTTGCTTTTCCACAGCTGCTGCTGAGCGCAGTTTCTCTGTCATGAAACGAATAAAATCCTATTTAAGAGCAACAATGGTAACAAAGAGGCTTTCCAATCTCACAATTCTTTCAATTGAAAGAGAATTAAGTGGAAAATTACTTCAAGACTCTTCTGATATAGTGAACCAGTTTGCCCAGAGTGGAAACAAAGAATATATTTACGAGACAGTGAAATGTGTTTTTTTTTTACCAATGATAGTTTTTAAAATTACTAACCTGCATAAATATATTAACGTATGGACTTGGTAAATCTGTGAATTTTAACAACAATGGATTAGTTTCATGACAATTGACACAAAAAGACTTGTGTAAAATACCATTACTTCAAGACCCTTCAGATATAGTGAACCAGTTTGTCCAGGGTGGAAACAGAAGAATATTATTGCTCAATATTATCTTATAATGCATACATACAGTAGTTATAATATGCAGGGTATTTATTACTGTTGTGGTCTCATCTCTGTCCTATGGTAACTAACTTTCGGTTCTAATTTTCTGATCATGGTTAGTTCTGGATGCATTAACTTATTATTCTTTAAATAATATGGCATAGTTATATGTGTGTAACTGAACATGTTAATGGTTGTGCTAGTGTTGCTCATTGTATTTTCACAAATATGGTTACTTTTCTATTGAATTCTGTCACAAAAACTTTCAATTCCAAACCGGCCCCCCCCCCCCCAGATTTAAGCTTCTAGAACCGCCACTGCTCCTTCACCAGGGCATACCCATATTCTTTGCATCAGGGAGCTAGGACAAACAGCAGCCTCGAAAACAATGTAGCATACGAGGAATGAGAGCTACAGGCTGCAGCAATAGACCCAGACTTCAACGAAACTCCAGCAATGAACACAGAGAAATGGAAAGTATCTAACTTCAAATTACGGCATGTCTTCACGAGGACCGCAGCACACGGCTTCCACCATAGGGTCTAACCCAAGAGGATACCACCACGCTTTGATCCACTGTACCTGTATGATATGTGGTCTCCACTGCCCACAGTATCACTTAATAGTCAACAAGAACCTTCAATGAGTCTGATTTACCCATACAGTACTAAGTACACAGTGTGTTCAATAAATCTATATATACATATAACTATAGACAATCATTGGGTACCCTATTGGTTTATTCTTAGGTAGCAATTTAAAGGTGAGAGAAATGTTAACTGCTAATACACCATGGGGATAGCGGTAACTCGTTCACAGACTAGACTGGGTACTGAAATGAATCAACAGTGAAACAATTCTGCATGCTTTAAAAAGTATTATCGAACTGAATGACGGGATAATTTAGTACCAAACGTTCACCGGTTCATGAGCTTGAAAATGAGTTAAACAATAAGGACAAAAAGTTAAGTACACTTTATACTAATTCAATCATAAACTTTGATTAATACTGTTTTGAAAATGTTATCAGTTTATTTTGGGGACCTGGGACATTTAGTTCATCAACTCCAAGCAGGCTGAGTTGGTCTTGTTTGATAACTTTTGCATTTGTGGTGATTGTATAAATGTTGGGTGGTTGCCCTGGGACATGGCATAAGGAACCATCCTGGCATTTGCCTTGAGGGAGTTGGTAAACCACACTAAGGATGGCTCCCACTGTGTGGTGATATATAAATGTGGGATGGTTGCCCTGGGACATGAAATAAGGAACCATCCTAGCATTTGCCTTGAGGGAGTTGGTAAACCACACTAAGGATGGCTCGAACTGCAGTTGCAGTGTTCCATATCATGGGGTATTTTGAAGAAAAAAGAAGACAGAACATATATGCATACCAGAAAAGTTGTTTCATTTAGGGGCCCATGTACTTTGGTGTGCACTGTTTACTGAGGTGTCTAGTGGTATGTGTATTTGTGTTTTTAGGCTAGAAATAGGCCTAGAGTAAAAGTGAGAAAACATATAAAATGGCTGATGACTTCTCAGTTTTTCGTATCGAGACTGACTGTACCCCATTCCAACCCAAAGACGGGATAAAATTCTTGGACCCAGGACCTTTGAGACCAGTCTCAATATGTACAAGACCACAGAAAAAGGAAACCATTTTCTTTCCTCAAATATCCTAATTTATTTCGAGGAGTTAACGACTTCAACGTTCTGCACCTTATCGGTAGTTAATATGCATTGTAAACACACTTCTAGTCACAAGGCTTTTGTGTTTGTAAACTTGAAGAACTAAGCTATTTTATGATTTTTAAGGTACATTTTGCCCTAAAAAATGTCACTTCTAATTTGAATGCAAATATTAAGCACTGTAAAATGCCAATTGACTGCTGGGAATCAATCCCTCAACCTTCAGTACGACAGGCGAGATCTTTATCATCTACATAACAAAGTCAACGTACTAAATGCCTATGCATGCAACTCAAGTTATGCAGTCATAATTTTTATTCAGCTGAGTGTACCTAGTCTTACCTTAAGTACTGTCACTAAGTTGTTATAAATGTCCGCTAGGTGGAAAGATATTTTGCTAACATGGATCTATAAGAAACTCAAATATGTCTAAATGGCCACCTTTAGCATGCACACAGTCCTAAAGCCTGTTTGAAGTTTATTAATAATTAATTTCCACTGATCACCAACCATTGGCCCGATCAGCAGTCGATCCACTGACTAACCAACTGTTGGCCTGAATGAGTAGAAATCCTTTTACATCCAACTCAGCAGGAATAGAAGGAAGAACTTGTGTAAGAATGAAGTTGCTTGACCCACATCATACCTGACACACAGGGGCTCTACTGCGGCTGCCTTGGCCAGCCCGCAGTTAAGATTGTATTAAATTAATATAAATTCTTTAATATTGACTGGTTGGACCATTGAAGAATTTATATTATTATTATTATTATTATTATTATTAATCTTGATTGGTCACATTGGACCACTTGAGTCGTTCCACAATCACTTCTTCTTGGAAGGTAGTACTGCTTGGTTCTTGCCACAGATTACCTACTACTACAGATAGCCGACAGCCATGCTAATACTTGGCACTAAGACTTCAGTGCTGTCTGGTGTTTGACCGCGGTACTAGTTGACGTGTAGCACGGCCGTGCGGGTAGCCTACCCCACCCCTTCCCCAGTTCCGCTAAATATTCTCGTCCTAAATGCTCTGCCCACTTCAATGTTCCGAAAATCACAATCTTCCCAATACTTATAGCACGTTTTTAAGTGTGGAGATAATCATAAGATCAACAAGAAATAAATCACAATTAAATTACCAATTTTTTTTTTTTTTAATAATACCTAAGTGGGAAATTGTGAATTCCTGAACTCTGAAATGAACAATCACAGCATTTAGGACATGTTAGTTAGTTATTGTTGTTTTAAGGGACGAAACTACGACGTCATCTGCCCCTATTTTAGGACATGACCTCATCAATAATTTACATGTTTACATTTCTTTCAGTTGCAATTGGAGCATATTGCATTGGTGACAAGAATTAGGCTACTAAAAGGCCTGCAGCATATTACCACTCGCCTTAAAAATATGGTCCCTTCCAATTAACCACATTAGGCCTAATTAGGCCTATAGCCAATCAGTTATTAGAATAAACTGCAAAGGAAAAGTACTGGGAAGGGAGAATATTCATATCTTAAAATGCTTGATGCTGTTAACAATAACAGTAAAATGTTAAGAGAGAATGCTAAGTAAACAGGTGGTGTAACCAGATCACACTAAAATTGTTAGTGTACTTAGTGCCAAATTCATTGGGAGACTGAAATTTCAGAAAAATAATTGGATATTACAAAATGTCTATACAGTAGTTCATTTCATATTCCCTTTTAAAATATATCCAGTTCACCAATTTTTACAGGGTGAAATACAGTAAGTACATCAAAAAAAATCATCGCACACTAATACAGTAAATTCTATGACATCCTGTGAAGGTGAAAGGAGAAAAAGGACTTTCAACGAAAAACAAGAAAAACACTCAATACTGCTAGAAATCATCATGTTTTATTTAAAAAGTTGTCAACGAAGAAAGATAACAGCGAGAGCCCAGACCACACTTAGCAAAAATACAGAAATCAAATCTGGTCCTCCTAAAAGTACGTGTTGAGGCATGTTCCTTTCTTCTTTCTTGCCAAGGCATAACAGTAGGCTATAGCACAGGATAATGAACCTCTTCCCTCCTTGATGCCATGGTTAACACTGATGAACAGCAAATTCCTACAACACATGCAAGTTTGTATGTTGAGACAGTAAACTTAATAAAATATGTAATGCTTCAAATGGAGAACTTGAATTTGCTGATATGTGTATGGTTGCACCTACTATAACTACATTTTAAATGAATCTCTTGTTGTAGAATCATTGTGTTGTTGATATTAATTCATTTAGCCCCATGTATTTGGAAGTATGTAGGATTTGTATGAAAATCTGTGTTATTGTAGTATCTGTAGTAGTGTGTACTGCTCGGGTCTAAGCTGCGTGAACCTGAGAGAAATGTGCGTCGCAGAAGTATTGACGAGTGATGAGGTTCCTTGGTCCGTGCATAGTACAGAACCAAATACATTGGTCGGTGACTCACTCATTCGTAACACCACAGTGGTTTGAGCAACAGCCCTAAGTTAGCATTATTGGAATAGAAAGGAATACCAGATATCACGGCGGGCAGTTGACAGGCCCTTCTCTTCTCGCCTGACCCTCCCCTGCTCTTTCTCCTCACCCCGCAAGTTCACAGAACATGGAAAATGGACCCGAGCAGTATAGCCTACTTTTTGTAATTCAGGTGACGAGTGGAAAGGAGGCAACCATTGCCTTAAGTTAGGATCAATCCCAGCGTTAGCCTGGAGTGGAAGTGGGGAAACCACGGAAAACCACTTCTTGGATGGCCGAGGTGAGAATCGAACCTACCTCTTCTCAGTTCTGGCTCACGAAGCTGATTGTGAGTCGTTCCAACCCTCAGACCAGAATTAAATTACTTGGAAACTAGCCCAGGACCTTAGGAGTGGCACCTACCACACCACAATGTGGTATTATGGTAGCACGAGTGATAACACTCTCCATAAGGGGCAGATGGCCACGTAGTTCCGCCCCTTGAAAGAACAATAACTCACTACCTATCGGTATATTTTCCAGAGTTGGAATCTGACAATTCAGCACCACTGGGCAAAAACAGCTGACGACTAGATCGCTCGCATGGCTTGTTGCCATGGAAACTATACAGCGCTGCCAATTTGAATGAGGCTATTTCACCACGTGCTTGTCGCCGATCAGTCGCTTGTTTGGTTGCCTCCAGTGCACACTCACCTTGCTGCGTTTCATAATCTGTTGTTTTAATGAGTTATAATTGTTTGATTTAATTCGTTAATTACCTTTTAATGTAGGATTTATACTTATTTATACTTATATTTATACTTATAATTCATTAGAGACTGTTATTTATGTATGTAGCAGTGTTAGTGTCAGTTCTGAGCATCAGGCGAAACATTAATTCCATTCAGTCGCGCGCAGGAGCATAGGCTACCGCCTCTGCTCTTGTAATTAGTAAGACTACTGTGATTAGCTTCTGTCTTCTAAAGGGTGACTTAATAGTCTACACAATGAGCCTATATTTTGTAATACAATTGTGTGTTACTTGTGACTTGAAACTTATTCTACAGGAAATATAAATAACTAAAAATCACGGAAACAATCACGTGTTGTCGTTTCGCTTTGATCATTTTTGCTTTATGATAGTATTCGTAATGTTGTTATTGCCATTCATTTCAATAATTTAGGCCTCTCCTCAATTTGACGGGCTAATATTTTGTTTTACAGTTTGCACCGAACAGATTTAAGCATTGGTTTGTTTAAGATTTTTGAAAACCATCTGAATAAAAATGTAATAAATGTAATAACGGTGCTAATGATATTATGAGCATGAGGAAAAGAGCGGGAGGATGGAAGTATGCGCGTGGTGGCCAGCAGCATTCGTGGCACCGCTGCCTTTAGTTCAACAGTTCTCCGCCGAACTGTCAGATCCCTACTCTGGATAATACACCTATAACATTCTCTATAGTACATAAATTAGCCAAAATACCTTATGAAACGACGAGAAATAAATCAGGGAATGAAGTTTAAATAGATGTTTCCTCCTCCGCTCTCTGTGACCCACCCAACCATCCCAAAAAGAATCACGACTTATATAGGCAAAATTACAGCTGTGGCTGCCATTGTTCACATCAACTATCATCAAAACAGTACTACCAACCTCGCCAACACCTGACCATTCTAACCTTCGTTTCGTCCATTCCAATGGTTTTTGACAATGGTTACAGCCTAACGCGTCCAGATCAATGATTATTTTATCAACAGTGATTTTGTATGCCACTTTTTTTTATCAACAGTGATTTTGTATCCCACATGTTGGCAACAATTTGTGCGCCTCAGTGTGTGCCGCTAGAGTGGACCTTGTTGACAGTTGAATGAGATGCAAGCGCTGTCGGAACATGGCAGCCGTTTTTAAAAGAGCAAAATATAGAAACACATATTTACATACTGGGCGCCAGGGTATGTTGTCCGCAGTGCCTACAAGCTGCTGCGAGAGATTAATTCACCAGTTACGTTGGCAGCACGGCTGTCGCTTGTATCATAACAAACAGTAAACTTTATACTCACCCAGCCATTCATAACATACTGTTGCACTCTTCCAATAATCTAACTATACGCACTGACGATTTCGACAGCTCACAGCCCACACATGTGGCCTTCGCCCTATCAGGGACACCGTGCTGCAAACTAAACTGATGACGCAACCTCTCGCATCTGCAGAGAACATTTCCTGGCACCCTACACTTTAGCACATATATATGATGTACAGTAGTGACCAGGGTTCCTAATTTCAATAGGCCTACGTAATATCGCCCAGAAGATGAAACAAGGAGGCAAGGTAGGTAAAAGTCACATTCATGTCTGATGCAAGTGTATAAGCTGCGTTCTACTTTCATTCAGAATTAATACCTAGGTAAAGTAACATGTGTGAATAAATATACTAGCTAGCCTATATCAACCATTACTTTGGCATACAATAAACCAATTATATTTGTCTTGTATCCATCTCGCTGTTACAGAAAATCATTGACACTAATTACAAGAATATAATCGGCCCCTTATAGAGAATGTTCATTCAGTGCTACCATAATTCTGAATGTAAGTGGAACGCGGATTATACACTTGCAGCAGACATGAATGTAACTTTTACATACCTTGTGTTCTTGTTTCATCTTCTGGGCGATATTACATATTGAAATTAGGAACCCTGGTCACTACCGAACCTCATGATGTGCTAAAGTACGTAAATATGTTTTTCTATTTATTGATATTTTAAAAACGGCTGCCATGTTTCGACAGCGCTTGCATCTCGTTCAACTGTCATCATCGCTCACTCTAGCGGCACGCACCAAGGCGCACACATTGCTGCCAACATGCGAGATACAAAATCACTGTTGATAAAAAGAACTGGGATACAAAATCACTGTTGATCAAAAAAAGTAGTTCAACGGGATGCGTTAGGCTGTAACCATTATCAAAACCAATGTTGTACGAAAAAAATTATACATATTTATTACAGCGGAGCGATATACTGCATAATAATTACAGAGCATATAACAAAAATAACTCATTTCAGCCGTGGGGAAAAAAATCATTACAGAGAAGTGAAAATATTGCGCACACTAGCCTAATTAAGAGCAGTGAACCGAGTGCTGCACACTAGAGACTAAACTGGGCACTTCTTTGTTTGGCAGTACTGTTATGGTACTGTTTTGAAGATGATTGATTTGAACAATGGCACCCACAGCTGTAATTTTCGCTAGCCTATAGCCTATATGCTGTGATCCTATTTGGGATGGCTGGGTGGGTCACAGACGGCAGAGGAGGAAACTTCTATTAAAACATCGCTCCCTGATTTATTTCTCATTGTTTCATAAGGTATTTTGGCTAATTCATCTATTATAGAGAATGTTATCGCTCGTTCTATGTTCATTTAGCACTACCTTTATTTTAGTAAAACACAGAAGCTATTTATTAATGTAATGGACATCTATGATTGATCCAACCCATAGGACTGCCTTCCTCATCTTTCAATAAATAACTAAAATTTTAAGCCTGTGGTTAATGTAACTAATCCACATGTGAGTCCACATGGGTCACTAATACCCAAAATTTCTCCAGCTTGATATTTGGGGAGTGGGTGTAGATGGGAGGTATACCTCACCCCACACAAAAAACAAAATTGAACCACATATTAGGCCTACACACATCATCCAATAAAAATAACTAGCTTCATTAAGTCAAGGTTTTGGATCAAGAGATCTTACTAAAAAAAAAAAAAAACTTAAAACATGGCAGTTGTCAGATTGGCCGAGTGAGTAGACCTAATTAGACAGTAATTACAAGTTTCGAACACTTCAAGTCGCTTACAAATTGATTAGGTTATGTTAGTCGCATCGTAGTCATTGTAGGCCTACATGTTACAGCCCACATGCTGTACGATTAATTCAAGTGTACAAAATTAATGAATGAATTAATAAAACAGTGCATTCTACTCCGGGCAGTGAAGGTCACACTTCACCCATCTAGGGCTGAGATGTAGAACTACAGTAGTTACAAGTACTGCCAGTGACAGCGAGACAGAGGTTATCGAGAGGGTGCGCAAGGTAGTCCCAAAGTCTATTTTACAAAACAATTAATTTTCTTTTTAAACAGTTACAGCTGAGAGCTGACTGTAGGATGATCACAGCATTGCTGACTGTTTCTGAACACGCAATAGCGGTATAGTGCTCAGAGCGAGGGGCAGAACAAGATGCGTCACATTTTCAAGCTTTAGCACTCTTCCTTTTCAAGATCGAATTGATTGTGGAGTTTTCATGTGGACACTGCCGTGAGTATAGAAATGTGGGAACTCTAAACCAAGATATAAACTGGGAGCATAGCGCCCCCAATGGGGGGCTGCAGCAACTCTGGAGGTTGGAGATTTGATTCCCCGCACTGACAGAAGCTGTCCTGAGCGTTGTTTTTCCATACTCCCTCCCAGAGGCGATTACTCCAGGTAGGACGTGAGGATCATCACTTTAAATTTAATTTAAAAAGTGCCATCAAAAGAATCTGACTAAATAATTACAGAATAGCCTAATTATTGATACATACCTTGAGTCATCAACTGAGAAGCGATGAAAGGAGCGTATCTCCAACCTCTACTTTTGCAGCCAAAAACACAAGATTCTGAGTGATGTTTTCCCATAACCTACATACAAAGTATACAGAATGAGGTACAGAAACCATGAAATACAAAATCTAACAAAAAAATAATTAAATTAAAGTCATTAAATCTAGCTTTCTACGACTACGGAAGTCCACAAATAATAATGCATGGCTCTCATAAGAATCCTATCGATAATATCAGCACTCTCTTAAGAAATCAATTGAATAATAGCCTACATAATGCATTATCGGTACTTACAACAGAAATGGAAATACCGGTAGTGGTTTACAGGTTACATCTAATTGAAAACGCCAAGATTACGGCACTTCTTTTTCACAGAACATCAAGAAACACATGTATTTAAGGCGATTGATATTGATAAATGTTGCTGTAAGGGGCCTAACATCTAGGTTACCGGCCCCTATTTAAGGCGAAATCAATTGAAAACTCTGGGGAAGAAATATTGCTGTAATGTACAGAAAATGTAAATACACCGCCATGTTTGAACAGAACAGAAGTAGCGTGCAGGAAGGCAATGCCTCCAACCGACAAAAATAATGTTTATTTAATGATAAGTGCCGTAATTATCGTCTGTGAGCAAGATAATTGCAAGGAAATGTCAATTAGGAATTATGTGTATATTTATTTACTAAATATAGGGATACGTTTGCAATTTAATTACAACGTGTATCATGCATATGTTGGCAAGACGATATACAGCGTTCCATATGGCTGGCCGCGCAACTACACCGATGGTACCAAATAATCCCTATCTGGTTGACACCCCCTGGTTCTTGCGCTCTTTCCAGTACTTTTTCATTCTTTCAGATAGGGATTTTCTCAACTCATCTGAAATCTCCATAGGCTTTCTATGTGTCATTTTTGCAGAAAATTTGTGAGTTTTAAGAATGATGTTAATTTTATTTTTCTCCTCGGCATCTTTTATCTTGAGTCCAACTGCTTTGAGTTCTTGTTGAATTTCTTGGATCCATTTTCCTCCAGTTTTCTTTCCTAGATTTCTCATCACTCGTTGGCGTACAATTCTGTTTTCTGGAAGCCGTAAGAGGTGAAAAAAATATGAAATTCTTTTCTTCTTCATTGTGCTGCTGATTGGATCAATCTCACGATAGACATTTTCATTTGGGAGAATCCTCCAGACTCCATCAACCTGATACTTTTTATTTATGCACGTTCTAATTATTCTTCTTTCCGTTTTGAGGAGCTGATCAGTTCTTTGTTCATTTTTAATTTGGAACAGTGTTTCACAAGCATAAGTGACTTCTGGGAGAGTTACAGTTTTATAATGTTGGATCTTAGTAGCAATTGATAGGCATTTTTTTTATTATATGTTGACCAGGTTAGAGATTGTGCCTTTTTCATTTTATTTGTTCTATTTATCCAAGTTACTTTTTCGTTTAAGTTATGTGTTATAATTTCTCCAAAATACTTAAATTGAGGAACTAGGTTAATTTTATGATCATTTATGTAGACTTCATTTATATCTTTCATAAGCATGATCTCAGTTTTTTCAAAGGATATCTGTAATCCTATCCCTTGAGCAAATTCTTGTAGACTAGTGATCTGAGTACAAACCTCTTCCTTGTCTAGTGTTAAAAGAGCCAAGTCATCTGCAAATCCTAAGCAGTTTATTTTTATTGATGGTTTTGTTCCAATTTTGATCTTAGGAGGGTTTTCCTTTTGCCAAACCTTCATGATATAATCAAGAGCCACATTGAAAAGCAGAGGGGATAATCCATCACCTTGTCTGAGACCGGTTTTTACTGTGAAAGCTGTTGATATTTCTCCCCTAAATATAACTTTCGAATTTGTGCTTGTTAATTATAATTGAATGATTTTTATCTATTTAGGATGGAGACCGTATGATCTGAGGATTTTAAGCAGTGTCAGTCTATGAATACTATCATAGGCTTTCTTGAAATCTATAAAAGAGATAAGGAGTTGCTTATTTCTGTTTTTGTAATATTCCATTATTAATTTCAGGCTGCTAGATGGACAACTTCTGTAAGGGCAAAATCCTCCTTGATATTCACCAAGTTGTGGTTCCAGAATGTTTTTAATCCTGTTGAAAATTATGCGAGAGAAAATTTTATATGTGCAGTCCAGAAGGGTAATTCCTCTGTAGTTATCTGGGTTCGTTTTGTCTCCTTTCTTAAATAATGGATGGATTATTCCTATGGTCCAGTGTGCAGGAATTTCTTCAGTAATCCACATTTTAACTAGATGTTGATGAAGATTTATAATCGCAGGTTTACCAGCATTTTTCCAGATTTCAGCAAAGACTAAGTCTTCGCCACAAGTTTTGTAATTTTTTTGTTCTTTAATTGCGAGTTCTACTTCATTGATGTTTGGAGGATCTATTAAATCAGGTGAAGTTAAAATAGGTGTATCAGTGTTTACTTGCAGGGTTTCCAGTGGATCATCACAATTTAACAGTTTCTCGAATGCTTCTGCAAGGATCTCTGTATTTTCTTGGTTAGAATGTGCTAACTTTCCTGTTTGATTTTTCAACATTAATGTTGGAGCTTCAATTTTTTTAAAGATATTTACCAAATGTTTTGTAATAATCTCGAGATTGCTTTTTCTTGAAATCGTCTTCTATCATTTCCAGTGTATTTTAAAGGTGATTGCGTTTCGTTTGTCTGATGATTTTATGGGTTCATTTTCTTTGTCTTGTTAGTTCTAAATTTGATTCTTCTGACTTTAGAACTTGATGTTTTATCCGTGCTTGGTGTCTTTCCTCTATTGCTTGATCACAATCTACATTCCACCATTCATGTTTTTTCCTTGGATTTATTGGTGCTAACTCCTCTGCTATTGATTTTAATTTAGTGATTAATTCGTCCAATGTTTTAGTGTTGAGAGATTCTTCCCCTGTTCTTTCACAGTACTCTATATTTTTTATTAAGGTAGATGGATCAAATTTCCTCCTATTGTTATTATTAGTTTTTTTCTTGGCCATTGGAGTTAATTTTATTTTTATCTTTACCACATAGTGGTCTGATCCTGAGTGAATTTCGCGATGGTGAAATTTATCCATGCAGACATGATCCAACTGGCATTCACCCCTTCTGAAGTCAGGATGTTTCCAAGTTTTCAATTTATGGGGCTGTCTTTTAAAACATGTTGATTTAGAGATTAATTTGTGGTTTCTACAAATTTCGACTAATAATGTAAGCCAATAGACTTATTTTTAACATGACTCAACAATTTTTCTAGTTTTATGCCGTGTCTTGAGCGAGATTTGGCCTAGGAACACCAAGATAGGCTCATCATCAGGCTTTTGTGGTCCGTGCCCGGTCTCACTCAGGAGTAGCGAACTGCGCACTACCTCACTTCTTTACTGCGAGAGCTTGAATTCCTTGTTTGTGAAAGCCACTATACCAACTTATTTTTAACATGCTTATTTCATGTCAATCTATAAGATTCTACAGGGTGATGGAGCGGCACGCCTTCCGCCAGCCAGCCAAACTCGGGCTGCAGATTGCGCGCAGGTAGAAACCGTAACAGAGTACATTAATTCATGGTAAATTTAACAGCAAATCATGATTAAAGAACTTACCTTTTTACAGACAGGCGTTGGACCGAGCAAATCAATTGGTGTTTACACGTTGTAATTCCCTTCTGTTGTGAGAGATATCTGCTGCCGTATATTGTTCTCCTGCTCCACTGGAGTACCGTACGGGTATTTTATCTGCACACTTTGTATTTTAAATCACCCCAAACATCAAACGGGCTTAGGTCCCCACTTCGATTAATTACGGTAAACACTCAGTGGGGTACAGGAGTAGCAACATAATGTAACTTTCAAAGTTACTGTCTGTGAGCTGAAGGAGAACATTTTCAGCATCTTCTGTAAAAAGGTAAGTTGTAACTTTTAACTGGTGACGTGAGGTCATCCAGACTCCCAAGAAATTTAAAACATCTGTGCTTTTTAATTAATTCTTGTAGGAAGCTGTTGTTTATGTTACCTTCTTATCTGTGCACTGACACTTCACACCCTTGTTGGTGAAAGTTTAGTGACCCTGGTTAGCTCGCCTCATTAGGTTGTAGTTTATGTACTCTGTTACGGTTTCTACCTGCACGCAATCTGCGACCCGAGTTCGGTTGACTGGCGGAAGGCGTGCATGCGCCTGGTTGCTGGCCGCTGGCCCCGCTCCATCACCCGGCATTATACCGTAGATAGTCTTTTATCATGGAAGGAGCCATAACTATGTCTGATGTTAATGTTCCGAGTTACACTATAACACCTTATTGTACAAGGGTTGGATAAAAAGTAGTGGCAACACATTGATAGATCTGAAATACCTTTATTAACTGATGTACATATCTTCAACATAATCGCCTCTGCCCAAGGACAGGAAGGCATTGTACACCATTAGCACGTCCATTTCTGTTGATGTTCCATGACTATCGCCCTATGGCACAGATAACCTCCTCCCTACTGGTGTAATGGGTCCCTCGTAGTGGTTCCTTCGCATGGACTTATATATGGTGAGTAGGGCAGATGTTCCAGTACCTCCCACCACCATCACAATTTTCGCAATATGGCACTGTGAATTGTCATGAAGGATGATTGGATTTGAAGGCAACAAGTGGTGTTGATTTCTCCTTAGTGATGGACGTAGACAATGTCTCAGGAATTCAAGTCAACATTCTGTCCGTGAAGTATAGCGTGGTGAAGTATCATTCCTTGAATGTCATATGCAACAATGAACATCACCTTCCCACATTTTATCCTAGAATGTCCAAGGAGGAGATTTGAAGGAACCTACACAGTGCCACTGATGATGCTGTCAACTGGCTGTTTTGCTGAAGCCTAAATGTCTAAACTGTTACGGTACCTACAACGTGCTTTGTAAATATTGTATATATTTTAATATTTTTGCTATATGTTTGTTTTGAATTCTTTGCCACAATGTATCCTCATTTTGCCATAGGAAATAAATAAATGACCAAATCTGTTTAATTTTTGTCTATTTGTTAACAATTATATTGTATTGGCAAGGCAGACATCTAGATAATGTTCAATTTGCCAAACCGGACCATACAGCATTGTTAATACCATAAGAATCTATTGTTAGTACGTATGTAAATAATGGTCACCTTCATTCTTACTTTCCACATTTCGAAGCATCAAAGTCAATTTGTCTTAAATTTGATTCAGAGTGTGTTTAACGGAACGTTTAAAGAAGTAAATCAGTAGCAATGCTCACTTCAGTGTCTCGAAATAGGGGATATGAGAATCTAAGTGATCCGTATCCAAAATTGGACTTGATTGGTTTTGAAACTAAACAACACAAATACGAAAGAGAGATGTAGCAAATGCTGTCTCAAGAATTTCAATTAATTAATTTTCAGTAGACTGTTTTGTCTTTCAGCATCCAGTCTAGATTGCAAGCTTCTGGGTGATAAGTTTTCAATGTCAGAAGTTTAACTGTGGCAGTTAGTGAGTATGTTAAATAATTCCATTTCTTAACCTAACCACAGCAGCATTATTATTTCTCCCTAGATATTTGTATGTATTCAGATCTTTCCTTACTGTATAGGGTGCTCCGGGATTTCTGGGTCCATGGGGTAACTGGGCCATGGGTTATTCATATCCATATTTGTGGGAATTATAATGTTATTTGGTTGGCACACCTTCATCTTCATTGTTTCTCTCTAGAACAACAGGCATTACTTCATTTGGAGCCATTTTTAAGTTGTGAGAGGTTTAATAATTTGTAAGAAGTAATATTTTCAAACAACGTCGTGTTTTCACATGTTTAACGGGCTTCTGTCGTTGCTTGATAAGTACCTCTTTCCTTATTAATAGTCAGGCATAAACATAATGAATGACTTTATATATAAATATGCTAATTACCACCCCTAGGCTTGTTGTTATTTGCCTGGTAGGAGTGGCCCGGTTACCCCAAAAAAGTTTCAAAAAAGGGGTAACTGGGCCATGCTATCGGGGTAACTGGATCCAGGGGGCCAGTTACCCCAATGATATAATTATAAGGTTTTACGAAAAGAGGATGAAGGCTACATGGCTCTCTTTTAGAAACAGCATTTTCAGACGAAGAAATTCAAAGAAACCGATGAAGAATCCTACATTAGAGCATTTAACATCGTACGGAAACCTTCACAACCGGTAACACGTTGTTCCACTTGATTTAACAATAGGATTGGTTTTGCAGCAGACCTGAGTGATCTAACTAACATCTACTAAGTTTCCCTTAATGTATAAGGACTCATATACTAAGTGTTTGAACTCAACAATTTAATTTGATTTTGTTTTCCTTTTTTTTTTGTCATATTTTGGAATTTCATGGTAAGAAATTATTGTAATTTCTTTGAATGTAGTGTAATTTCTTTGCAAGAAAGAGGTTTAATTAAATATATATTCATTCATTCAATTTCGCTAATCGGCCAACTAGGGACCACGATAAGCCTCATTTTACATTCTGGCATTTGCTCATTTTTCGCTTGATGCACATTGCCTTCATGAGCTCACTGTGTTTAGCACGACATTCTTCTGTTCATTTCGCACCAGTTGTCCGTTTTTCGTCCCGGAAAGTCCCAAACGTCTTGATGGCTGCTCTATAAAGATTTTGGTCTTGTGCATCTTCTGCTCGTATCCCCATTTCTTGCAGATCTTTCTGGACGTTAACATACCATGGCATTGTCGTTTTTGATTTTTTGTCGAATATACTGAAGATACGTTTCGTCCATCGGGAATCGATCATCCGTCGTATATGACCGTAGAAGCAAACTCTGCGTTTTCGCATTGTGTCTGTGATCTTCTCTATCCTCGAGTAAATTTCTTGCCTGGATTTTCTGATGTAGATGCCATTTTTGTAGTCCGGGCCAAGTATGATGTGTAGGATCTTTCTTTCTTTTCTCTCTAACTTCGCGAGCAAACATTTCTCGGATAGGATAAGGCATTCAGATGCATATAGCGGTACTGGTTTGATGACAGTGTTGTAGTGACGAATTTTTGTGTTCATAGAAAAGCACTTTTTGTTATATATGTTGCGGGTGGTTTGAAAAGCGACTTCCATTTTCTTGATTCTTGCTTCTATGGCTTCCTTGTCAAGGCCATTTTGCTGGATCCATTCCCCAAGATATTTAAATTTATTAACACGGTTTATCGTTCCATATTTGGTGTTCAGTTGTGCTGTATCATCCTTGATGTTCGACATTACTTCTGTCTTTTGAAAGGAAATTTGTAATCCTGTTTGTTCTGCTACTTCCTTCAATATATTGACCTGTTCTGTTACACTTTCGAAATCATCTGTCATCATATATATAAATATTTTACTTTTTCTTATTAGATGCCTTTTTCTTTGCCTTTTTTTATTAGGGTCCCGATACAACGTCCGGAATGTGTACTTATATTAAACAATTAATCATACTAATATTTTTTCTAAATCAATTGAATGTATAACAATAGATCCACGTACCCCCAGGCATTTGCTGCAGTGGTTTTATAGATTATAGCCTGGGGTGTTCCAGTTACCCCAACTTCACAGGACAACTGGACCACTAGGATAACAAAAATTATATATAGAGAGAAAAAGTATAAAATGTTAAAAACATGCCTTAATTGGTACCAGTATGTAATATGTTGGTTTGTTTATTGCTAAATAATCATACAATATTTTGCAGTAAACAATTGCTTGTTACTTGTTCCAAATTACAGTTTTATGAAGGTAAGTGGAGGTCATCTTGTAAAATCATGGCCCAGTTACCCCAGAGCACCTTAATCATCAAGATATTTCAGTTTTTATTAAATGATGACATTTCGGTATTGAGGAAAGAGTCATAATTCCCAGTCCATGGAAGATATACACTTAGTTGGGAAAAAACACACAAATAAACTACAATCTAAATTAAACAGTGCAATACCGTATTTGTATTAAAGCAGCTAAGACAGGAAGTTAACATTAATATCCTGTTATCAAGTTATTAAGCTCTGTTTCACCCCCACCTGGTTTATGGTACATATCTATATGGCAGTGCAACAAAAGATGTTTTAAGCAATATTTTTTATCGTGCAGAAGAGAGCAGTCCGTGTAATGTTTGGTTTACACCCTCTAACTTCTTGTAGGGACTATTTTGAAAAGTTCCGAACAATGACATTACCATCACTGTAGCCTACTTACTCAATTGTTCTATGCATATAGACAAATTCTAACTGGAAATGCTAAAATTGTAAAAAAATCTGATCTACATCCGTACAACACTAGAAACAGAATGGATGTTCACTGTCAATATTATAGAGGAGATTTCAGAAAAAAAGATCCCTTGTATACTGCCTCCAAATATTTTAACTTGTTGCCCCTAACTCTAAGAAATGTCAGCACCATTTCCACATTTAAAAATAAAATTCAAAAAATGGCTCACAGACAAAGCAGAATTCGAGGCAATGTCACAGAGATATCAGTGTTTGTTTTTGTATATTGATTATTGAATTTACCTGTACCCCTGTAATTATGTATTTTATGTATACCGCATTATAATTATGTATTTTATGATTTGCGACTCCCATATGTATATTAAGATATTACCATGGAGAAATAAAGAAATGAATGAATGAACATCAGCCTTTGTGAAGATGTAGTACACCCATCACCACTCATAAAGCTGGCATGTCAAGCAATGGGGTACCCTTAGACCCCATCCTAAACCCCCGTCTTTGGGTTGAACTAGGGTACACTCAGTCTCGATAGGAAAAACGGAGAAGCCATCAGCCACCCTAGAGAGGGATTTTACATGTTTTCTCACATCTACTCTAGGCCTATTACTACCCTAAAAAAAAAAAAACACCACTAGACACCTCAGTAATCAGTGCACACCAAAGTACATGGGCACGTAAATGAAACAACTTTTCAAGTATGGGTATATGTTCTGTCTCTGTTCTTTCAAAAACGCCCCATGCTATGGAACACTGCAACTGTAACTGCAATGCGAGCCATCCTTAGTGTGGTTTACCAACTCCCTCAAGGCAAATGCTAGGAAGGTTCCTTATTTCATGTCCCAGGGTACCCACCCCACATTTATACAATCACCACACAGTGGGAGCCATCCTTAGTTTGGTTTACCAACTCCATCAAGGCAAATGCTAGGAAGGTTCCTTATTTCATGTCCCAGGGTACCCACTCCACATTTATACAATCACCACACAGTGGGAGCCATTCCTAGTTTTGGTTTACCAACTCTCTCAAGGCAAATGCTAGGATGGTTCCTTATTTCATGTCCCAGGGTACCCACCCCATATTTATACAATCACCACACAGTGGAAGCCATCCCTAGTTTAGGTTTACCAACTCTCTCAAGGCAAATGCTAGGATGGTTCCTTATTTCATGTCCCAGGGTACCCACTCCATATTTATACAATCACCACACAGTGGGAGCCATCCCTAGTTTTGGTTTACCAACTCCCTAAAGGCAAATGCTAGGATGGTTCCTTATTTCATGTCCCAGGGCACCCACCCCACATTTATACAATCACCACACAGTGGGAGCCATCCCTAGTTTTGGTTTACCAACTCTCTCAAGGCAAATGCTAGGATGGTTCCTTATTTCATGTCCCAGGGTACCCACCCCATATTTATACAATCACCACACAGTGGGAGCCATCCCTAGTGTGGTTTACCAACTTCCTCATGGCAAATGCTAGGATGGTTCCTTATTTCATGTCCCAGGGCACTTATACATCACCCACCGCAAATGCAAATGTTATCAAACAAGACCAACGCAGCCTGCTTGGGGTTGATGAACAAAGTGTCCCATGCCCCCAAAATAAACTAATAACATTTTCAAAACAATAATAATCAAAGTTTATGATTGTATTAGTAAAAAGTGTACTCAATTTTGTTCTGATTCTTGAACTCATTTCAATGCTCATGAACCGGTGGACGTTTGGTATTAAATTGTCCTGCCGTGCTGTTCGATAATATTTTTGAAGCATGCAGAATTGTTTCACTGTTCATTCATTTTCAGTACAGTACCCAGTGTAGTCTGGAACGCTCTACCTCAATGGTGTATTAGCATTTAACACTGCAATTTTCTTTTCTTTCGCCTTGAAATTGCTACCACTTAATAAACCAATACCCAACGATCTTCTATAGTATATATATATAAAGATTTATCGAACACACTGTGTACCTAGTACTGTATGGGTAAAACAGACTCATTGAAAGTTCTTATCGCTTGCATAGAAGTTCATGGGTTTCAGTAGCGGCTATTCAGGTGAAGAGAGTGAAGAGCCTCTTCACATGCCATCTCTTAAATAAAATAAACATTATTTTTTCTTATTTAAATAAAAATGTTGTCATTGTCTTGGGCTACTTTTTCACTTAGTGTACTGTTATTTCTACACTCCGTCGCTAGATGGTGCGCAAGCAAGGCAGCATCATGGTGTAACTACAATGGTGAGGCGGATCGCTCCCTCTCTCTCATGCGGATGACGTCAGAACGGGGGCATCTGCGAGTTGTGTCTATAGGCGGGAGTCAAGCGCGTGATCAGCAGTCGATTGAAACATGCTAATGTTGACAAGTGTGTGCGTTGCTAGTGAAAGTATTGTATTTCTTAATCTCTGTCGACGGAAAGTGGGATGCAATGCCGAATTGTGCTATGTATGGTTGCAACAACTACTCCGGGAAAACAAAAGGGTCTAATATAAAATACTTTGTATTTCCACAAGACAAAGATGTAGCGAGCTCTTGGGTCAGAGCTTGCAGGAGGGAGGACATGTTTAATTTAAAGCATGGTAAGTTATGATTTCTAAAACTAATCTGTCTGTTGTGAACAGAACAGTAAATCATTCTTTAAATTATTTCTCTCTAAAATTAAAACATTGCAATAGCTCTGGACGCATTTTCAAACTGAGATATTAAAGAATATTATAGAAATGAATAGGCAAACCAAATAACAATTACGAGTGGAGATTATTAGGGTCTATTATTATTATTAGCATTATTATTATTATTATTATTAACATTATTATTATTATTATGATTTCAGCTCGAGTATGTTCTCTTCATTTCACTAAAGACAGTTTTGCTATTCCACTTCGACAGCAATTGTTGAACTATACTCCAGTGCACAGTAGAACTTTAAAATTAGATGCCATTCCGACTGAAAATCTACCAAAATCCACTCAAATTACACAAAGGAAAAGGAAAAGATCTCTGGAAGAAGCTGAAAGTCGGTCGATGAGGCTGGAAAAGAGGCGTCGTAAAAGTGTTATAAGTGAAATTATACATAACAATGAAACACTCACCGAAGGAATACAATCTAAACATACCTGCTTGAATGCGAAGGAGTTAATAAGGTAAGCTTCTTTTTGTTTTTGAACATTGAAGTCTCATTTAATAATAAAAGGTGAATTTGTTTATTTTACACGCACAATACAACTAAGGTTCATTATGATACTTGAAAGAGAGGTAACTAGCGGAGTAAAGCACTGCTTTCACCAGATCGTTGAGACATTGATATGAGTTTAATTAAAGCCTGGTGTAGCTATAGTATTTATTAATCTAATCTTGACCTTCATGCAGCCGTAGTTTAGTGGTCATATGAAAGAAATATTGCTCTTGTGAATAGAAACGTAGGCTACTCTAGTTCCAATATAAGTTCAAAAAATAAACCTGATAATTCAACGAATGTCTTTCCTTTTAAGCACTCGTTCTCATGAAGATGAGGTCAACACTTTGAAGAAATTAGTTGAGGAGGTACGTGAGGAATCCGAAGCTTGGAAACAAAAGTACGATGATTTATGTGCAGACTATTCGGCGTTGAAGAAAGAAATCGCCGATCTGAGGAACAGTCGTTGCAAAGAAATTCAGACGATACTGGGTAAAGTCTTCACTCCAGGTCAAATAAAACATTTATTACGTACAGAGAAACGTAAGAAAATTAATTGGTGTTCTGACGATATAGCAGCGGCTATATCACTCAGAAGTGTGAGCCTACCGGTTTTTAAGGGCTAATAACTATCCCTTACCAGGACTGACGACGTTACGTGATTGGGCTAAATGTTTGAATTTAGAGCAGGGTGTTTTGCAAGATGTTGTGAAACTAATGAAATATAAATCAGCAGGACTAACCGAATTGGAACGCTTGACTGTATTGACATTTGACGAAATTTATATTTCAAATCGCATGTGTATCGACAGAAGCAACCAGCAGAAAATTGGCCCTCACAAAACTTGCCAAGTTGTCATGGCACGAGGTTTGATTGGTCAGTGGAAGCAGCCTCTTTATTATGCCTTTGACCAAAGAATGAAAAAAGATATTATTCTTGGAATAGTATCGAATCTACATTCTTCAGGCTTCACTGTTGTAGCCATTACAAGTGATATGGGGTCTGGGAATATGGGCTTGTGGTCAGAGCTTAATATTGGACATAATAAGGAATGTTTCTTCAATCATCCAAGCAACGATTCCTTAAAAGTGTTTGTGTTTGCAGACATTCCTCATTTATTGAAACTTGTGAGAAATCATTTGTTAGATCAGGGATTTGTGCTGCTCAATGGGAAAAAAGTGAACAAGGAATGTTTGGAACTACTAATTTCTATGTCTTCTTCTGAACTCACTATTGCGCACAAAATTAGCCGATATCATTTAGATTTAAAGGGATCAGAGAGACAAAAAGTTCGGCCTGCAGCTCAAGTACTTTCAAATCAGGTATCAAAGGCTCTTGAATGGTGTGGAGGGAAAGGGTTGATGAAAAACATTGACTGGGAAGAAGCGGCTAGATGTATAAAATTAATAAATGACTGGTTTGACTTATTTAATGCTAAGAACAAATTTGGGAGTCATTCTGAAAGAAATGCATTTGGTACTGATTTAGACAAGCAAATCAGTTTGCTAAATAATGTTAATGAGTTGATAACGTCCATGAGAGTTGGCCGACATAAAGCCTTACTCCCATTTCAAAAAGGAATTCTACTAAGCAACACGTCTCTAGTTAACCTTTTTAAATATTTGAAGCCGATATACCAAGTCGAGTACATAATAACTTATCGTCTAAATCAAGATATTTTGGAGAAGCTTTTCTCGTATATTAGAGGAATGGGAGGCTCCAATGATCACCCATCTCCTCTGGACATTAAATATAGATTGAAATGGTACATTTTGGGCAAGCACTCTGCTTCAATGTTTACTGTAAATAGAAATACAGAGGAGGATATTGACGAAAAGTGTCTGATTAAACCAATGGAAACAGAAACCGACACCTGTTTCTCGCAGACTGCGTTAGTGAGTGTTGCCAAACGTATTCCTGATATCGTGGATGCTCCTGACGAAGAAAAACTAGTTTCTACTTTATTTGTTGAATCAAATTACGAAACTGAGGAAATGAACATGAGTTTGTTTGAAATGACCGATCATCAGAATGAATTGTTCGATGAATTTGATCTCTCGGATTTTAAAGATGAAATGAACCACGAAGGTTTAAAACACATTACAGGATATGTAGCACACAGATTCAGGGATAAGTACAAAAACTTGGGAACATTATCTCAAGAACTTGAACCCAGTAAAGAAGGCCCAGATTGGATCCAGTTTATTTCAAGGGGAAATCTTTTGTATCCCTCTAATGAACTTATGGAAGTTGCAAAGACAATGGACGCTGAGTTTCATAAATTTCATGGCAATTCGCTATCAACTGATAAGTTTATATTCAATGAATTAACCAGCAGGACCTTGAGAAAATTGCCTCATATTAATATTGCATATGAGGTTATTCACTGTTTAGCTCGAACCCGAACATATATTAGGTTGCGTGACTTAAACAGAAAAATAAGTTTCGGCAATTCACAGAGAAAATTGAATCGCAAAATGTGTAAATTCACCAATGTGAAAAAATAATGGATCTCGTTAAAGGGCCATTACTATTGTTTAGAGGTACGCCGTATTCATAATTACCAACATTAATATCAGTATTTACAATACAAAGTATGTACAGTGTTATAATAAATGCTTTTATTAATGCCTTCAAGTTATATTATTATGACCAGAGCCGCATTACAGAGTGCTGTGTCACCAAACGCAACGCTCCCGTTGTGACGTCATCCGCACGAGAGAGAGGGAGCGATCCGCCTCACCATTGTAGTTACACCATGGGCAGCATGACGTCCTTGTAGCAGTTGTACTCCCTGTCGCTAGATTGTACTGCCGTAACTTGGAAGGAAGCAGGAGACGAAGTGTCTTGTTTATGTCAGCTACATCGTCTCGTTGCCATGGTAACCTGACGTCAGTTGTGACGTCATTACCTGCCGTTAGACAGACGAGTGAAGATGCTCCTGTGTCGGCAAGGCAATATCGTCTAGTTCAGTTGATGAAAGTTTACATTGCAACAGGCTTCTTTTTCTTTTATATTGAGGCTTTTATTTACTTTCCCAATGAATAGTATGTATTTATAACGTTATCTACCCTGTTGTTGATGAAGGTTGATGGCTTTTAGTGTATAATGTTTGCAGTGAAAGACACGTTACTAATTTTATTAGAAATTCCCTTCAGTAGGTGGAAAGATGAAGACAAAAAGGGATTTATTAATTAATTTATTAATTTGTGGGCGGCCAAAGAAATTAATAGAACTGTGCATTAAAGAAATAAAACCGGAAAGTCCTATAGCCTTCATCGCAAGGGATCTTGGTTCGAACAGTTCACATAGTTGTGCAGTAGTTATAGAACTGTTCTGTTGGCCTTGCTTACTATACAGTAACAGTAACAAATTTCCAAAACATTACGCGCGGGTTGGACAAACACAAAGACAGTGAGCAACATTTAAAGAACCAGTTACCACTTAGAACACGCACACAAGCACGATATCTGGCACTTTACGGGAAAATGCAAGACTAAGTGCACTTAAATGTAATGTGAATGTGACTTTAAATAGGCAGATCCTGGGACTTGTGATTAGAGTTGTTACATGAACTCTCTTCTAGAGAGGAGGGCCGATAACCTAGATGTTAGGCCTCTTAAAGCAACAATTATCATCATCATCATCATCGTCTTCTAGAGGACATGACAAGACCTCTTTAAACCGTGTGCGCTTTAAGGAATTATTGAAGATACTGATATCTAAAAAGTCCTTAGAACCTCAAAATTATTAAAATAAAATTCAAAGTGTGTTCTCTGGAAATAACTGATGCAACATCAGAGTACATCAGAGATCATATTAAGGACCGACTTAATAATGTTAGAGCCTCCGTGGCTTAGGCGGCAGCACGCCGGCCTCTCACCGCTGGGTCCGTGGTTCAAATCCCGGTCACTCCATGTGAGATCTGTGCTGGACAAAACGGAGGCAGACAGGTTTTTCTCCGGGTACTCCGGTTTTCCCTGTCAAAAATTTAATTCCAGCAACACTCTCCACTATCATTTCATTTCATCTGTCATTCATTTCATCATTGCCCCAGAGGAGTGCGTCAGGCCTCGGCAGCCGGCACAGTTCATATCCTCGCTGATAGATGGGGGGGGGGGGCTTCATTCATTCCATTCCTGACCCGATCGGAGACTAGAAGCAGGCTGTGAATTTTCATTTTTTTCTTAATAATGTTCCGCTTTTTTCTATGCTAACGCATGGCTGTGATAAATTACAATTCTTAAATAAGTCTTATAGATTCCGACAAATTTGAGCTGTATAACAAACATATTCAACAATAGGCCTACCCCACATTTAAGAAATGAACTGTCACTCTTTTATGCTCATGAATCCTACATCGTAAAAATAGTCGGGAGAAATACATCAAGAACTCCGTGAATAGAAGAGACTTACAAACTTTTGCTTAAGGACACCACGTACTCTTGCATGATGAAAATATCGATTTTTTTGATTTTGGCGCCATAAAATTCTTCATTCTTTTCTGAATCCAAATATATATAGTTTGTGTTTTTTTTTATGTCTACAACTACCTTAAATTCGTTTTTTTTAAATTAGCGTCCCATGCTCTGAATAATTCATTTTTAACTTTGCCAGCTGTTTTCCGTTAATACTCATTTTCTACAAGTGCATCAGTACAACGCAGTTTCTCTTGTTTGAAAAGATTCAATATTTTTGCATGTAACACAATATCTGACTCCAGAATTACATCATTGGCTATCTCCATAAATCGTGAATTGTAGTTGAAATTGATTGAAGACCTTCTATGAGGACATCATAGATAAGAGTGCCAACCTTAGAGAACGGAAGATTCATTTAAGCTATACAAATAAGCGAGTTTGACTTTTTAGTGCGATAACTTATGTTTGGTTTGGTTTTAAGTGCTAGGCTTTTAGTAGATATTTTAGCATTAAAATAGGAAAAGGATGTCAATATTCACAAACGCAAACATCATGCACTGATGAAATTAGGAGTTTGGCTCTTCACCTGATATTTGATCTACGAGCCGCCACTGTGCCGTGCTGTTCGATAATATTTTTGAAGCATGCAGAATTGTTTCACTGTTCATTCATTTTCAGTACAGTACCCAGTGTAGTCTGGAACGCTCTACCTCAATGGTGTATTAGCATTTAACACTGCAATTTTCTTTTCTCTCGCCTTGAAATTGCTACCACTTAATAAACCAATACCCAACGATCTTCTATAGTATATATATATAAAGATTTATCGAACACACTGTGTACCTAGTACTGTATGGGTAAAACAGACTCATTGAAAGTTCTTATCGCTTGCATAGAAGTTCATGGGTTTTGTCCTCTCATTGCAGACTACTAGTGGTACTGTGGGCAGTGGAGACCACATAGCATACAGGTACACTGGATCGAAGCGTGGTCGTATCCTCTTGGGTTAGACTCTATGGTGGAAGCCGTGTGCTGCGGTCCTCGTGAAGACATGCCGTAATTTGAAGTTGGATACTCTCCATTTCTCTGTGTTCTATAAAGTCTGTGTCTGTTGCTGCCGCCTTTAGCTCTCGTTCTTCAATGTGGGCCTCGTACGCTGCAGTGTTTTCGAGGTTGTCGTTTGCCTTTAGCTCCCTGATGAAGAAGTCTGTGTCTACTAGCCACGTCTGTGACATTCTAGGTAGCATAGCAGCATCCTTTGGTAATAATATTGTCCCGGCAGAATATGATTTTGGTTGTTTGGTTCCTCAGTTTTAGGGGCTGCGACAACGCGGTCATGTAGCCCCGTGTACTTTGGGTGTGTGTAGAATTTGTCTGATAACCGGTGTTAATTGTGATGGCTGTATTAGTGTGTGTTATCTGTGATACAAGTAGGACCTCAGACGATTAGTTTTTTCAAGTAGTTCCCACTTTTGCTACCAAATGCTACCACCCACGACACCTAGCTCTGGATGTGGCAACTAAATGCCATCGCAGTCAGCACCTGGCGGCGAACGTTGGAACTAATTTACCGTTATCAAACTAACCTACAAATTTTAGCTTCTACAAGAGTAGTTAATGGAAGGTTCATTTTCATGCCATAAATCTATGACATAGGGCCGCCGGCTTTACTTCTCCTCCAAAGGAAGGCATACTGAGCGATTCTAAACGCTCTTAAAAATCCGACGACTTGGAACCCGCAATCTTGGGCATAGAAGCTCAGCATGCTTCCAACTACGCCACCCAAGCCCCTGAATGTGATCTGATATGGGAAGTACACAGTGTGGTCCACCCGCCCCTTATTATTTAGTTTTATGAAACCCAACTAACATCGCATTTCTCCCGATGGTCGATATTGTTCTGCGCTCTGACTGTGTGACAGCAATGTAATTGGGTCATGGGTCTAGCAAAGAAAAACCGACCTTAAACTTTTCCCCGCCAAATACTATGGCCCATTCTACTAACATATGACTTACTGATCCTTGAAATAACACACATACACATAATACGATCGAATTAATAGCTTACGCCACGTGATCTGTAATAGTAGAAAGTTAAATCAACACCATAAACCGTGATTGAAGACTTTGAGATGGACTTAAACGTTTGATGTGCAGTAACTAAAGCACGTTTAGCGTGCGGTATCTACCATGTGTTTGTGGCTGAGAGGCGCAGTTGGTCACTAGTCGTGGCCGAGTGAGGTGCGTGTGTGCGCGCTGTGTGACCGCATTGGATGAGTGTACGTTTCCTAATACCGGTGCTTCCGATAGTTCCACGGGTGTACTGACCTTCCGTGTGTCATTCGGACAATACTTTTTCAAGTAGTGTTCCAGATAGGACAACAAAACCAGGAGCCCAGAAAACCCCGCTGAAAATCATGTCCGGATACCAGAGGAAAAACACCGTACGCTGTCAATGGAACAGGCAGAGTTCTCGCCCCACACCAGGAGAAATTCACCGCTGGATTAGCGATACTCTCCGGTTGACTGTCGACCAAGTAGAAGCCATCCAGTTAAATGCGCAAGAAAGAACCATGTACATCAAGGTAATCAGCATATCTACTTATCAGAAATTACTAAATACTTTTGCAGCTCCTATTAAATTTCAGTATGACTCAGGCGAAATGACTAATGTTAAGCTCTCCACAGCAGATTCAAATTTTACCACAGTGCGTATATTTAATGTCCCACTCGAAGTTCCCCCTGAAATTTTCAAATCCGTCCTGTCGAAATATGGCACTGTGAGTGACGTCAGGAAAGAACAATGGTCTTCTGCTTATCAGTTCCCGGTGTATAATGGAATACGTGCAGTCACTATGGAAATCAAACAAGATATCCCCTCCACTGAGACTTTTGGTGGCCATTCTGGCTATATATCGTATAATGGACAGAAACAGACCTGTTTAATTTGCAATGCTAACACACATCTACGTATCAACTGCCCAAAGAAAATGATTCCCCTCGGTATAACTCCTACACAACAACGACGTGTCTAATACTCGGAAATTGTGACACAGCAAACGTCACATGAAAACATGCTTATTGATCAGTCAGATGGGACAACAGCAGAAATGGCCTCGGACACACATGACGCAGAACTGGTACCTTGCACTGACCGGATCAGCGAGCCACAGAGTGCCCCTGTGCTATCGGCAACCTGTATGACAGCCTTAGAACCAACTCTGCCGTCACTACAGGCTGCCACAGAAATTTTGTCTTCACTGCCCCCACCTTCTCTGGTACCTACCGACTCACTTAAGCAGGTTGATCGGGGATCTGAGAAATACGTTCTCAGAAGATTAAAACAAATGCCTCGATTGCCGTACCAGCCCCGAAGAATCAAACTGGTTCTACAAACGTCCCCGCAGCTGTGAAAAAGAAACAAAATCTTCATTGTACGTCATCTAGGGACCCACGAACGCTCTCAAACGCTGACAGCCGGCCTATGAATGGCAGTCATAAGGAACTATCTCAACCTAATTTGACATAGTGCACCAGTATATTTCTCACCCGTGTCTTTTTTTTTCTTTTCTCGAGTCCACCTTCCAGTATGTCTAGCACAGCTTTTATACTTCTCTCAATGGCGCAATTTCTCACTGTGGCCACTGTGAATATCAATGTAATAGAATGCCCTCTGAAATTTCAACTGTTGGAGAGATTCCTTCGAGATGCAGACATTGACATTGCCTTCATTCAAGAAGTTGCTATACCCTATTTGCCCATATCTGCCTTCTACAAACAATACATCAATACCGGTACTACGAATAGAGGGACCGGATTCCTCATAAGACATGATATCCCACTCGAAGGTGTACTATGTCATCCATCAGGACGTATAATATCTGGACACATAAACAATACCACCCTGATAAATGTATATGCCCCATCCGGGTCCAATAAACGTGTGGAACGGAAAATGTTCTTTCAACAGAGTATACTGCCTCATCTGCACGACGTTAAGGAAAAACGTATTCTTGCAGGGGATTTCAATTGTATTCAACGCCCAGAGGATTCCACTAGTCCATACCAAGGTGTTAACCCGGCTCTCAGGACCCTCCTTACCTCTCTACACCTCATTGATGCAGTGGATAGTTTAAGGGTGCCCCTGCCCCATTACACCTGTATAAGTCACAACTCCTCATCACGAATTGACCGCATCTACTTTTCCCAGGAACTTATCCAGCCTAGACGATATGAAGTGATACCTGCCAGTTTCACTAACCATCATGCAGTCGTATGTACAATCTCTTACCCCCATTCCATATTTCACATAGGAAGAGGTTATTGGAAACTGAATTGCTCGCTGTTACTGGAGAAGGAATGCCAAGATACTTTCAGACAACACTGGACTCAATGGGTCCAACAAAAATGCAACTTTCGCGACTGTGCAGACTGGTGGGATATTTTAGTTAAACCAGGGATCCGTCGCGTCTTTAAGAACATATCCTACCAACGAGGTCGGGAAAGACGGGATACAGTTGAATTTTACTATCGAGTTCTTCGCCAGCTCCAGCAAAGATCTGATGCTGGGGAGCGTATGTATGACCAGATTCGGGAAGTTAAAACCAAGCTCCTGTCTCTACAGCAACGAACGCTCGCTCATATAAACGTGGCTTTAAAAGATCGTACAGTGCTCCCGGACGAAAGTGCAAGTGTATACCATATCGCCAAAGGACAACGTGAGCGGCAACGTAAATATATCCACCGCCTCCGCACCAGTACTGGAAGTGTCGTCACCTCCCCCGACGCTATACGTAGTGAAATATCATTATTTTATCAACGGTTCTACGCTAAGGCTCCAATTGATCCACAGCAGGTGACCCTATTGCTTTCATCTTGCAGTACCCAACTATCTCCGGACAACAAAACTCTGCTCAGCGCGGATATTACGGATGAAGAGATTCACTCTGTGGTTAAGCACCTCCCAAATAACCGCTCACCTGGCATTGATGGAATGCCATATGAACTGTATAAACACTTCTGGCCTCTCATTGGCAAAGAATTTTGTCACGTCTTGCGTACCATTCTCCAACGTCGTGCTCTTTGTCAATCACATCATGAGGGTACCATAGTCCTCATACCAAAAACATCCTCTCCCATTGTAACGTGTTTTTCGAGGGGTTTTATGCAACTGGTATAAGTCAGTAGGAAGCCATTCTATATTTATTTACGCGGCAAATTGTTCAGCCAAGAGAATTTTTCATGTTAATTTATTATTATTATTAATTTATTATAATTATTATTAAGGTATTTTCGGAGCATTTTATAAAAATTATTAGCATTCAGATAGGTTTTCTATGTCTTAGAAAACCCTATCCAGCAAATTATTACGAACGACGATATCATAGAAAATTATCTGATTACGGAATTTTACGGAGTTTTTGTCAGTTAGGGTATTTGAGAGAGATGACTCACTGGGATTTCAAGTACACGCTTAATCTTGTCGAGAAGCATGACGCAATCTTGGGTCGCAAGGTCTAGAAAAGACGAATTGTTGGAACGGAACCCTCCCGCCGAGTGTAATGACCCGGAGGAGGAGAAGATCGCGTGGTGGGTCAGCCAATCAGGGGAGACGACGTAAGCTAGTTGGGACTGAAGAGTGGGGAGCCGGCGTGTGGTTATATCGTTCGACGCGCCGTGAAACAAGGACTATCTGTGAAATACTTGAGGAGTATGGATGCGCGTGCGTGTCGCTCCGATGTTCAGTGGAGTTAGTGACTATCTGTGAAATACTTGAGGAGTATGGATGCGCGTGCGAGTCGCTCCGATGTTCAGTGGAGTTAGTGACTATCTGTGAAATACTTGAGGTGTACGGTCGCAAGTGCGTGTCGCTCCGATGTTCAGTGGAGTTAGCGACGAACTTTTGTAAAACTTGGTTGTACGAGTGTTTGGGTCCGAGGTACGGACCATAGAATTATCTAATCTACCAGAATATCATCAAATTCCGACGGAGATGACGACGTCCAGGAGACTGTGGGAAGCTCACAACATCATCAAGAACGAGGGAAATGCTTTGGCAATTTCCAGTGGTAAGCGCCAATGACGCAGAAATACGCAATCTCTCATTTTCTTTGTTTTACATTTCATATTTCAGTAACTTCATAGCTTGGAAATAAGAGTAAAATCAATTTATCAGACTCCGTTTTCACGTAATTTTCTATCGGTAATATTCAAATCACAACGCTCCAATTTAAATTTTATACTTATTATTATTAATTTTGCTATTCTTGTTTTATATAATAAATTCATTTCTTTTACAATGCAATCTTTGCTTTCAGTAGGTAGCATTAGATATAGACCAATTCCTTCTCCTGATACAATTGTTTGTTGGGTTAATGATCAAATCATACCACGATCTGAGTGAATAGAGTCTTGAAGGTGTTCTGCCAGAGCTAGACGTTGTTAAATACAAATTTAGATTTCAACATTGCGTTGAGGTCTTGGCGCCCATTAAAACAACATAGCTTAGGCAAAGGTAAACAGTTACATTTCTCACCCAACAGTTAGGAGCTAGCAAAACGTTTCACTTGTCGCCGACAACTTGGGGCTGAAAACCTAATAACATTTGTGGAAGGAGAAGGGTATATATTTCTGTGCCTGTATTTTGGGGGTTATTTGTCTGTATCAGTGTATATCATTATGGGGGATGAGAAAGAAAGACAGATGAGGTTACGTAGTGGTCATCAACGGGAGAGTGATGATACGAGCAGTATGTCGAGTGATGGTAGTACCGGGGTAGCGGAGGTAAATCCCGATACTGAAACAGGGAGTGTAGGCGGCCAACCAGAATTAAAAACTTTACTTCTCGAGTTTATGTATCAGAACAAAGTTAGTAGTGATGCCTTAAATGCAAAGTTAGAACAGAATAACGCTAAATTAGAACAAAACAGTAGGGAAAATAAAGAAAGTACAGAAGCTTTAAATGCAAAGTTAGAACAGAATAACGCTAAACTAGAACAAAACAGTAGGGAAAATAAAGAAAGTACAGAAGCTTTAAATGCAAAGTTAGAACAGAATAACGCTAAACTAGAACAAAACAGTAGGGAAAATAAAGAGAGTAATAGGGAATTGAGCGATAGTTTAAACGCCAGATTAGAACAATACAGTAAGGAAAATAGAGAGAGTACTGAAACTTTAAATGCTAAATTAGAACAAAACAGTAGGGAAATGAGTGACAAATTCGAACTGATTAGAGGTGAGATCAGGGGGGTGATGGAAGAAAAGGCTAAAGAGATTATTGCAGATGTAGACAGAAAATTAGGAAAAGTACAGGAGGAGTTGGAAATTAGAATCAGTACACAGGCTGAAAATTTAAAAGAACTAGTGCAACTGGAAACACAGCAGGTCAAAAAGCAATTGGGGGGAGAAATTGACAAAATTCAGGTAGCAACTAAAGAGGTTAAGGAACAGCTGGGGGGTAGAATTGAGAAAGTCCACTCACAAATAGTTGCAGAAGTAAATGATTTAAGAGAGAGTAATAGAGAGAGCATTAGCAAGATTGAGGAGAAACAAGCAAAGCTATATGATAAAGTAGAAGAATCAGAAGGAAACATTAAATTAACAGTAAACAGTATTGAGAGGAAGGCTGAGGAGAAAATCGCAGAATTAGAATTAAAATTAAAAGCTAGGATCAGGCAAGAAAATAGTCAGAATAGGCCAGTTTTTGTGAATAGCACACACAGGGAGGTAGAACTGGGTAAGTTCAGCAATCGACAGGGGTGTCCAATGGAGTTCATGAACACTATAGAAAATAAATTCGGGGAGAGGTTGGAAAATGGTAGTATTGAGTGGTGCCAGGTAGTTGAAATTTTAGAACAAGTGTTTGTGGGGGAAACGAGGAATTGGTTTGCTGTCTACAGAGACAAGTTTACTGATATGAATGATTTTAAAATGAAATTCTGTGAAAAGTTCTGGAATGAGGTTATTCAGTCGCAGCATCGTGAGGGAGTAGTGTGTGGTAAATATAACCCTAAAGGAAGCTCCACCATGACCGAATACTTTTTAGGGCAGGTATTAGTGTGTAAATATCTGGATGGCTTGAAGGAGGAAAGTGATGTGGTAAGGTTGCTACTTAGGCACTTTCCCTATAGGATCAAGGAGGCTGCTTGTATCCAGAATGTAAAGACTATATCACAAGTAGAAAATTTGTTAAGCACATTTGATGCACTAGGGAGAGGGGGTTATGAGGACAATTTCAATAGGAACCAGGGTAATAATAATAATAATAGACCTAATGAAGCCAGGCATCAGGAAGTTCAAGGGAACGGTGGCGAAGGGGCCAATGCTCAAAATAGAAATAATAATAATCAGCTAAATCAGAACAGAGGAAATGGCTATGGTAATCAGTATCAAGGGAGGAACAATGATTACAGGGGAAATCAAGGGAGAAACAATGATTTCAGGGGAAATCAAGGGAGAAATTATAATGACAATAATTACAACCAGAATAGGGGTCAAGGAAGAGGACAGCCTAGTGGTAGTAATATACAGCCAAACAATGACAACACAACTCAGAACAACCAGACCAGTGCAGTAGTAACTAGTACTACGGCCAGCTGTAGCGGTTCTTTAAACGCGAACCAAGCTGCGAAGTAAGGTCAGAATCTCAGTCTGTAGCATGCCCTGTCCATACAATTATACAGGAACCCTATGACCTAAATGTGAGAAATGAATTATTACATGAACTAAATGATGAAGGTATTATTCAGGAAGTGGTTAGTAAGAGCCCCATAGTTAAATTTAACGTGTCCGAGGCGTACACAGATGTTTTAATTGATAGTGGTTGTATGAAGAGTTGCATAAGTAGTGCATTTTATGATAAAATGAAAGGAACTGGAGTAAATTTTGAGGAGATGCCAATTAAAAGCACTTTTGTTATCACAGCTGTTGGGAAGAGGTCTAAAGTAATTTCTAAGCAAGTTTTAGTAGACATTAAAATTAATAATCATGTAGAGAAGCAGATTTGCCTTGTAATTCCAAATTTAGTATTCAGTGTTATCTTGGGTTCAGAGTGGCTAAGTAGAGTGTCTGGTAACTTATGTTATGATGTAGGGAGTTTGAAATTTAAATGGGGAGATTCTGAAGTAGAAGTAGCGTTCAATGACCATATTCAGAGGAGTAGTATTGTAGGTGTGATTTGTACTTTAAATGAGATATCGCCAGCCGTAGAGCGGGGTTCTCCATGTTTTGTGGGCAGTGTGATTACGAACGGAAGTCTAGAGGACTCGTTACGTGAGGCTGCATTTCAGGGTAATATAGAGGTGGAACAATGTGTTCGGCTCTATGATGTGTTATTGTGTAATAGGAGAGTTTTTGAGGATCGCATTGGTATGGCCAATTGCTATACACATTCATTGAACGTTATTGATAGGTCAGTATTCACAGGACATAGATATCCTGTACCTTTCGCTTATCAGAGTGCAGTTGAGGCACAAATTAATCAGATGCTTGAAGATGGGATTATTGAGCACTCTAACAGTCCATATGTTAATTCTTTGATCACGGTACCCAAGACCGACGGCACTGTTCGTATTTGTTTAGACGCTCGTTTGGTTAACAGTAGAATTAGTTCAGATCAGCTGAAATCTATGTCAATAGAGGAATTAATGCAAACATTTGAGGGGAAGAAGTATTTCACTTGTGTAGATTTGAGTTCCAGTTTTTGGCAAGTGCCACTTATGTACGAAGATAGACCATTTACAGCTTTTAGTCATAAATATAACCTTTATCAATTTTGTAGAACACCTTATGGGTTAAAGAGTAGTTCAGCAGCTTTAATTAGGGCTTTAAACATCGCATTAGGGGATGACACAGGAGAGTTTGTAACCATTTACATAGATGATATGGTAATTAGTTCACGCAGTTTTGAGGAGCATCTACGTCATTTAAATATAGTTTTTCAGAAGTTAGATCAGGCAGGGTTCACTTTGAAGCTGTCTAAGTCGTCATTCTGTCAGTCAGAAGTGACATTTTTAGGTCATAGAGTGTCGAGTAGAGGTGTAACACCAGAAGAAAGTAGGGTTAATAAGATACTTAACGCAGAGGTGCCACAGAATGTTAAACAGTTAAAAACGTACCTGGGAATTTGCAACTTTTTCAGGAGGTTCGTTCTTAAATACTCAGGGTTGGTAGAACCATTCAGGGAATTGCTTAAAAGTGGGACTCGGTGGAGATGGGAGTCCAAGCATGATCAGGCTTTTAGAGCGCTGAAGGAAGGTTTTGAGAAAGCTGTAGTGCTGAAATATCCGTTAAAAGATAAGGAATATGTGGTTATGACAGATGCTTCACATATAGGTATTGCTGGAGTATTATGTGATGAGGGTAATCTGTGCATTGTATCTTTAGCCTCGCGAGGACTGACAGCAGCGGAGATACACGATTACTGAGTTAGAGCTTTTAGGTATTGTTTTCAGTTTAGGGAAATTTAGAATGTATTTAGTAGGGGGGAAATTTGAGATCCACACAGATCACCATGCATTACTGTATATGAGGACTTGTAAACTCAGTTCTAACAGAGTTAGTAGGTGGATTCTTGCTCTGCAGGAATACGAATTTACAGTAAAATATATTAAAGGTAAAGATAACATTCTTGCAGACATGCTATCGAGGGACACTAATTTATGTAGGGATTATCCTGTGGTTAAAGCAGAGGACGGTATTTTAATATGTGCATGTGTGGACAGTAGCAACAGGGCATCGTTACAGACACTGAGAAATATGCTAGGTAGAGCAACGTGATGACGTTCATTTAAAGGGAGCCACTTGCAAGGTTGGAAGCAGGTGACGCAGTAACAGTTATAGTTTCCAAACGTATTGGCAAAACAGCATATGTGCTGGAGAATAGTGAGGGAAACAGATTATACGGGACGTATAATATACATAGTCTACGAAAATATGTGTCATAAAGTGAGTGTGTTTAGCTGGCGAGCCAGCCTATCAAATGAGTAAGTGTGGTTTCTGGTGCGTGGAAGATCTGGTCTTAAGGCAGTCGTATCAGAAGTCACACAGGGGGGTAGTATGAAAGTAAATGAGAGTTTTTAAGGTACAGGGAAATATGACGGGATTGTCGGATGCTGTTGAGCACTAAATTGTCTCGATGCACCAAGGCCATTTTGGCAGCGCTGATGGGTTCCCATTTATCTCCAAGAGATGGGGGAGCGCTTGAATAGGGCTTGTTAGCTTAAGGCGTCCACGAGATAAAAGATGGGCCATCAGAATGCGAGACAGTCCTTCATGAAACTCATACATATCAGCACACGTGATTTCTGTTTACGGCCTCGCCATGTAAGATTTGTAAGTGTGTAATTTAAGATAATTTGTACAATGGTATTATTTGTGTGAGGAGAAATGGTCTGTGTTGAGAACTAGTATTAAGTAGAATATGGTTAACGGGAACTTAACAAGACAGGGCGCTTACGGCACAGAAATATTTGGTGTTATATGTAATGCGCATTTACTGTTTTTTTTCAGAAGTCAATATTAATTTAATCTACTTCAAAGAGAGATTAAGTATTATGGTCACGAGGCGCTGCCACAATAGTGTGATCGTGTGCTGAGTGATAAGTGGAATTAAATGTCACCATAAGGAGGGGACCTCCAGTGAAATTAGGAAGTTCTAGGGTGATATAAATATATCAGAACACCTTCAATGCGTGTGATATGACATCATAAATACATAGTGCTCACACATTAATTATGTCTATTTCTCCAACATAGAGAAATTTGAGAGGCGGAAATATCCGTGGAACACTATTCCATATGTAAAACATTGGACTGGTTGCAAAGTGCAATCCATTGTGACAACAAACTTTGACGCACAGTGCGTGAAGAAAAAATATGAGTGTATATATCTGTAATTTAGGGTGATTTCATTTATGTAATATGTATTTTGGATGGGGTTTATTAACGTGTCTGGGATAATCGGATAATGGACCGTCGGCACGGTAAATCATCCGATGATCCGAGGCGAATATGTAACGTGTTTTTCGAGGGGTTTTATGCAACTGGTATAAGTCAGTAGGAAGCCATTCTATATTTATTTACGCGGCAAATTGTTCAGCCAAGAGAATTTTTCATGTTAATTTATTATTATTATTAATTTATTATAATTATTATTAAGGTATTTTCGGAGCATTTTATAAAAATTATTAGCATTCAGATAGGTTTTCTATGTCTTAGAAAACCCTATCCAGCAAATTATTACGAACGACGATATCATAGAAAATTATCTGATTACGGAATTTTACGGAGTTTTTGTCAGTTAGGGTATTTGAGAGAGATGACTCACTGGGATTTCAAGTACACGCTTAATCTTGTCGAGAAGCATGACGCAATCTTGGGTCGCAAGGTCTAGAAAAGACGAATTGTTGGAACGGAACCCTCCCGCCGAGTGTAATGACCCGGAGGAGGAGAAGATCGCGTGGTGGGTCAGCCAATCAGGGGAGACGACGTAAGCTAGTTGGGACTGAAGAGTGGGGAGCCGGCGTGTGGTTATATCGTTCGACGCGCCGTGAAACAAGGACTATCTGTGAAATACTTGAGGAGTATGGATGCGCGTGCGTGTCGCTCCGATGTTCAGTGGAGTTAGTGACTATCTGTGAAATACTTGAGGAGTATGGATGCGCGTGCGAGTCGCTCCGATGTTCAGTGGAGTTAGTGACTATCTGTGAAATACTTGAGGTGTACGGTCGCAAGTGCGTGTCGCTCCGATGTTCAGTGGAGTTAGCGACGAACTTTTGTAAAACTTGGTTGTACGAGTGTTTGGGTCCGAGGTACGGACCATAGAATTATCTAATCTACCAGAATATCATCAAATTCCGACGGAGATGACGACGTCCAGGAGACTGTGGGAAGCTCACAACATCATCAAGAACGAGGGAAATGCTTTGGCAATTTCCAGTGGTAAGCGCCAATGACGCAGAAATACGCAATCTCTCATTTTCTTTGTTTTACATTTCATATTTCAGTAACTTCATAGCTTGGAAATAAGAGTAAAATCAATTTATCAGACTCCGTTTTCACGTAATTTTCTATCGGTAATATTCAAATCACAACGCTCCAATTTAAATTTTATACTTATTATTATTAATTTTGCTATTCTTGTTTTATATAATAAATTCATTTCTTTTACAATGCAATCTTTGCTTTCAGTAGGTAGCATTAGATATAGACCAATTCCTTCTCCTGATACAATTGTTTGTTGGGTTAATGATCAAATCATACCACGATCTGAGTGAATAGAGTCTTGAAGGTGTTCTGCCAGAGCTAGACGTTGTTAAATACAAATTTAGATTTCAACATTGCGTTGAGGTCTTGGCGCCCATTAAAACAACATAGCTTAGGCAAAGGTAAACAGTTACATTTCTCACCCAACAGTTAGGAGCTAGCAAAACGTTTCACCATGGCAGTTGGTGACTTCCGACCAGTTACTCTGCTCTGCAGTGATTATGAAGTCCTTACCAAAGTACTTGCATGCCGATTGAAGACTGTTCTACATGATATCATTGGTGATGAACAATGTTGCAGTATTCCTGGAAGAACTCTGTTAACAAACTTAGCGATACTACGGGACCTACACCTAAAAGCCGAAATGCTCCCCACTGAGCCAATGAGTTTTCTCACCTTAAATCTTGATAAAGCTTTCGACCGCATCAGTCATGAATACTTGTACATGGTCTTGCAACACTTTGAATTTCCTGCAATCCTTATTGACTACATTCGCATGATAAATTGTAATGCTACGTCTCGAGTGCTCGTCAACGGTTTTCTTTCCCCTCTGATTCCAATACAACGATCAGTTAGGCAAGGATGTCCCCTTTCCATGCTACTTTTTGTCATTGGCCTTGAACCGTTCATTCGGACTACCCAGGTGAAGCTACAGGGTTACAAACTGTCCACACATGTTTTTGGCATGTGCGCCTATGCTGATGACGTATCAATATTGATCCGCAATAATGAAGACATCTCCCACATCGATAGCGTCCTTCAGCTTTACCATATCGCCTCTGGAGCACAATCGAACCCCCAGAAAACTGCTTTGCTTCCGCTCAATACTAACTCAGTGATTACCCAACAGCCCTGGTTCCGGATAGTAAATGAGGTGAAAATTCTTGGCATTACCTGGAAGCAATTGCTTCTGGACACAGTGCAAGCGAACTGGACTAAGGTCATTGCCAAAGTTAGGGGAGTGCTGATCCAATTTGGTCAAAGAAACCTCAATATAGTGCAACGGGTCATGGTCCTCAACGTGTTTGCGCTCTCTAAAATATGGTATGTCGCACAACTTTTCCCACTTCCCAAAATGTTTGAGAGCCAATTGTCAAAATATACAGGTTGGTTTATATGGCAAGGATTTTGTTCCGAGTACAACGGGAACAGTTGTATCTCCCATCCCGGCAAGGCGGGCTAGGGCTAACAGCTCATGGCATGAAATGCCGTGCACTCCTCTGCAAGAACGATATCACCATTCTTTCCCAACATGACACTTTTACGAAAGCGCTATACAAAGATATTCGAAACACAGCCCGTGGTTGTGATAGAGCTTTGCCGAAGATATTTAGGGACCATCAACAGCACCTTCTGGAAACTGTTCGCCAAATGCCTTCAGGGACTGTTCCAACGACGAAAAGTATTTATAACATGTTGCGGCAGGTGGTACACTCCAAACCGCGAATCGAGGCCACCACCCTCTACGTCCATTGGCCCACTGTTTGGAAAAATTTTGGGGCTATGACCATTTCTTCTGCTGTACACTCCCAGGTTTTTATCTTCCTCAACGATCTCATCCCAACGGCTCTACGGCGATATGCCATCCGTCTTGATGCTTACCCATGGTGTACTATATGTGGTCAAACTGATACGGCGATACACCGCTTCACATCATGCACGCGAGTTGCCTCCACGTGGCTGTGGTGTAAGGGAAAAGTATGTCAACTATTAAATGTGCCCACGGATGACCTTGATGACAGGAAGTTGATTCGTTTGTCGGTGACCGCCTTCCCCCAAATTAAACAGACTGCCATTGTGTGGATAATGGGCCAATATGTACACTTCGTGATGGACAATGATCAACATTTCTCGTTCCTGGATCTCAGGTATCACCTGCAGAAAGAGCGTTGGAAGCTTAGTGAAAGTGGACAATTGTACGATAAATATGGACACTATCTGGATTTTCTGTGATGTAATAGTATGGTATTTATCATATCTGAAAATTCTGTAATTCTGTAGAGAGCTAATAAAAAAAGTGGAAAAAAAAGAGGGTTAAAGCCTGACCATATGAGGTGGGCACGAGCGAGTAGAATGCTGCGTCGAATCCAGTAGCAGGCATACTTTTCTGAACGAAAGCCCACATTTCATTTTAGTCGGGATGTAACTACATTGCCAGATTTATTGCCTTACGAAGTATTTTTGTGAAGAGTACGTTGAATTTTGATGATTTATAAAGAGAATACGATCTAATTGGTACGTTTTGCCACGTGACCTGTAATGGCAGAAAATTAAAAAACTGGCATGAATATTAACATAACATATCGAAGTGTTGCTCCGGAGGTCCGGGTTCGATTCCCAGCTCTGCCAAGAAATGTAATACTTGTCTGAGGGCTGAAATTGGGTACACGTAGCCTCGTGAAGCAAATATGAGAAGAAGTGGGTTCGATTCCCACCTCAGCCACCCTGGAAATGGTTTTCCGTGTTTCCCACTTCTAATCCGGCCAAATTCCGGGACGGATTCTATCTTAAGGCCACGGCCTCCTCCTTCCCAATCCTTTAATTGCAAATACACACATCATTACAAGCCCGCAATAACTCGGGTTATCAGACAAATTCTACACACACATCCAAGTAAACGGGGCTAAATAACCGCGATATTCTAGCCCCTCAAATGAAACAAAACAACATCATATCGAAGGATATTCTGATCGCCAGTGCTTACATCGAAGTATATGTATTCCTTAGAAATTCCCATGGTATTTTTTAGCATACTTTCGATTTTTGCAAAAAATGAAAGTAGACTTATGAGATCTACACAGGGCCAAAATCTGTGTGACTGTGTGTCTGCCGCCCCCCCCCCTCCCCCTATCAATTCGAACACGGTGAAACCGAATTGAACGATATTTGGTACAAAGGTAGAACTAGCAAAGGGCACCTCAATGTCATGTTTTTTATTGCCGCAATCTTGACGGAAACGTAATGGCGGCCACCCAAATGTTCAAAGCTTAAATCAAATTACGAATAACCTAATCGTCCGATCTCTACCAAATTTTGCAAAAACATATATTTATATGGCGAGCGTCTTTTGACCAAACCACGAGGTAATCAGCCCAAGAGTTTGCCGATGGCGGCCATGTATGTGTGCAAATCGATTCCCCCTATCATTTCAAACACGGTGAAACCGAATTGAACGATATTTGGTACAGAGGGAGCACTAGCAAAGGACACCTCAGTGTCATGTTCTATATCACCGCCATCTTGATGAAAACGTAATGGCGGCCTCCCAAATGTTAGAAGCTTAAATAAATTACGTCCAACCTAATAAACTGATTTCTACCAAATTTTGCAACAACATACCTTTATTTGGGAAGCATATTTTGACCAAACTACAAGATCATCAGCCAAACAGTTTGCATATGGCGGCCATGTATGTGTGCAAATCGATTCCCCCTATCTATTCAAACACGGTGAAACCGAATTGAACGATATTTAGTACAGAGGTAACACTAGCAAAGGACACCTCAGTGTCATGTTTTATATCGCCGCCATCTTGATGAAAACGTAATGGCGGCCATCCTAATGTTAAAAGCTTAAATCAAATTACGAATAACCTAATCGTCCGATCTCTACCAAATTTTGCAAAAACATATATTTATATGGCGAGAGTCATTTTACCAAACTACGAGGTAATCAGCCCAAGAGTTTGCCGATGGCGGCCATGTATGTGTGCAAATCGATTCCCCCTATCATTTCAAACACGGTGAAACCGAATTGAACGATATTTGGTACAGAGGGAGCACTAGCAAAGGACACCTCAGTGTCATGTTCTATATCACCGCCATCTTGATGAAAACGTAATGGCGGCCTCCCAAATGTTAGAAGCTTAAATAAATTACGTCCAACCTAATAATCTGATTTATACCAAATTTTGCAACAACATACCTTTATTTGGGAAGCATATTTTGACCAAACTACAAGATCATCAGGCAAACAGTTTGCATATGGCGGCCATGTATGGGTGCAAATCGATTCTCCCTATCTATTCAAACACGGTGAAACCGAATTGAATGAAATTTGGTACAGAGGTAGCACTAGCGAAGAACACGTCAGTGTCATGTTTTATATCGCCACCATCTTGACGGAAACGTAATGGTGGCCACCCAAATGTTCCAAGCTTAAATCAAATTATGACTAACTTAATCATTTGATCTCTACCAAATTTTGTAACAACATATACTTGTATGGCGAGCGTCGTTTGACTGAACTACAAGGTCATCAACCCATTAGTTTGCAGATGGCGGCCAAGTATGTGTGCAAATTGATTCCTCCTATCAATTCAAACACGGTGAAACCGAATTGAACGATATTTGGTACAGAGGTAACACTAGCAAAGGACACCTCAGTGTCATGTTTTATATCGCCGCCATCTTGATGAAAACGTAATGGTGGCCATCCTAATGTTAAAAGCTTAAATCAAATTACGAATAACCTAATCGTCCGATCTCTACCAAATTTTGCAAAAACATATATTTATATAGCGAGCGTCATTTGACTAAACTACAAGGTAATCAGCCCAAGAATTTGCAGATGGCGGCCATGTATGTGTGCAAATCGATTGCCCCTATCATTTCAAACATGGTGAAACCGAATTGAACGATATTTGGTATAGAGGTAGCACTAGCAAAGGACACCTCAGTGTCATGTTTTATATCGCCGCCGTCTTGATGAAAACGTAATGGCGGCCATCCTAATGTTAAAAGCTTGAATCAAATTACGACCAACCTAATAATCTGATCTCTACCCAATTTTGCAACAACATACCTTTATGTATAGAGATTCTTTTGACCACACTACAAGGTCATCAGGTCAATAATGTACGGATAGCGGCCATGTATGTGTGCAAATCGATTCCCCCTATCTTTTAAAACACGGTGAAACCGAATGGAACGAAGTTTGGTACAAAGGTAGCACTAGCAAAGGCCACCTCAGTGTCATGTTTTATATCACCGCCATCTTGACGGAAACGGAATGGCGGCCACCCAAATATTAAAAGCTTAAATCAAATTAAAACCAACCTAATAATTTGATCTCTACCAAATTTTTCAACAACACACCTTTTTGTGGGAAGCATCTTTTGACTGAACCACAAGGTCATCAGCCCAATAGTTTACAGATAACGGCCATGTATGTGTGCAAATCGATTCCCCATATCAATTCAAACACGGTGAAACCGAATTGAATGTTTTTTTTTACGGAGGTAGCACAAGCAAAGGGCATATATCATATTCATGTATAATATCCGTATAGCACGTTGTATTTCAAGAAGCTACTACAACCAACAATCAATTATAATCCTTGAAAAGGACAAAGAGTTATAACAATACCCATGCATTTAGGAGAAAGTAGGCTATACGTTCTTTACCGAACATCTTGTTTTGTTATTAAATTTTAACAAAAAGTCTTAGCATATCTTTAGGCCCGTATCACACGACACTCGCTGGCAAGGAAGCTGCTGTGATCGCTGGTACAAAATCCTGTATGATTCTGTTCTCTTCGTCAGTACACCTGCTTGTATGACCGAAGTGTATCACACGCTAGCATTTTGTACGCTAAGTTGTATGAAATAAAACCGAAGGGCTGTCATTTGAGGGCATTATTTGCTGTTCTTTCGCCTTATTAACGCAAAGCGGTCGCGAAACTTGCTTTAAGATAATTAGAAAACATGCCAGGTACTGAATGAATGCATTCCAATCAACATTTAGGATCTAACTGTAATAATTGAACGTGTTAATAAGAAGCGCAACAAAAACCTCGAGAGTGTGTTTGAAATGTGTGCAAGTGTTATTGCGCCCGCTCGCTCTTTCGAAGATCCCGGGTTCAAGACTATCCAACGGCAGAATTTTTAAATTCTTTTTAACTATTTTATTATACCCTGCCTACCTCGTACAGCAAGATTTCAACTTGGTTTTGTTCACATTATCTACGAAGACGATAGGGAAAGCTATTTTCTTGTCTCATTTAAATGGTTATTTTCCCTAAATACTGTTCAAAACCATGGATGGATACTATTCGTCATAATTATTAATATTTTAGTCGATTTACCCTCCAAGTTAGGTTTTCACACGGACTCAGCGAGGGATCCCATCATTGCCGCCTCTATGGGCAGTGTCCTGGAGCTTGAAACATCTTGTCTGCGGGATACAACTGGGGAGGTGGAATCAGCACCTCGCCCAGGTGGCCTCACCTGCAAAGTGAACAGGGTCCCCTTGAGGGATGGGAAGGGAGGGGACGATCGGGAGGGATAGGCAAGGAAGAGGGAAGGAGGCGGCCGTGGCCGTACGGTAGGTAACATCCCGGTATTTGCCCGAAGGCGAAGTGAGAAACCACAGAAAACCAATTTGAGGATGTCTGAGGTGGGAATCGAACCACCTCTACTCATTTGGACCACCCGAGGCTGATTAGACCCCGTCCCAGTCCTCATACCTCGTTTCAAATTTCGTGGCAGAGACGGAAATCGAACCCAGGTCGTCCGGGGTGGCAGCTAATCACACTGACTACTACGCAACGGAGGCGACTCTATTCGTGATAGTTAGAATGTTAATAGTTCAATATTTATCCCAGAATCATAATATGACACGATCTGTAATTACTGCCTTGATACGAGGCTCAGCTGTAACGTTCTCGCTTGCTGTGCCGAAAGTTGCATGTTCGTATCCTGGCGCAGTCAGCTGGCATTTGACGGTGCGCAAATGCGAGGGAGCCGTGTCAGTAGATTTACTGGCACGTTGAAGATCCCCTTCGGAGCAAAATTCCGGCTCCACGACGTATCTAAAAGCCTCAGCAGTTAAAAGGGACGTAAAACCAATAATGTTATAATTATCTGTATTTACTGTATGTTTGGGGCAGATGACCTCGTAGTTCCGCCCCTTAAAACCTCACTAAATAACTATTACTGCAAGTGTATAGCAAGCGCTTTTCGCACAGACGCCGTTGAAAGAAATTATAGTTTCTGTCTGATGTATTTATTCGTGAGCCTACCCACATAACAAATCTATTTGTTATGTGGGTCGTCTTAGTGAGTCGGAGTTTTCCTTTAAACAAAGGTGGTCAAAATTTCGAACACTTGCTACCTTGAATATACAGGATAGGCTACCTTGCTTACGTTCTACAGATCATTATGTCGTCGTACAATCTGGCTGCGTACCATCGGATAAGTACGGTCATTTTCAGGACCAAATAAAAAAATCACTCGTTGGAACAGATAGATATGCGTCCATAATACATCCACAATAAACGACATTAAGAAAAAAAAAGCACTATTTCAAGGTTCGAACCCACTATGATGCGACTTCGTTGACGCTACTCCAGCACTTCTTGATTTAGCCACTGTAGCTACCGAGAACCATGGTTTATCGCTGGCACGTATTGAGTCTATTCGTAGACGCTTCATGTCCAAATGTAAGAAGGTGTCATTCGGAGCTCTGATCGTTTCAATCATGCATTATATTTGAGGTCATTGAAAGAACACGGCCACTATTGATTTCTACTATATTCGCGAGGATGTACTCAACGGTAAAGTTGTACAATGGACGTAAAGGAGCAGGTACGAATGTTTTTAGGATGACTGTGATATACGCGTTAGTTGGGTTGCCTTCCTCCAAAAAAAATAAGGGGCTGGTGGACCACACTGTATATGCATTTTTTTTTTCAAATACGGTATTACGGTAACAGTAATATGAAATACTTCATAAAAACCTCTTTCGATCATGATAAATGATTGAATAGAATTTTATTATGGTAGAAATCTCTTTGATAACATTATACTTGTGCCAAACTATACCTTAATTTTCAGGGTTCATAAAGCACACTTCCATTAGGCCTACTGTAGGCTATATTATGTCCTGTATATTCCATCCAATTAACCTTCTCTTGCATCATTCTAATTGTGCATATCAATGGATTTTAATACGGATGATCTTCATGTCCTGGCCCTTATATTACAGAGCAACCACCACCAATGCTATCGATTTCAGTTGAAAGTTAGAGGCTACTGCTCAAAGAGTTGGCAATTCAGTTCTCAGGGAAGAGGATTTTATGGAAAAGCAAGGGATCTTTATTGGAGAATCCTTCACATTTATTAGTTGGCACAGAAATCAGGTACGGCAGGCCTAATTTTCTTTCTAATTTAAAAATCCTGTAGATAACATGTACGCAATTTGATATTTTCAATCACTAGCAATTTTGATAAAACAACCTACCCTGTGTCGAAAACTTGGCCAGTACAAATAAAATTCAATAAACTATCTACTCGAGAGAGAAAATAAAAAGAACTCCAGCTTCAGTCGGAATATATTGCATACTTGAAGTGACCTGTTTTTGGCCACGTTGGTAATTACGTAGGCCTTAATCGATCCTAACCTCAAATTGGAAAATCAACAAATAAAAAGATCTCGAGAATGGAACCGAAGTATCGTGGAAAGATAGCCTGCCCTAGATACTTCCTTAAAATGATTTGCGAGCAAAATACACCATCAACTCGAAATGTAGTAAATTAACCTCACAAAAGCTTAGCTTTAAGCTCATTCATTTTCAGTCGACTTGCTAAGTAGTCAATAGGCCTCTTTTAATTATCACTGAAATCCTTTATTTTTCCAAACGACACACTCGGAATTATTTTAGATCCTGATCAAATTAAATAAAATTAAAAATTAAAAACGCTGCACACAGTAGGCTATTCCCACAAGCAAGGCGGTACCGTACGTAGAATTCTGAAAATGGCGGCTAGATGCAGCATAATACAAAAATCTGTTTTGTTTTGTCATGGTCTCCTCCGTTACTTCGGTTGGAGTGAAGGCAATGGAACAATCACGGAACGGTTCTAGGAGAACGGGCTTTGTGTAATGATGACGTCACCTGAATGAACCAATCAGGTTGTCCAGCCAAGTCTGTCGCGAAACGCAAGTGGTTAGGCTAGGTTAGTTAAGCCATGGCCGCCATTTTGGTTAGCCGCCATCTTGGCCGCCATCTTGTAACGTCACCTGGAAAGTAGGCTATTATCTAGACACCCCCCCCCCCTGCCCCCTACTCTGTTTAGCTTTACATTTTGCTATTTCGGTCCATTCATTTTGCCAAGCACTGACGACTCGCTGATGAATTATCGGTACTACGGTATATCCGGATACGGTAGCCCGATATTATAAACAATTCCCTGTCCGCATGCCGCATTCTTTGCCCAGAGATCTTCTGTTTCGTTTCCAGCTATATGAGAATACCCAGGAATCCACATTATGACCACATCTTGTCCTGTGAGTGTGAATGTATGGAAATACTGCACTATTTGGTAAAGATACCAATTATTTGAGTGCAGAAAATGAGGTAAAGCATCAATAACACTCAAAGAATCCTTGCATATTAGCACTTGAGGTAGACGATGGGCATGAATATAGTGACAAGCCTGGCGTATAGCAAAGAGTTCAGCTGTAAAGATTGTAAGATGAGGGGGGAGGCAATACGTGCGAATAACCTGTAAGTCCGGAGAGTAAAAGGCCGAACCCACGCGATCCGGTCGAACCATCTTTGAACCATCAGTATAAAAAATAGTATAATTGGAATACAAATCCTGAATATCTCGAAACGCACGAGAAATGATATCCGGATAATGCTTGAACATTCGAAATAGCAGTGGAAGATAAGTATGCACAATCTTAGGTTGGGTATGCAAAACCCTGTATGGTATTGTATATGGGTGGACTTAAACGGGTTTGTAACACATCCTTCTTGAAGGGTTGTAAAATCTCATAAGCCATGACAAGAGCAGGTTTATGTGAGCGATCTAAACGATTTTGAGCGTAATATTCCGCCAGAAGTTGTAATTTAGAGATACTCGGAGACGCCATTATCGACAGTTTGTAGACTAAATATTTGCCCGCTATAAATGTGCGTCGATATGATAAAGGTAACTCACCGGCTTCCACTAACAATGCACTCGTGGGGGTGGAGGCCAAAGTCCCTAGAATTATGCGGATGGCGTTATCATTATTGTAGTCTATCTAACATTAACAAGCGACTGTTCGCCATTACATCGTAAAAAAACTGCCGTAATCTAATTGTGAACGAATAATGTTTTTGTACACTGCCAATAATAATGCGGGGTCTTCTCCCCAACGACGCCGTGTCAAAGCTCGAAGGAACGTTTTTTGATTTTAACTTCAAGATATTGTACCTGCCGTGTCCACAGGAGTTTATCGTCAATATAAATGCCTAAATATTTGATATTGCGCACAACATCTACGGTACCCTGTCGGAATAAAATAGGGGTCCGATCGTACCGGCGTGGATGCGTGACAATTATGGCAGAGTTCTTACCCGGAGATGTTTCCAAGCCATGATTAAATAGCCACTCATGGGCTAGAGTCAATGCAAGATATAAATCTGTTCGACATTGTTGTAAAGTGTCACGGGAACAATTAATCATAAAATCATCCGCATATTGTATGATACGGGCATAAGGCAAAATCACCGATTCTAATTGTTGAGTATAGTCGGAAAACAGAAACCCACTAAGTATGTCGCCTTGCGGCAAACCCTGAGACGTCTGACGGTGGTCCAGCATCCCCTTGAGGGTACGTAATATGAGACGGTGGTCCAGCATCCCCTCGAGGGTACGTAATATGAGACGCCGATGAGTTAAAAAATTGTGAACAATACAAAGAAATGGAGGGGAAAGTGCAGCTCCTGCAGTTTGTTGTAAAAGCATGGGATCTACGGCATCGTACGCCCCCTTGATGTCCAGACAAACAGCAATGGTGTGGTGTTGGCGTCCTTTAGCTAATAACACATCAGTTAAAAATATAGAAACAGCATCTACAGTACTGCTACTTTTACGAAATGCAAATTGATACTTAGAGAATAAGTTGTAATATTCCATACACCATTGCAAACGTTGCAATAAAACTTTTTGAAATATTTTCCTTACACAGGAGCCTAAATTGATCCCACGATAATTCTGAGGGTCACGTGCGTCCTTCAAAGGTTTTAAAATAGGAAGGACCTCAAAGATATTCCACTCAGCTGGAAACGTGCCAAACCGTAAAACATCATTATATACAGACATAAGCATCTCCAGTGCCTTAAAAGGAAGATGGGCAACCAACTGATATGTGACGGAATCCACACCCGGACTAGTCGATTTCGTACCCCGTAGGGCAGATTGAATTTCCACGTGCGTTATAGGTTGCAGTAAAACGTTGACATGATCTGAAGCTGTACAAGACGGCATAGTGCCCTTGTTGGAAACTGTATCTGGCGCAGATTAATATAAAACTCTTGAAAACCCTGCCAGCTAAGTCCTGGAGACGGCCCAATACAACGTGTATTGGACAAACATTTGATGGTAGACCATAACTTAGATAATGAGGTAGTGTCATTTAAGGAGCTGATGAGATTCTTCCATGCAGCGCGTCTCTTTTCATTCAAGACTCGTTGGATCGTGGCTGTGACGCGCTTATCTCTACTTAGTAGTAGTCTATAAAATTAAGTCCCTGATTCTTGGATGTTACGGGTCAACTCGAGAACCATTGGATGGATTTTGATGCGGTTTTCACCATTCTGTAAAGGATATCTCGAGGATGATTTCTGTAGAAAATTATTTATTTATGATCAAAGGAAGCCGAGCAGTAACAATTTCAGTGGAAAAGTCGAATAAAAAAACTGGCGTCCGAGCGCTTTGTAAGCTTACGCTGGGCAAACCGTTAAAGTATCTAAATACTATGAGTGTAAGAATTGTTCAGCATGAAAAGTTCTACAAAAAAGTCCGGGAGTGCATATGTCTATCTTCAATACATCGCCCACTATAAGTGATTTTACGTTTTAATTTCTTCCAACAATCTCCATTTAGATACTGAGGCAACAGTTTACGAGCTAGCTAAGGGCGAGTCTATATTCCCTGTTACAGCCTAGCTAGTGGGTGAACCTATTGCCCCAGATACAGCCAGCAGCAAACCGTTGAGTCGTGTTGAGTTAAGACTTCTGAGAAGGGTGGTTGCGTTTTGAGTTTCCCTGGAAGTGCAACTCGGGTTTTCTTCATTCGCCTGTGAAACACAGTCAAGTTAAGATTGGACGGAAGGGGGATTTGAGTTTCATTCACCTCGCCATTCCCTGGAAGTGCAACTCTCATTTCGCCTGTGAACTTTTCGTTCCGCAAAATTCACAGTCAATTTAAGATTGGACGGAAGGGGGATTATATTATATTATATTATATTAAATTATACTGATTGGCGTATATTCTCTACTTAGTATAAAACAAAGTCCCCGATTCAAGGATGACACGGGTAATCTCGAGAACCACTGAATGAATTTTGATGCGGTTTACTCCATTCTGTAAAGGATATCTCGAGGAAGATTTTTGTAGAAAATAATTTAATTATGACCAAAGGAAGTCAAGCACTAACGATTTCAGTGATAAGGTCGAAATAAAACTGGCTCCGTGCGCTTTTTAAGCTTACGCTGGGCAAACCGTTAAAAATATATATGTATACTATGAGTGTAAGAATTGTTCAGAATGAAAAGTTCTAAAAAATAGCCCGGGAGAGCATATCTCTATCTTAAATACATCGCCTACTATAAGTGTTTTTACGTTTTCATTTCTTCCAACAATCTCCATTTAGATACCGAGGTGACAGTTTACGAGCTAGCTAGGGGCGAGTCTATCACCCCAGTTACAGCATAGCTAGCGGACGAGCTTATTGCCCCAGATACAGCCAGCAGCAAACTGTCGAGTCGTGTTGAGTTAAAAACATTAGAGGAGAGTGGTTGTGTTTGGAGTTTCCCTGGAAGTGCAACTCGGCTTTTCTTCATTTCGCCTGTGAACGTTTCGTTCCGCAAAATTCACAGTCAAGTTAATATTGGACGGAAGAGGGATTTGTGTTTCATGCACCTCGCCATTCTTAAATTACGTCTGACAAGAATGTGTTGCTCGTGCATCTCCATGATAATGTAATTAATAGTCCTGTCAGTGATTTTAACCCATCATGCCGAGACGTAAAACGGATATTGGTCGTTGTTCATTGACATTGGAAAAAGAAAAGCGCTTTTCACGTAATGCATTCATAAGTGTTCCCGGGTGAAGCCGGGTCGGGTTGCTAGTGCAAGATATAATTGACAAGTGTACCGTGTTTCCGATATTTTCGTAAACACACCTTCCGTCTTTTTACTAGTAAGGCGCACTCTGCATCCCACCACTGTATGGTCCCAGGGCGTTGGAACCTAATATAAGGAATCGTACGCTTCGGGTGATAACAATCCAAATATTTCTGAATAAGGTGATACAAAAGAGAGTATTTCTGACGTGGGAGGGGTGGGATGCGGCCCAGATTATCCTGAATGAATGTCTGAAAGAAGTCGAAATTAAAATATTTTAAGGAACGAGTTATTTTGGTGCCCCGGTGTATCGATGGTGCTACCCCCGTGCGATCATAATAGATTAAAATAGGGAAGTGATCACTCTGATACGTGTCCCCGATCGTGCTCCAATCTATCTTATGCGATAAGTCCGGGGTATTGAGTGATAAATCTACAGCACTTTTAGGACTGCCAGGGGCGTTAATTGCGTAGGAGAACCGTCGTTTAACACATTTAAGGAAAATGTGGAAATCGCATGAGCAATATGTCTGCCTTTGGCATTGGTGCGTTCACTGCCCCGTGTACATTAAAATCTCCTAGAATCAAATGTTTAGATCTTTGAGACACATATTTAAAATACATGTGCCACTGTTGTTGCGTGCCCTGAACACGTGGTGGGCAATAGATATGACTGACATATATCTCCGACCCCAAAAAAATTGATGATAACAAAAAGGGAGTTGATAAGGCAAGGACACCGGAGTTATTTGTAAATCCGTTTTACAGCGAGTTAGTAATCCTCCGTATCCCGGACCATCTTCACGAATGACCGTATAATTAGGAATTTGAAAACGATAAAGGGGATATAGCCAAGTTTCTTGAATAAATACGATCTCGGAGTGATATATGGATATTAAAATGAAGCAATTCGTGCTTCCAATTCACCACACTCCGTCAGTTCCATTCGAGCAGCCACATCCTTCACCTATGAACGACATGACATGAAGAAAGAGACGAAACGAATACAACCCAAAAACAAAAACAAAAACAAAAAACTATTGACGAACTTCACCAGTGCTCTTTGGCAGTGGTTTTTCGAGAGTTGGCAGTAATGGAAGTATTTTATCTAATAACTTTTTAACACAGTGCACCCATTGTGCTTTGTGGCATAAAAGATCCATGAGTGCTGTAAATTCGTAGGGGATGATTTGAGTAGGAGCAGACTTAGCGGGCCCCGAATCGGGCTCCAGGCGCCGGACACCAGATGTTCCTGGTTCGCTGGGCTTCTCAAGGGGTGAGATCCGTTCCACGGTTGGAGTTTTTATCAGTTGCATGTAAGCCGACCTATCATATCCCAAGGGTGTAATAAATTTCGAAGCCGGATGCACCAACTCAGAAAATTTACGCTTGCGCAGAGAATGAGATTTTTGCCCACTGAACGTAGCTGCCAATTGTTGGGAGAGTGCTAAAGGATGAAAAGGGCTAATGTTACTAAGATATTTTATCGCTAAAGGGTGTTATTGCATTTTTTTAGTAGTGCCAACATTATTGTTTCCAGTGCTCTTTGGCAGTGGTTTTACGAGAGGTGGCAGTAATGGAAGTATTTTATCTAATATGATAGGTTTTCGCCTAGAGTTCGGTAGCTCAGCCCGTAGCTAATATAAACACCCCTGGTTTTTGTCACGCACAGTGGGGGGTAGTCACGCATCAATAATCTTTATCCAGGACAATGGTTTTGCCTAGTAGTACAATCAGTAATTTTCACCATTAATTTCGTCCAGACAGTCACCAAACCTCGCAACAGGGGATTGTGGTGAAGTGAAGTTGCAATCCAACATGGCGACGTATTATTTTGGTAAGTTTATTACTTGAAAGTTAATGTTGACAATTTCCTTATTTTGAAAGTGTTTTCGTGGTGTTTGTTAATAGCAGTTGGCTTCAATAACGTGGCACAGTAAGTAAAAACTATTTTCAGAGCGCTATTAACAAAAATAACGCTCTTTGAAAACGGACAGCAGAGAATGCACCAGAGCCAAATAAATAAATAAATAAGTAAATATATATACGGTAGTGTGCCCGCTGGCCGAAGGTTTCGGGGAGCCACCGGTTTCAAATGACACTTCCGAGACCCTCTTCCAGTTAACACACAAGTATAGGGGACGACACATTCATAGGCTGGTGTTGCACAAAAGTCTGCACTCGGGGGTATCGGGGATTGGTGAGGTTCGATTCTTAACCAGCTCAGACGAATGCATCGATGACAAAACTAAGCAAGAAAAGAGAGGTCAGTCTTATGTTAAAATCACGAATACTTCAGAATAGATCCCTAGCCTAGCATGAGCGTTGCAAACGGCTAGTTCAATACTATTCTGCCCTGAAAGAAAATATAAAAAGAGTCCTATACAAGATCTAAGTTACTCTCATGGTCCTAATACAAAATTTAAATACGAACGAACAAGCTAGGAGTATGGCACGTAAGATCACCCCTAATCAATTACAACGAAAATGACTACGGGAGGATCAAACATCAAAAGAATTTACTGCAAAGCAAGACATTTACTTGTTTACAAATACTAGGAATATTTACATTTAATAGCAAGGGGAAAATTTGTCCTATGCTATGATGGTGGCATTTCCAACATTTATCTTTAAATTTACGTGTTTATCTAGTCCTAACTATCATTAATTAATGAACGAGATGCGTTTATTACAAAGAAAATCAAGCTATGTGCACAACGTTGCTGAATAAAAATATAAAAAAAATATTCTAATACAACACGAATGCATACAACAATTCAGCACTCCTATGGTTGTGCAATTGGCACTGCCTGCGTACTCGATTTGTTACTGTTTGTAACAAATGGTCATAGTTTCAAAGTGTAAGGAAAGTTAGAAAAAATAGGATAGCCTGCAAATGCGATGGTAATTAAACAATTACATTGACTCGTATTGCTGCCAATCTGATGTGTGTGCTCCAGTTGTCGACTAATCGTGTAAACATGTAACAAATTAACAATAACTAAGTGTCGAACATTCGGTCCTGAAAATATTTTATTTTTAGTATTTATTCATTTTTATTTAGGCTCAGGGGGGACTTATGAGATTTGATTAGTTTCACAAAATCCTGTCTTTGATTATTAAAGTTTTACACAATTATTTATTCTTCACAGTATAGTTGTTTAGTTTATGGACCTTTTAATTGCGTTTAGTGTACTCAGGTAACGTGTGTATCCAACAAATGCATAATAATTTAATAGACACCCTGTGTCTCCACCATTACTTTCATTATTAGACACCCTGTGCCTCACTTTTTCAATTACGGATTCATCAATCCTGGCGCCATCAGTTTGGTACGACTGCAGTAGCTCGTTACCACCGGAATAATCACAATAACACGTCGGAGGTATCACACCACCTTCTACGACTTATTTCAATAATACAATAATAACGTTAGTTACAATTAGTGTGAATCCCTGAATTATACACATTTCAAATAATGATTATAAAGGTCAAGTGTGTAGAAAACATATACTAAAACGCTCTGAATTAACATGAAGACTTCTGATACAAACTAAAGTGTGAGATTGTGCATTTATTAAATTGCCTCTTCCCTGAATAAGGTCGAACCTATGTTTTCTGGTTACAAAATACCGTTTCTTTCACTGTCTGTCTGGCTTCTCGTAATAAAATAAACCTGTTTTCAAATGTTCATCTGTCAAAATATGTGAATAACGGAACTCTGCATTCCGATTATATAATACTAGGAATTTCACAGCCTTCTCGATTGAATAATGCACTGCCTAAAATCTAGAGTGCTGTGTAGCTGTCTGGCTTATACACATGTAAACTTGGCCTTGATTTAACATCTGGCGAAACTAGTTTCTTTGTCATGAGCTTGATGCATTTCTCTATGGAATGGAACCTCACGGGCGCTGTGTGACGAGCGTCTGTCGGGTACGTCACTGCCGCTAGCAGCAGCGTAGTGCCCAACTAGTTCTAAACATTTACACCTTTTAACGTATTTAAGAATCATCATTAAGCACCGTACATGAATTTCAGAGTAGGCCTAGTTGCTGGAAATGCTGTCGTTCATTTTCTAGACGCACATTGCACCAACGTAGGAAGTTTTGCTACTGCAATCGAAATCATGTCTAGTGGAGAGGAGAAGACAGGATGAGGTATGAACCAAGGACCACCTCAGAAAATTGGCATATTTTAAATTTGGAATTTTCGACTAAATTAGCAGTCCAGATGGAAGAGAACGTTAATACAAGCATTTGGGAAAATTTTCGTCTGAAGAAATATTTTTATTTCATGCATAATGGAGATTTTAAGATTTGGTAATTTTCTAACCATGAGTGAATGATAGAGATACAGTCTTGAAAGTCGACACTTTTAACGAGGTGCGTGGTGAGAAACCTGTTTTTGATGCGAGGGGAGAGCGAAGGTGGCATTGAGGTCAGACACACGTCACTATCAAGAGTGGTAGAAGCTAACGCGTGTCAGAAGCGCGCCACTTTCTGGCGAGAACAAATGGAAAATAGTTTGAATACTTTATTTTAATATTTTATAAGAGTGTTGCACATTGAATTCACCAGCAGAGAAAAATAAATTTAATTGGCAAAACATATTTTAAATTGAAAGACTGAGAGAGAAGTTATGTATGAATTTGTTAATATTCATAGCGGTTGGAGGCTAGTTGATCAGATTTACTAGGGAAATCTAACCGAGGAGGTTAGGTGACGCTAGGAAGACGAGGCTCTTTCTACATGGACCGTCGAGAAGACAAGACGTAAACTGTATTTACTCTTCAGAAGTATTAGACAAAGGTTTTGTGAACTGGAGATTTCAAGATGAAGCAAGCAATAAGGGAAAGGAACAATTAATATTACAAGTCGACAGTATTGAGAAAAGTTATTCATCATATTCTAAAAGAAGAAATCTACGACGAGAGAAAACGCTGCAAGTTACAAACTGAACATCGAACACGTAACTACGCAGAACAAAAGTTTGAAGAAGGGAGACTTAAACCATTGAAAATTCAACAATCTAGACAAGAATGATTAAGAATTTAGGTCGAAGGGGAAGAACTACGACTACAAACAATTGCGCGGTGAGAATGATGTTTTAAATTCACCATGATGGGAAGATAGCACTATACTGAACCTGTGAGATTCAGAAATGACCAGGATGACATAGCAGTATGCATAGCGAACTGCAGACCACTGCAGTTTTCGCTAACATAACGTTGCAAGCTACTACAAGGGAATTTCACGACATGGAGGTGATTTTTCATGATGGAAAGAACTATGCAGACTACCGACTTCAAAGAACATCTAGATCTGAGAAGAAGAAGACGAGCGGATGCGTGATGGAGACGACAAGGAACCCAGGACTGATGGACGCGAGGCCAGCAGAGCAGAGGCAAGGACGTGTCATCATCTTGCACGAGAGAAGTGGGTCGCAAGCGGGAAGCCAGCTGATAACCTGTTCTGGAGACAGCACACCAGGTCGTTCAATTTTAATGCAGTCCACTCAAGGCCGAGGTGACATAACACAGCCAGACTGGAGCAGCACGCAGCATTCCAGAAACCATATGGTGACGTTACGAGGACACCAGAGTCATCAGGTCTGTCACCAACGATCTCAGACAGAAGGTAGAAGAGTGCATTTTTCATATCTGTAGTTAGACTTTGTTTACGTTATTCCAGAATATTGACCAACATATTTGCATTTGTAACCTATGTTATTATTGTCTTGAAAGTTTTAGTAAATTTTAGTAATTGCGATAGTTATTTTCATACGTCATTTGGACGTATTTAGAAGTCTTGATCGATGATATTAGACATCGTTAGTATTTTTCATTGTCATTTTTAGAGCGTTAAAATTTTACTTACGAACGATTTCGTTGCGATTGCGAACGTATATTCCGTAGATTTGTTGTAACATTGGAGATCTCCGTAGATTTATTGTAACATTGGAGAACATAGTAGATTTGATGATATTGTTACGGCTGTGAGTTTGTGTCATCGCTCGCCGCATGAGTCACAACTGCCCCAGGGCTGGGCTGTGGCCTGCCTCCTGTATTGCGTACGCCTTATGCAACAGGGCTACTAGGACAAAGGGATAGTCCAGAATATTCGTGACTGGACCAGCGATGGAAACCTCGAGAAGCCGTGAACCCTGAATGGATCTAGAAGCATTTATTGAGTCACCGGCCTGCTATATAAGTGCGACCTGCCAAGCAGTGGTTGTTGTTGTGTTTTACGAGCGAGTGCGAGCGCGTATCCTGAGCGACAGAAGTGTGGTGACTTGCGAAATCCCTAGTGAAGCTGATTCTCTTGACACCGAGGAAGTGATTGTGGTGCTTGTGAAACAGTGTATAGTACGGTGACAGGCAGGGTGCAGCTATTTCCAGCTGCGTACGGGACCGGACTCATTAGCGAAGAGGATTAACTGTGGTCTGTTGACTAGTGAAAGGGGAAGTGTTCTCGCCATAAGGAAACTGGAGTAAGGTAATAAGTGCTTGTATTTACTGAAGAGTGCTGTATCCTTCTGGCCGCAATAAAATTAATTATTTCTTTAAGCAGTAATTGGTGTTGTGCTTTATACCCACCGTAATCCAGTTAACAAAGGTGCCACTAGTGGGTGGCACGTAACAACTGGTGTCAGAAGCGGGATTACGAACTCAAGCACAACACCTGACGGTCCTGGTTTCAAAACCCGAGCAGGTCATTTTCTCTAATTTTCCTGTGAGTGCATGCCCTTTACAAGGCAAAAAACTAAAATGGAGGCGCAATTGGCAGCATTGCTAGAAAAGTTAAATGGCATAGAAGACGGCCAGAAGAATTTAACCAAGGAGCTAACTGGCAAATTAGAAGATGGCCAGAAGAAGATGGAAGGCGGTCAAAATAAGTTAGCGGAGGACCTGAAGAAGGTGGAGGACGGCCAGAAGAAGATGGAGGACGGCCAGAAGAAGATGGAGGACGGCCAGAAGAAGTTAGCCGAGGACCTAATTGGCAAACTAGAAGACGGCCAGAAGATGATGGAAGACGGTCAAAATAAGCTAGCGGAGGACCTGAAGAGGATAGAGGACGGCCAGAAGAAGATGGAAGACAGTCAGAATAAGTTGACACAGGACCTGAAGAAATTAGAACTGGGTCTGCGTGAGGAAGTCACGGCAGTGGAAAAGAAGTTCGACGCCTTACAAGTGGAAGTTGCCGAGCTGCGCCAACGCCCGCTGATGGGGGTGGAGGAGAAATTCAACGTCTTACAAAAGGAAGTTGCCGAGCTGCGCCAACGCCCACTGACGGGGGTGGAGGAGAAATTCAACGCTCTACGAGAGGAAGTTGCCGAGCTGCGCCAACGCCCGCCCACCGTTACACCGGGAATATCAGGAACGGGACATAGCAGAGTGACGCCCCCAACCTTCGACGGAAAGGTCCCTTGGAGCACCTACTTACGTCAGTTCGAGGCGGCCTGTTCCATAAATAACTGGAACAACACAGAAAAGGCTACAGCTCTCATTGTAGCGCTGAGAGGTGACGCCCTTAACGTCCTTCAGGCCATCCCGACTGGATCCCAGGACTACGCTTCCCTGATCGCCCATATGGAGTCCCGATATGGAGATAGCCATCTTCAGCAGGCCTACCAGATGCAGCTCCGGACCCGGGTACAGAAGAACGCGGAAACCCTGCAGGAGTTCGAGATGGACATCGCACGCCTCGTAAGGTTCGCCTACCCAACAGCGCCGGCCGAATTTCTGGAGCAGATAGCGACGCAGACTTTCACCGACGGGCTACGGGACTCGGACACTCAACAGGCGCTGCGTCTCGCGCGCAATAAAACCCTGGCAGATGCGCTGAGCCACGCACTTGAGTTCGAGACGGCAAAACAGGCATCCAGAATGCACGCGCGGGTGCGTCAAGTGGACGTCGACGAACCAGTAAAAACCAACGAGACCAAGCCCCTGGCTGACGAATTAATGGAGGCGCTAAGCCGTTTCTTCGATAGTCGCGGTACCACCAGCAACGACACAGCCGGAAGACAACCGGAGAGGCGGCCCGGAAGAGGACTACCGACCAGCTGGGCCTGCGGTAAGAAAGGCCACCTGAGCAAGGACTGCGGTGATCGCCGCCGCCGAGGGTATCCGAAGGGAAATCAGTCGTCTGAAAACCGCGCGGCCCAGGGAAAGGAGTATTAGCCAGCCTTGGGGGGCAAAGGTTGGCTTGTGACAATCGTCAAGCCCCAGCAGTCCAAGTGCGTGTGACGAAGGTACGGAGGGACAATAGCAGCCTGATGGTCGACGGAGTCGTCAACGGAGTGAGCTGGCCCATGCTGATCGACACGGGAGCGTCGAGGACCATCGTCAATCCCACCGTGATCCCGAAGTGGAGAGTGCAACCCACACAACGGAACTTCCAGCTAATAACCGCGACCGGAGAGACCGCACCGGTACATGGCGAAGCATCACTGGAGCTCGTCATTGGTCGACGGGTGGTGAAGCATCCAGTGCTTGTGGCTGACGTATCAAACGAAGTGATCATCGGACTGGACTTCCTGGATCAGAACAACATCATCTTGGACTTGAGTACCAACACTCTGCACTTCGGAGGTGAGGAACTTGCTTTGCAACCAGCACACGAGGCCGTCACCGCACGACGAGTAAGGCTGAGAGAGGACGTCATCGTTCCTGCCAGGACGGAGGTCAGCGCCGCCGTAATTGTCGACGGAACTACTGAGGGAGTGGCGGCTGTCATCGAGCCAAAATATGAGGACATCCAGACAAAAGGATTGCTAGTTGCCAAGACCCTCATCAACACGACGCCTCGGCCGTACGTCCGCCTGTCCAACCTGAACGACTACGACATTACGGTTCACCGGGACACCAACCTAGGAGTCTGCGAGCCCGTTACCTGGATTGCCCGCATCACAGATACGACGGACGGACACCTGCAGACGGACAACCGAAGAAGACGCACACTGCCAGAAGAACTACAGAAGCTGTACCAAGGATCCCAGGACCATTTAGACGAGGAACAATCACGCCAACTTCAGGACCTGCTACGCGAATTCCAGGACGTCTTCTCCGTGGGGAGCAAAGACTTCGGCAGGACAAGCTTGGTTCAGCACAGAATCGACGTTGGGGACAGCGCACCGATTAGGGCCCCATTCAGACGTGTCCCGCTCGCCAAGCAAGCCGAAGTCGACCGGATGGTAGAAGAGATGAAGGAGCAAGGGGTGATCGAGCCATCACATAGTCCTTGGAGTTCTCCGGTCGTGATAGTGAAGAAGAAGGACGGTTCCACCAGGTTCTGCGTGGATTACAGGCGGGTGAATGACGTCACGAAGAAGGACAGCTACCCTCTACCCCGGATCGACGACACCCTGGACACCATATCAGGGTCGAGATGGTTCTCCACCTTGGATTTGAAGAGTGGCTACTGGCAGGTGGAGGTCCACCCTAAGGACCGCGAGAAAACTGCGTTCTCTCTGGGCAGCGGGCTCTGGCTGTTCACCGTCATGCCATTCGGTCTGTGCAACGCCCCTGCGACCTTCGAAATGCTAATGGAGTCCATTCTGAGGGGACTACACTGGAAGACCTGCCTGGTCTACCTAGACGACGTCATCGTTCTGGGGAGAAGCTTCGAGGAGCACTACAGCAACCTGAAGGAGATCTTGTTGAAGCTACGGGCTGCCCAGCTGAAGTTGAGCCCGAAGAAGTGTCAGCTCTTCCAGAAGCAGGTCCAGTACCTTGGGCATATCGTCTCCGAGGAAGGGGTGCGCACCGACCCAGAGATGACCGCAGCTGTGCGGGAGTGGCCAGTTCCGAAGGACAAGTCCCAACTACGAAGCTTCCTGGGACTCTGCACTTATTACCGTCGCTTCGTGAGAGGATTCGCCGACATCGCCAAACCTTTACATCGACTGACTGAGAAGGACCAACTCTTCACGTGGACAGCAGAATGCCACAGTGCCTTCGAACAACTCAAACAGGCTCTGTGCACCGCGCCTATCCTGGCATACCCCAGACCTGGAACAAGGTTCATCGTCGATACCGATGCCAGCGACTTTGGCATAGGGGGAATCCTGTCGCAAGTAGTGGACGGCGAGGAGAGAGTAGTGGCCTACTTCAGCAAGGCCTTGTCAAAGCCAGAAAGGAATTACTGCGTCACCAGGAAGGAGCTGCTCGCCATCGTGAAGACCATTGAACACTTCCACAAGTACCTGTACGGGCAAGAATTTCTCATCAGGACCGACCACGCATCCCTGCGGTGGCTCCTGAACTTCAAGCAGCCCGAGGGTCAACTTGCGCGGTGGTTAGAGAGGCTTCAAAAGTACAACTTTGAGATTCAGCACAGGAAAGGCCAACTGCATTCTAACGCCGACGCCCTGTCACGAAGACCGTGCCCCGAAGACTGCACCTTCTGTGCCCGAAGGGAGGAGAACACCGGGATACAGTGCCGAAGGACTACCGTGGAATTTCAAGGGAGCTGGAGCCGCGAATCTTTTACGCGGGCACAAGCAGAAGATGATGACCTGGGGCTGATAGCCGAATGGAAGAGGGCCTGTGTCCCCAGACCCGGGTGGAACATTGTGAGTGACTGCAGCCCAAAGTTTAAGTCCTACTGGGCACAGTGGGACTCGCTGATTTTAAGGGATGGCCTCATCTGCCGTACCTGGGAGAGCACCGACGGGAAGACATCTCGGAAACAAGTCATCGTTCCAAAGGCTATGACGGAGGAAGTCCTGAAGGAAGTTCATGGAGGATCAACTGGTGGACACCTAGGGATAAAGAAGACCCTGGAGAAGCTGAGAGAGCGGTTCTACTGGATCGGATGCCGAACAGACGTGGAGAACCACTGCGCGAGGTGCCACGATTGCGCAGCCAGCAAGGGCCCAGGACGAAGACGACGGGGTCCACTGAAGACCTACAACGTGGGCGGCCCCATGGAGAGAGTGGCCATCGATGTTGCTGGGCCATTCCCGTTAAGCGAGGCAGGGAACCGCTACATATTAGTTGTCAGCGACTACTTTACCAAATGGCCGGAGGCGTATGCGCTCCCTAACCAAGAAGCCGCGACGATTGCAGAGACCCTGGTGAAGGAATTCGTCAGCCGGTACGGAGTACCCATGGAGCTGCACTCCGACCAAGGGAGGAACTTCGAGTCGCAGGTGTTCCAGAACCTATGCCAGCTGCTGGGAATCCGGAAGACAAGGACAACGCCGCTACACCCTCAGTCCGACGGGCTGGTAGAGCGATTCAATCGCACCATCGAGAACCATCTCCGAATAGTCGTCAGCGAGCACCAGCGGGATTGGGACAAACATCTTCCACTATTTCTCCTGGCCTACCGCACCGCCGTGCATGAAGCCACCGGGTGCACACCAGCCCGGGTCATGTTTGGGAGGGAGCTCCGTCTACCTGTCGATCTTGCCTTCGGCCGACCTGGGAATGATCCGATCCCGGTAAGCCAGTATTGTCAAGAACTGGTCGACCAACTGGAGGACGTGCACGCTTTCGCGAGGAGGAAATTGCGGATCGAGACCGACCGAATGAAGATCCGATACGACCAGCAGACGGATGCCGGCGGATTCCACGAGGACGACCTGGTCTGGCTCTTCAACCCATTACGGAAGAAAGGCCTGTCACCCAAACTGCAGAAGTCCTGGGGGGCCCGTACCGAGTCGTGAAACGGATCAACGATGTCGTCTACAGGATCCAGCGGAGCCCGAGAGCGAAGATGAAGATCGTGCACCGAGATCGCCTGGCAGCCTACGGAGGGACACAGACGGACCAATGATTGATCGGGACGATCAGCTTTTTAAGGAAGGGGGCGGTGTTACGGCTGTGAGTTTGTGTCATCGCTCGCCGCATGAGTCACAACTGCCCCAGGGCTGGGCTGTGGCCTGCCTCCTGTATTGCGTGCGCCTTATGCAACAGGGCTACTAGGACAAAGGGATAGTCCAAAATATTCGTGACTGGACCAGCGATGGAAACCTCGAGAAGCCGTGAACCCTGAATGGATCTAGAAGCATTTATTGAGTCACCGGCCTGCTATATAAGTGCGACCTGCCAAGCAGTGGTTGTTGTTGTGTTTTACGAGCGAGTGCGAGCGCGTATCCTGAGCGACAGAAGTGTGGTGACTTGCGAAATCCCTAGTGAAGCTGATTCTCTTGACACCGAGGAAGTGATTGTGGTGCTTGTGAAACATTGTATAGTACGGTGACAGGCTGGGTGCAGCTATTTCCAGCTGCGTACGGGACCGGACTCATTAGCGAAGAGGATTAACTGTGGTCTGTTGACTAGAGAAAGGGGAAGTGTTCTCGCCATAAGGAAACTGGAGTAAGGTAATAAGTGCTTGTATTTACTGAAGAGTGCTATATCCTTCTGGCCGCAATAAAATTAATTATTTCTTTAAGCAGTAATTGGTGTTGTGCTTTATACCCACTGTAATCCAGTTAACAAAGGTGCCACTAGGGGGTGGCACGTAACAATATATTAGAGAATTTTGTATATTTGTGGAAAGATTGAATAACGATAATATATTTGTATTGAAACAAGAGAAATGAAGCACAACTTTGTGAGAAATAAATAAGTAATGTATCGGAGAAAGAATATAGTCATATGTTTGACGAAAGTAAACAGTTAATTACTTGAAGTGAGGAATGGAAGGACAGAGAATCCTATAAGCAAAGAATTTATTCATTTCAGAAACGAAATAAGATGTATAGAACGATATAGTTAACAGAAGTATTCTATATTGGCATTGAGATAACTCGTGTATGCAAGAAATGTTATGACATTGTAAAACCCAGAATGTTGATGTACGAAAAAGAACAGTATGCGATAGTTGAATGCATAACTGAACGAGAAACGTTGTTATAAAATGTTATGGATGTATATTTACCATGAAACGATACTGTAAGATGGAAGGAGAGATATACATATTTATTATGAATATAAACGTGAGGGAAGATTGTTGTTATTTTCATAACTGACACAAGCAGACTTGAAATTCAGAATTAAGCGATAAATTGTAACAAAGTAATATGTGAAGCGAAGGAGGAATTATGTGGATAGTATTTGGACATAGCACGAGATGTATTATCGATAGAGGAGTTTGTAGAAGGGAGAGAGACGTATTCATGAACATTATTACAGTTGTAATTTCTAGTAGGAATACTAAATACCATACTTTGATGAAAGTAGTTGATATGGAACGGTAGAAGTTTGTGAACGTGCTAAGAAAAGGAAGGTTGATGAAATGCATTTGTATTGAAAAAGGCGTAACTAGAGACGCGATAATATGCAACGTGAGTAATTGAAGAAAGGTTCTGTAATATCTTGTGGTGAGCAAGAGAAGTCATATGTTGTATTTGGAGAAGAAGGAGTGTGGGAGTGAGGATTCATGCCACACACACTCGATTTTTGGTTGAAGTGCTTATCTGAACAGTCGTGCATTGTTAGTTTGTTTTATTATTAATTATTTAAATACCAGAGTTGTACACTAAAGTGATGAAATATTAACTTCACTGTTCGTATTTATGATTCACATGGAATTGACACACAAACACCTATTTTGACTAGTTTATTGTGTGAGATACGCAGAAAGTTGATGATAAACGTAAAGAAAGATGATAAGACAGGAGGAAAGTGATGAAATGAACTCTAATGAGTTAGAGACAGTTGTTTTATATCGTGCGGGACGCGATCATGTATAAAATGTAAATACAGTAGCCTCTCACAAATCCGGACCTCAAAAATCCGGACTCCGGCAAATCCGGACCGCTCAAAAAATATTTTTTGTAATACAAAATCAGTAAAATGTAGGTAACGTGATGCTTAAGCGCCTTCAATTTCTCCGCGACCATTCCGCATTACAAGAATGACGTCTTTTCTATTCTACTGGCTGTGCCGCACGGCGGGAGGTCATTGACTCGCCCCCTCCCCAACAGCTCTTTGTTTACTCATACAGTACTTAGTTGACCGCGCTCACTCTCTCTGTGCAGACGTTATTTTCGGTGGCTACCTCGTGTTGTGTCGGTGCTCTGTGTTTCTCGCGTCTTGTTTTTAAGTACTGTAAGATGAGTAACAAACGAAAGCAAGTGTGTGTGTCAGTGGAAGAAAAACTCCGTGCTATAAAGAGGATTGATGCTGGAGAATCGGCGAAAAAAATCGCTCTAGAGTTAGGAGTAGGAACAAGTACAGTTTCAGATTGGAAGAAGAATCGCGGACAGATAGAAAAATGGTGTTCCTCTCAATCCAGTGGAAGTGCGATTAAAATTAGAAAAAGCATGCATAAAGGCAAACATGTAGAAGTTGAAGAAGCATTGTTCTTGTGGCATGGACATTTAAGAGGTAAAGGGGTTCCTATTACGGGGCCTATGCTTCAAGAAAAGGCGTTGCATTTCAAAAAAGAAATTGAAGGTGAAGATGGTGAGTTTACAGCAAGTGAAGGTTGGCTTGATCGTTGGAAGAAACGATTTGGTGTTCGTAAACTGTCAATAAGTGGGGAGGCATTATCAGCCAACAAAGATGCTGTTCCTGAATTCAAGAAACTACTTTTTAGTATCTTGGACAAAGAAGAAATTTCCGGAGAACAGCTCTACAACTGCGACGAGACTGGTTTAAATTATAAGATGTTGCCCACAAAAACTCTTGCGTCAAAAAAAGAAGTTTCAGCACCGGGCTACAAAAAGAGCAAGGAACGAGTTACGGTGTTGGCGTGTAGTAATGTGACCGGCAGTCATAAGCTTAGGTTAACATTGATTGGAAAATCAAAAAAACCACGAGCTTTTAAGAAAATAAAGAAAGATGATGAGTTGCCACTTTGGTATACAAACCAACAAAAAGCGTGGATGAATTCTGCAATTTTCAAGACATGGTTTACCAAGGAGTTTGTCCCGTCAGTAGAGACACATCTGACTGAAAATAATTTACCAAGAAAAGCAATTCTGTTGTTAGACAACGCTCCAACACATCCGATCGCTGACGAATTAACAGACGGTGAAATCAAAGCAGTGTTCTTGCCGCCAAATGTGACAGCTGTGTGTCAGCCTATGGACCAAGGGGTACTTCAAGCTCTAAAATTAAAGTACCGTCGTAGACTTCTCAGTTATTTGATTTCGGCGATTGAGAATGACGAGGATTACATCGGTGCATTGAAGAAGATTGACGTTTTGGATGTAATTAGGTGGGTAGCCGAAGGGTGGGAGGAAATTTCTCCTTCATCAATAGTTTCGTCATGGAAAGTTCTCTTGGACCATCAGGGAAACAAGTTTGAAGAAATAGCCGTCGAAAACGTTGATGAAAATCAGTTTGAAAGGGAAAACGTCGTTACACTGTTGGAAAAAATACCCGGATGTGAGGAAGTGAGTGATAATGATGTCCATGAATGGATGAACAATGACGACGAAAATGAAATAACAGACGATGATATAGTCAGAATGGTGACAAATGAAGATTGTTTGGAAGAAGAGGAACTACCTGAGAGCAACATAAACCTGATTCCACATTCAGAAGGATTTAAAATGTTGGACCGAGCCCTAGAGTACATTACTCAGCAGGATGGAATATCTTCAGCTGACATCATTTGTTTAATGAAGTTAAGAGACATTGCGGCAAGAAAACGTGCTGAAACTGTGAAGCAGAAAAATATTCAAGACTTTTTCAAGCATGTGTAAGTTTGTTTTTACACACTGTTTCTGATGATTTATTTTCATTTATTTTGCATACTGTAGTACTGTAATGTAAATTCTTAAGTCTTATTAAAGTTGTTCAATACTATTAACCATCTATTTTTTCTACCCCTGTGTTCAGTTAATTGCGGTTCAGAACTGTTTTATGCGAGTAACAATAAAGTACACATATCGGCACGGAGTGGCGGCGATCGCGGCACGCAAACCACTGCCGCGACCGACGTCACTCTGTCTCCGGGAAATCCGGATTTTTCGGAATCCGGATCGGCCGTCCGCCACATTGGTCCGGATTTTCGAGAGTCTACTGTACGTAATTATTTTAGTATTAATTATTATTTATATTATATTTTGGAACGTAAGATTTAATATTGAAGACTTTAACGATTGTATTATGTAGGGAGTATATTTTTTGCGATGAGCGTTAAAGCCTAAATTTAGTAAACAGGTAGGACAGACACAACTGTCATAAATTGAACTATGTATTTATTTAAATATTATTAAGCAAGAGATAGTTGTTGGATTAGTATAAAGATGCAAGAAAGACACTTATTAAGCGCATCATGCCTCAGTGACGCACATATAATTATTTGATTTTACTGTTGGTGAATGGAACATAATGTTTGTCATGTGATATTTTATTATTAATAAATGGCAAGAACATTTTTATTCTTGCTGAGTTTTTTAGAACTGTTTCTTTGATTCGATGCTTAATTACACTAGAACGATACCGCTAGCTAGATGCACACAGATGATCGACGACTTATCTTTACGCCCAAGAGCCGAGTTGCTCGGTAATGCTCTACGTTTATTAGTTTATATTCTCTGTACTGTATGCAGCTAGTTAGTAGTATAGTTAGAGATGCATATATGTGTTCCTAGGGTTCCCTAATCATCAGTCCGGTGAGGGTTGTTCAACTCATTGCCGGGTTTTGATATTCTCACGATCCTTTTACCATCTGTGCGGATTTGGGACTGTGCTCTAGAGGAATTCGGGCGCATATATAACATATCTAAGTGATGGTTGCCCAACTAGAGTGGCTTCGACGTTGTCGATTGCATGGGTCTATCGAATTTGTAAATTTGAGTTCCCAGTGCTGAGTGACCAGCGGTTGTTCGAATGAGTTACACTAGGTGATATTTCGTAATCACGGCTATTTTAAGCATGTTTGGTGTACGACACAGTCGTGTTTTGTTTATATTTTATATGCTGATCCCAATCTAACAAGATGAGGAGATGAATTCCCGTTGTTTGATATGTGGAGTACAATTCGTTGTGAGGCATAAATTGCATTGTTCCGGCGAAAGGCTTTTTGGTCAAGTATAACGATAAATGTAAAGTGATGTCATATTTAAATAAAATTTGGTTAGAATTAAGTGATGAAGCAAGTTCAACGTTAGGTAATTGAGAGTGATAGATACCGTTAGCTTTAGTATTGACGTAGGTAAGGTAGGAGAACATATCTACGGAGTGCGTGAGTATATCGTAAGAAATTATAAATGTTGGTCATTCTGGAATTTTGATGTGTTTAATATAGTAATACTTCCCATATTTTCTCATTTTATATAAGATTATGTCGTCTGAGGACATGACCTATATAAGGTCGATACTGGAGCAGATGAGGACCAGTCAGACAGGATTAACTGCCGAAGTTGGAGCCCTACACACTATTACACATGAAAACACTAAAAAGATAGGGTAAGAAATCAAGGACACTACAGCAGCTTTGAAGGAAGAGAGCAAGTTGGCACAGGAAGAAAGTAGACTGGCGAAAGAAGAAAGTAAGAAAGTACAGGAAGAGATTAAGATGTCTTTAGAAAGGACACAAGAAGAAAATCGACTGGCACAAGAAGAAGCGAAGAAAGCACAGGGGGGAGATAAAGAAAGCCCTAGAGAAGGCGCAGAATGAAGGAAGAGTATCACAGGAAATGAGTAGACTAGCTCAGGAAGAGAGTCGACTGGCACAAAACGAAGCCAGAGAAAAACAAGAAAAGGCACAAGAAGATGCAGAGAAGTGACTACAAGAGCTACAGCAAACTCTACAAAATAGCATAGATACTATAAAGGTTGACAACACAAACCATTTCAACAAAATTTCAGGGTCCCATGGTGAGTTGCAGAATCAGCTGACTACCTTAACTGGTACAGTTGGTGAGCTCCAACGAAAGGTAACGAATCAACAACAATTGATATCTGAGGTCATAAATGTTGATATAAACAAATGTATTGTTGAAGCTGTGTTAAAATTGAAAGAAGAGGTGTTAAAGAGTAGTAGTGGATACATCTATGACATGCATGGTAAAATCATGAAAGAGGTTAAGGATATAGAAAGTAAGACTTATATTCATGTAACTGGGATGCGAGAGGAATTAACGAAACGAATAGACTCTTTAGAGGAATCCCATGTTACAACAATTAGCGAAATTACGAGCAAAACCGATAGAATTAAACTTAAAGAATTAGATAAAATTAAACAATTAGTTGATGAGGTCAACACTGAAATAGCTAAGGTCAAGTCTAAGCAGGAGAAAGAGATAGGTGATCTTAACGAACAGATGAAAGCACTGTCGATGAGGGATGAATCTAGCATGAAAAAAGATCTACACGAATTCTTTAAAGAGAGAGACAGTCAACTGAGAGGAGAATTGCACAGACTAGGAGTCAGCCAAGGTGAACATGAAGAGGATAAGGAGAGCGTAGACACTCAAATGTTTAGTAGGTCACGCCATAAAACCTTTGGAACGGAACATACCGAGAGAAATATAAGAGAACCAGACATGGTAGGAAGGACACACGATCAGATTCCCAGTAGAAATAATCAGAATGTGGTAGTGATTAAAAGCCATGAGGAGAAACCAGATAAGTTCACGGGGGAGGGAAACGTCACCGCCGTTGAGTTTTTAAGAGACATGCGTTACTACCTGGAGGAGAATAAAATTCCTAGAGAGAGATGAGAGTAGTAGAGAAGTACTTGTCAGCAGAAGCGTTAATTTGGCATAGAGCGTTTAGATATACCTATACTTCGTTTGACGAATTCGCTGAACCATTGTTAAAACGATTCTGGAGCGAAGAGTTGCAACAAGACATCAGAGCAGAAATATATTCGAAGAAATATCCTTACTCTGTACCGACACATTATGCGAGCTACTTCACTAACCAATTAGGCCGCCTGCAACATCTTCATACACCATTGGCAGAACCGGAGCTGATACACGTCATATCCAGACAGTTACCAGCCGAGGTTAGGAAACACCTGATTTCGTCTAATGTCAATACTTTAGAAGACATGGCTGAGTTGCTGCGAAGATTAGACCACACGAGTTCTATAGCGCAATCTCAAGGACAAACCAACAGTCAGAATACGAGAAACAGGCATGAAAACAGAGAGGTACACACAGTGTTGGTTGATCAGCAACAACAGACTGATGTAACACCAGCTAGAACAGGACCAATAAGGCATAACAACAATGGTAGGACCAGGTATGAACCAGGCTACAATAGAGCCAGAGAAGGTTGGCCATATAAAAATAGGTACTGGAACGACAGACAGAGGGGGTCCAGATACCAAAATAACAGCTATAATAATAGGGGATTTCAAAGAAACAACTACCCCGACAGGCAGAATGAAGGAGATCAGAGAAGGTATTCCAGATATAGGAACTGGAACGATGGCAACCAACAACAACAACAGAGACGTCCTATACAACTACAACTACAACAACAACAACAACAACAACAACCGAGGAACAACTATCAGAGGAGCAGATGGAGAGATGATGGGAATGTTCAAAGATACTATGAAGAACGAGAAAGAGAAAGCCAAGATTACAGAAGAAATCAGAGAGATAGAGAAGAAAGAAAGGAACAACCCCAACAACAGGCACAAGTGGGTGACGAAAGTCAACCAGGAACCAGTCGTGAAGGCCAAAACCACGACAGGAATGGACCAAAAACGCCAAATCAGAAACGAAGGTAGATGAAGACGTAAATCACACAATAACGAGACATGAGATCGCCATCAACGAACTATACGAGGTCACCGATGAAGAATTGTTATACGAGAGAGAGGAGCCGAAGAAAGGAAATACAACCAGATTACCTATAATCCATATGAAAGTAGGGGAGAACACTTTAAAAACCCTTATAGACACTGGTGCTACAGCCTCAATCTTTTCTGAGTGTAGTTTCCAGAAGTTAGAAGCTGAGAATTCGTTAACTGCATTGCCTGTATCCACTATAAAAGAGAGAGGAGTATTTAATGACAAAACTATGAAGTGTAAAGTACAAGCATTGGTGGAATTTTATATAAACGAGCAGAGATATGAACAGGTATTCATAGTGCTCAGTCACATTAGTTTTGATGCAAGACTGGGTATTGACTTTATTACACAGTCAGGAGCTGTCATTGACCTAAAGAATGGAATTATCAGATTTAAAAATAGCGAAGCAGTGGCTGGAACTTCAAACTCGAAGGAACAAGAGTACTGCATAGAAGATGGTATTGAAGAAGGGAGATTGGAAGAGATGGTCTTGGAAGTACAAGAGGAACGAAAAAGAAGTCCCAACTATCCCATAGAAAATTTTGGATATTATCAGGAGAAATTGGAGGCACTAATTTCACACTTCACTGATATTTTTGATGATAAACCAGGAGTGATTAAAGGTTTCAAATATCAGATTCGCTTGATAGATAACGCTCCATTTCAGAAGAAACGCTATCCGATGCCTGCAAAATATCACGAAGAAGTTGCAGAGTTTATTTAAGGCATGGAAAGGGATGGTATTATTCAGAAGCAGGCTACTCCTTATTTAAACCCAATCACTGTGGTGAAGAAGGCAGATGGAAGCTTGAGAGTTTGTTTAGACGCCCATCAAATCAATATGTTAACGATGAAAGAACAAGACAGACCACCGAAGATAAGGGAATTACTGAGAAAATTCCGTGGAAAGACCTGTTTTCCCGTCATCGACCTGACGGCCAGCTTTTACCGAATTGAGTTGACTGAAGATAGCAGATGCTATACTGGTTTTCTATTTAACGAAACTAGTTTTACGTTTCGTCGGGTTCCGTTTGGTTTAGTGAACTCGAGCCCAGCACTTATATGAGCTCTCGATAATAAGCTGAGCGAGGAGGTAAAGAAGTACGTCATATGATATGTCCACGACTTGATAATTTCCTCCGAAACGCCAGAGGAGCATTTATTGCATCTGAGAAGGTTATTTGAAGACTTGAGAGAAGCAAATATTAAAGTCAACTTCAACAAATGTCACTTTTTCCAAGAGAAAATAAACTTTTTAGGACACACCATAGATCAATTGGTTATCATCCAAACAATGACAAAATTTAAGCAATTTCGGAATTTCCTAGACCTAAGAAGATTAAGGATCTTCGAGCATTTTTAGGTCTTCGCCAATTTTTGAGTAGTCATTGTACACGTTATTCGGAAGTGATGGCTCCACTTCACGAACTCTTAAAGAAAAATAATCGATGGAAATGGGACACTACAGTAGAAAATGCCTTTGTACAAGCTAAGGAGAAGCTTAAAAACAACATTAAGCTGGAATATCCTGATTTTGAGAGGACATTCATTGTGGAAACAGACGCATCTAGGATTGGAATAAGCGCTGTATAATATCAGAAAGACTCTGAAGGGAACAACCACTACATAGCTTTTCATAGTAGGAAGCTCAGGTCACACGAGATGAACTACTACTCTACAGAGCTGGAAGCTTTAGCTGTCATAAATGCATTACAACATTGGAAAAAGCTATTGATAGGCCATCCTATAATTATTAGGACCGACCATAAGGCATTAGAATTCATGCTGAAGTCTGATTTGTCTAGCGACAGAATGACTAGATGGACTATGTTCTTGCAGCAGTTCAATGCAACCATTAGTCACGTGCCAGGCAAAGATAATCTGTCAGCTGATATACTGTCAAGGCATCCAACAGCCAAGACTAACGTCAGGGTTAATGTCGTACAAACTGATGACGAAGACCAGGCAACATTGGACCAGTTAGCCAGAATCTCAACTTTTCAAAGGAAGGATGCATTTCTGAGAAACATGTGTAAGTATTTGTCAGGAAGATTAAATGTACAGAATGCTACTTACGAGGAGATGAGAAGAAAATCTAGACACTTTGTACTGCAGGGAGACAAGGTCTGTAAATATGTGGATGTGGGTCATACTAAGATCAGAGTAGTGATACCACCAGAATTGATTGTACCAGTTGTATGGTTAACACAGAAGTCTATAGGTCATGGAGGGTTAGACAAAACCTACAGTACTGCCCAGGAAATTTTTTATTGGATTAACATGCGAGAATCCATTGCTATTGTCATACGATCGCGTGAACTTTGCCAGAAGAACAAATACAATTCAGAGTTGCTATTTGAGAAACCGGAGGCTATTATACCAACGAAACCATTGGAATTGTTCAGCCAGGACATTTTCGGGCCTGCACCGAAGAGCTTACGAGGAAATCAATATGTACTTGTCACCATGGATGTATTTTCGAAAATCATTATGCTAAACCCTATGCAGAAAGCAACAACAAAAGCAGTTTTGAAGCATTTAGAGAAGAACATGATACCGAAGCTAGGAAAGCCAGAGAAATTAATAACGGATCATGGAACTCAATATACAGCTGCAGAATTCGAAGAAACTATGGAGAGATTGGATATAAGTCACACTTATAATTCTGTGAGAAGCCCACAAACTAATCCTATTGAAAGATCGATTTTGGAACTATCGAAGTACTTTCGCTTATACAGTTCTGAAAATCAAGTGAATTGGGTGAAGGTGATACCACTGGTAGAATACTGCATGAACAGCACTCGTCATGAGAGCACGAATGAGATTCCAACAGTACTGCATTATAATGAAAAGCCTAGAAGACCATGGGATGCAATCATAGATATCCAAGAAGATATAGAGATACCGATGAACAGAAGAATAGAAGAAGTCAGAGAACATCTCAACAAGTCAGCAGAAAAGCGATTGAAGAGAACGAGAGGCAAGCGATTCTGCAGAGCACTGAGAGAAGGAGACTTGGTTCTGACTCGAACGAATGTGAAGGCTGACGTCTTGAAGAAGATATTTGTTAAATTCAGTAATATTTTCAAAGGGCCGTTCAAGGTAGCGAAGGTTTATGGAAATAATTGTTATGCCATAGCTAGAGTGAGCGATAATCGTATTATTGGGAAATACAATCACTCTAAGTTAAAGTGATTTTACCCCAAGATTCAATAGAGACACAATTTCGACAGCATATCTATGTTTAGTAACGATATGTAGTAACAGAAAGTCAATTCTTATACTTTCTATTAAGGTCGAATGGGGAAATGCACTCGAAATCATGACTAGTGGAGAGGAGAAGACAAGATGAGGTATGAACCAAGGACCACCTCAGAATAATTGCATATTTTAAATTTGGAATTTTCAACTAAATTAGCAGTCCAGATGGAAGAGAACGTTAATACAAGCATTTGGGAAAATTATCGTCTGAAGAAATATTTTTATTTCATGCATAATGGAGATTTTAAGATTTGGTATTTTTTTTTACCATGAGTGAATGATAGAGATACTGTCTTGAAAGTCGACACTTTTAACGAGGTGCGCGGTGAGAAACCTGTTTTTGATGCGAGGGGAGAGCGAAGGTGGCATTGAGGTCAGACGCACGTCAGTATCAAGAGTGGTAGAAGCTAACGCGTGTCAAAAGCGCGCCACTTTCTGGCGAGAACCAATTGGAAAATAGTTTGAATACTGAGGAAGGCACAAATATTAAAATCTTTATTTTAAAATTTTATAAGAGTGTTGCACATTGAATTCACCAACTGAGAAAAATAAATGTAACTGGCAAAACAGATTTTAAATTGAAAGACTGAGAGAGAAGTTATGTATGAATTTGTTAATATTCATAACGGTTGGAGGCTAGTTGATCAGATTTACGAGGGAAATCTAACCGAGGAGGCTAGGTGACGCTAGGAAGACGAGGCTCTTTCTACATGGACCGTCGAGAAGACAAGACGTAAACTGTATTTACTCTTCAGAAGTATTAGACAAAGGTTTTGTGAACTGGAGATTTCAAGATGAAGCAAGCAATAAGGGAAACGAATAATTAATATTACAAGTCGACAGTATTGAGAAAAGTTATTCATCATATTCTAAAAGAAGAAATCTACGACGAGAGAAAACGCTGCAAGTTACAAACTGAACATCGAACACGTAACTACGCAGAACGAAAGTTTGAAGAAGGGAGACTTAAACCATTGAAAATTCAACAATCTAGACAAGAATGATTAAGAATTTAGGTCGAAGGGGAAGAACTACGACTACAAACAATTGCGCGGTGAGAATGATGTTTTAAATTCACCATGATGGGAAGATAGCACTATACTGAACCTGTGAGATTCAGAAATGACCAGGATGACATAGCAGTATGCATAGCGAACTGCAGACCACTGCAGTTTTCGCTAACATAACGTTGCAAGCTACTACAAGGGAATTTCACGACATGGAGGTGATGTTACATGATGGAAAGAACTATGCAGACTACCGACTTCAAAGAACATCTAGATCTGAGAAGAAGAAGACGAGCGGATGCGTGATGGAGACGACAAGGAACCCAGGACTGATGGACGCGAGGCCAGCAGAGCAGAGGCGAGGAAGTGTCATCATCTTGCACGAGAGAAGTGGGACGCAAGCGGGCAGCCAGCTGATAATCTGTTCTGGAGACAGCACACCAGGTCGTTCAAATTTAATGCAGTCCACTCAAGGCCGAGGTGACATAACACAGCCAGACTGGAGCAGCACGCAGCATTTCAGAAACCATATTGTGACGTTACAAGGACACCAGAGTCATCAGGTCTGTCACCAACTATCTCAGAAAGAAGGTAGAAGAGTGCATTTTTCATATCTGTAGTTAGACTTTGTTTACGTTATTCCAGAATATTGACCAACATATTTGCATTTGTAACCTATGTTATTATTGTCTTGAAAGTTATAGTAAATTTTAGTAATTGCGATAGTTATTTTCATACGTCATTTGGACGTATTTAGAAGTCTTTATCGAAGATATTAGACATCGTTAGTATTTTTCATTGTCATTTTTAGAGCGTTAAAATTTTACTTGAGAACGATTTCGTTGCGATTGCGAACGTATATTCCGTAGATTTGTTGTAACATTGGAGAACTTAGTAGATTTGATGATATATTAGAGAATTTTGTATATTTGTGGAACGATTGAAGAACGATAATATATTTGCATTGAAACAAGAGAAATGAAGCACAACTTTGTGAGAAATAAATAAGTAATGTATCGGAGAAAGAATATAGTCATATGTTTGACGAAAGTAAATAGTTTATTACTTGAAGTGAGGAATGGAAGGACAGAGAATCCTATAAGCAAAGAATTTATTCATTTCAGAAACGAAATAAGATGTATAGAACGATATAGTTAACAGAAGTATTCTATATTGGCATTGATATAACTCTTGTATGCAAGAAATGTTATGACATTGTAAAACCCAGAATTTTGATGTACGGAAAAGAACAGTATGCCATAATTGAATCCATAACTGAACGAGAAACGTTGTTATAAAATGTTATGGATGTATATTTATCATGAAACGATACTGTAAGATGGAAGGAGAGAGATAAATATTTATTATGAATATAAACGTGAGGGAAGATTATTGTTATTTTCATAACAGACACAAGCAGACTTGAAATTCAGAATTAAGCGATAAATTGTAACAAAGTAATATGTGAAGCGAAGGAGGAATTATGTGGATAGTATTTGGACATAGCACGAGATGTATAATCGATAGAGGAGTTTGTAGTAGGGAGAGAGACGTATTCATGAACGTTATTACAGTTGTAATTTCTAGTAGGAATACTAAATACCATACTTTGATGAAAGTAGTTGATATGGAACGGTAGACGTTTGTGAACGTGCTAAGAAAAGGAAGGTTGATGAAATGCATTTGTATTGAAAAAGGCGTAACTAGAGACGCGATAATATGCAACGTGAGTAATTGAAGAAAGGTTCTGTAATATCTTGTGGTGAGCAAGAGAAGTCATATGTTGTATTTGGAGAAGAAGGAGTGTGGGAGTGAGGATTCATGCCACACACACTCGATTTTTGGTTGAAGTGCTTATCTGAACAGTCGTGCATTGTTAGTTTGTTTTATTATTAATTATTTAATTACCAGAGTTGTACACTAAAGTGATGAAATATTAACTTCACTGTTCGTATTTATGATTCACATGGACTTGACACACAAACACCTATTTTGACCAGTTCATTGTGTGAGATACGCAGAAAGTTGATGATTAACGTAAAGAAAGATGATAAGACAGGAGGAAAGTGATGAAATGAACTCTAATGAGTTAGAGACGGTTGTCTTATATCGAGCGGGACGCGATCATGTATAAAATGTAAATACGTTATTATTTTAGTATTAATTATTATTTATATTGTTACGGCTGTGAGTTTGTGTCATCGCTCGCCGCTTGAGTCACAACTGCCCCAGGGGCTGGGCTGTGGCTTGCCTCCTGTATTGCGCGCGCCTTATGCAACAGGGCTACTACAGACAAAGGGATAGTCCAGAAGATTCGTGACTGGACCAGCGGTGGAAACCTCGAGAAGCCGTGGACTCTGGATGGATCTAGAACCATTTATTGAGTCACCGGCCTGCTATATAAGAGTGACCCGTGAAGCAGTTGTTGATTGAGTTTTACGAGCTAGTGCGAGCGATTATCTTGTGCGACAGAAGTGTGGTGACGAAGTGCTGTGCGAGTTACGAAATCCTGTGACATTGTTTCTCCCAGCTTGTGAACAGCGTACATCAAGTGCTCGTAAGTAACTGTATTTTTTTGTACCTGGAAGAGGGGCAGGTAGCTTCTGCCAAGGCCACCGGACTCATTAGGACGGATTAACTTCTGTGGTCTGTTGCAAGTGAAAGGGGCTAAGAGCGCATAAGGAAGAGACTTGAGGAAACTGGAGAAGGCTCCTAATTGCTTGTATTTGCTGATTAGTGTAATTTTCTGGCCACAATAAAGTTAATTATTTCTTTAAGCAGTAATTGGTGTTGTGCTTTGTACCCCTACCGTAATCCAGTTAACAAAAGTGCCACTAGGGGGTGGCATGTAACAATTGGTGTCAGAAGCCGGATTACGAACTCAAGCACAACACCTGACGGTCCTGGTTTCAAAACCCGAGCAGGTCATTTTCTCTAATTTTCCTGAGTGCATGCCCTTTACAAGACAAACAACTAAAATGGAGGAGAAATTGGCAGCATTGCTTGAAAAGTTAAATGGCATGGAAACCAAGATGGGGGACGGCCAGAAGAAAATGGAGGACGGCCAGAAGAAGTTAGCCGAGAACCTAACTGCCAAACTAGAAGACGGCCAGAAGAAGTTAGCCAAGGAGCTAACTACCAAATTAGAAGACGGCCAGAAGAAGCTAGAAGACGGCCAGAAGAAGATGAAAGACGGTCAAAATAAGCTAGCGGAGGACCTGAAGAGGATAGAGGACGGCCAGAAGAAGATGGAAGACGGTCAGAATAAGTTGACACAGGACCTGAAGAAATTAGAACTGGGTCTGCGTGAGGAAGTCACGGCAGTGGAAAAGAAGTTCGACGCCTTACAAGTGGAAGTTGCCGAGCTGCGCCAACGCCCGCTGATGGGGGTGGAGGAGAAATTCAACGTCTTACAAAAGGAAGTTGCCGAGCTGTGCCAACGACCGCTGATGGGGGTGGAGGAGAAATTCAACGCCTTACAAGTGGAAGTTGCCGAGCTGTGCCAACGCCCGCTGATGGGGGTGGAGGAGAATTTCAACGCCTTACAAAAGGAAGTTGCCGAGCTGCGCCAACGCCCACTGACGGGGGTGGAGGAGAAATTCAACGCCCTAAGAGAGGAAGTTGCCGAGCTGCGCCAACGCCCGCCCACCGTTACACCGGGAATATTAGGAACGGGACATAGCAGAGTGACGCCCCCAACCTTCGACGGAAAGGCCCCGTGGAGCACCTACTTACGTCAGTTCGAGGCGGCCTGTTCCATAAATAACTGGAACAGCACAGAAAAGGCTACAGCTCTCATTGTAGCGCTGAGAGGTGACGCCCTTAACGTCCTTCAGGCCATCCCGACTGGATCCCAGGACTACGCTTCCCTGATCGCCCATATGGAGTCCCGATATGGAGATAGCCATCTTCAGCAGGCCTACCAGATACAGCTCCGGACCCGGGTACAGAAGAACGCGGAAACCCTGCAGGAGTTCGAGATGGACATCGCACGCCTCGTAAGGCTCGCCTACCCAACAGCGCCGGCCGACTTTCTGGAGCAGATAGCGACGCAGACTTTCACCGACGGGCTACGGGACTCGGACACTCAACAGGCGCTGCGTCTTGCGCGCAATAAGACCCTGGCAGATGCGCTGAGCCACGCACTTGAGTTCGAGACGGCAAAGCAGGTATCTAGAATGTGCGCGCGGGTGCGTCAGGTGGACGTTGACGAACCAGCCAAAGCCAACAAGACCAAGCCCCTGGCCGATGAACTGATGGAGGTGCTAGGCCGGTTCTTCAAGAGTCGCAGTACCACCAACAAAAACTTAGCCGAAGGACATCCGGTGAGGCGGCCCGGAAGAGGACTACCAACCTGCTGGACCTGCCGTAAGAGAGGCCACCTGAGCAAGGACTGCGGTGATCGCCGCCGCCAAGAGTTTCCGTCGGGACAGTCAGTCGTAGGGAAACCGCGCGGCCCAGGAAAGCAAGTATCAGCCAGCCATGAGGGGCGAAGGTTGGCTCAAGCCCCGGCAGTCCAAGTTCGTGTGACGCAGTTACGGAGGGATAAAAGCAGCCTGATGGTCAACGGATTCATCAACGGAGTGAGCTGGCCCATGCTAATCGACACGGGAGCATCGAGGACCATCGTCAGCCCCACCGTGATCCCGAAGTGGAGAGTGCAACCCACACAAAGGAACCTCCAGCTAATAACCGCGACCGGAGAGACCGCACCGGTACATGGCGAAGCATCACTGGAGTTCGTCATTGGTCGACGGGCGATAAAGCATCCAGTGCTTGTGGCTGACGTATCAAATGAAGTGATCATCGGACTGGACTTCCTGGACCAGAACAACATCATCTTGGATCTGAGTACCAACACTCTGCACTTCGGAAGGGAGGAACTTGCTTTGCGACCAGCACACGAGGCCGTCGCCGCACGACGAGTAAGGCTGAGAGAGGACGTCATCGTTCCCGCCAGGACGGAAGTCAGCGCTGCCGTAATTGTCGACGGAACAGCTGAGGGAGTGGCGGCTGTCATCGAACCAAAATATGAGGACATCCAGACAAAAGGGTTGCTAGTTGCCAAGACCCTCATCAACACGACGTCTCGGCCGTACGTCCGCCTGTCCAACCTGAACGACTACGACATTACGGTTCACCGGGACACCAACCTAGGAGTCTGCGAGCCCGTTACCTGGATTGCCCGCATCACAGATACGACGGACGGACACCTGCAGACGGACAACCGAAGAAGACGCGCCCTGCCAGAAGAACTACAGAAGCTGTACCAAGGATCCCAGGACCATCTAGACGAAGAGCAATCACGCCAACTTCAGGACCTGCTACGCGAATTCCAGGATGTCTTCTCCGTGGGGAGCAAAGACTTCGGCAGGACAAGCTTGGTCCAGCACAGAATCGACTTTGGGGACAGCGCACCGATAAGGGCCCCATTCCGACGTGTCCCGCTCGCCAAGCAAGCCGAAGTCGACCGGATGGTAGAAGAGATGAAGGAGCAAGGGGTGATCGAGCCATCACATAGTCCTTGGAGTTCTCCGGTCGTGCTAGTGAAGAAGAAGGACGGCTCCACCAGGTTCTGCGTGGACTACAGGCGGGTGAACGACGTCACGAAAAAGGACAGCTACCCTCTACCCCGGATCGACGACACGCTGGACACCATATCAGGATCAAGATGGTTCTCCACCTTGGATTCGAAGAGTGGCTACTGGCAGGTGGAGGTCCACCCGAAGGACCGCGAGAAAACGGCGTTCTCTGTGGGCAGCGGGCTCTGGCAGTTCACCGTCATGCCATTCGGTCTGTGCAACGCCCCTGCAACCTTCGAAAGGCTAATGGAGTCCATTCTGAGGGGACTACACTGGAAGACCTGCCTGGTATACCTAGACGACGTCATCGTTCTGGGGAGGAGCTTCGAGGAGCACTACAGCAACCTGAAGGAGATCTTGTTGAAGCTACGGGCTGCCCAGCTGAAGTTGAGCCCCAAGAAGTGTCAGCTCTTCCAGAAGCGGGTCCAGTACCTTGGGCATATCGTCTCCGAGGAAGGGGTGCGCACCGACCCAGAGAAGACCGCAGCTGTGAGGGAGTGGCCAGTTCCGAAGGACAAGTCGCAACTACGAAGCTTCCTGGGACTCTGCACTTATTATCGTCGCTTCGTGAGAGGATTCGCCAACATCGCCAAACCTTTACATCGACTGACTGAGAAGGACCAACTCTTCACGTGGACAGCAGAATGCCACAGTGCCTTCGAACAACTCAAGCAGGCTCTGTGCGCCGCGCCTATTCTGGCCTACCCCAGACCTGGAACAAGGTTCATCGTCGATACCGATGCCAGCGACTTTGGCATAGGGGGGATCCTGTCGCAAGTAGTGGACGGCGAGGAGAGAGTAGTGGCCTACTTCAGCAAGGCCTTGTCAAAGCCAGAAAGGAACTACTGCGTCACCAGGAAGGAGCTGCTCGCCATCGTGAAGACCATTGAACACTTCCACAAGTACCTGTACGGGCAAGAATTTCTCATCAGGACCGACCATGCATCCCTGCGGTGGCTCCTGAACTTCAAGCAGCCCGAGGGTCAACTCGCGCGGTGGTTAGAGAGACTTCAACAGTACAACTTTGAGATTCAGCACAGGAAAGGCCAACTGCATTCTAACGCCGACGCCCTGTCACGAAGACCGTGCCCCGAAGACTGCACCTTCTGTGCCCGAAGGGAGGAGAACACCGGGATACTGTGCCGACGGACTACTGTGGAACTTCAAGGGAACTGGAGCCGCGAATCTTTCACGCGGGCACAAGCAGAGGATGATGACCTGGGACTGATAGCCGAATGGAAGAGGGCCTGTGTCCCCAGACCCGGGTGGAACATTGTGAGTGACTGCAGCCCAAAGTTTAAGTCCTACTGGGCACAGTGGGACTCGCTGATTGTAAGGGATGGCCTCATCTGCCGTACCTGGGAGAGCACCGACGGGAAGACATCTCGGGAACAAGTCGTCGTTCCAAAGGCTATGACGGAGGAAGTCCTGAAGGAAGTTCATGGAGGATCATCTGGTGGACACCTAGGGATAAAGAAGACCCTGGAGAAGCTGAGAGAGCGGTTCTACTGGATCGGATGCCGAACAGACGTGGAGAACCACTGCGCGAGGTGCCACGATTGCGCAGCCAGCAAGGGCCCAGGACGAAGACGACGGGGTCCACTGAAGACCTACAAAGTGGGCGGCCCCATGGAGAGAGTGGCCATCGATGTTGCTGGGCCATTCCCGTTAAGCGAGGCAGGGAACCGCTACATATTAGTCGTCAGCGACTACTTTACCAAATGGCCGGAGGCGTATGCGCTCCCTAACCAAGAAGCCGCGACGATTGCAGAGACCCTGGTGAAGGAATTCGTCAGCCGGTACGGGGTACCCCAGGAGCTGCACTCCGACCAAGGGAGGAACTTCGAGTCGCAGGTGTTCCAGAACCTATGCCAGCTGCTGGGAATCCGGAAGACAAGGACAACGCCACTACACCCTCAGTCCGACGGGATGGTAGAGCGATTCAATCGCACCATCGAGAACCATCTTCGAATAGTCGTCAGCGAGCACCAGAGGGATTGGGACAAACATCTTCCACTATTTCTCCTGGCCTACCGCGCCGCCGTGCATGAAGCCACCGGGTGCACACCAGCCCGGGCCATGTTTGGGAGGGAGCTCCGTCTACCTGTCGATCTTGCCTTTGGCCGACCTGGGAATGATCCGATCCCGGTAAGCCAGTATTGTCAAGAACTGGTCGACCAACTGGAGGACGTGCACGCGTTCGCGAGGAGGAAACTGCGGATCGAGACCGACAGAATGAAGACCCGATACGACCAGCAGACGGATGCCGGCGGATTCCACGAGGACGACCTGGTCTGGCTCTTCAACCCATTACGGAAGAAAGGCCTGTCACCCAAACTGCAGAAGTCCTGGGAGGGCCCGTACCGAGTCGTGAAACGGATCAACGATGTCGTCTACAGGATCCAGCGGAGCCCGGGGGCGAAGATGAAGATCGTGCATCGAGATCGCCTGGCAGCCTACGGAGGGACACAGACGGACCAATGATTGATCGGGACGATCAGCCTTTTTAGGAAGGGGGTGGTGTTACGGCTGTGAGTTTGTGTCATCGCTCGCCGCTTGAGTCACAACTGCCCCAGGGGCTGGGCTGTGGCTTGCCTCCTGTATTGCGCGCGCCTTATGCAACAGGGCTACTACAGACAAAGGGATAGTCCAGAAGATTCGTGACTGGACCAGCGGTGGAAACCTCGAGAAGCCGTGGACTCTGGATGGATCTAGAACCATTTATTGAGTCACCGGCCTGCTATATAAGAGTGACCCGTGAAGCAGTTGTTGATTGAGTTTTACGAGCTAGTGCGAGCGATTATCTTGTGCGACAGAAGTGTGGTGACGAAGTGCTGTGCGAGTTACGAAATCCTGTGACATTGTTTCTCCCAGCTTGTGAACAGCGTACATCAAGTGCTCGTAAGTAACTGTATTTTTTTGTACCTGGAAGAGGGGCAGGTAGCTTCTGCCAAGGCCACCGGACTCATTAGGACGGATTAACTTCTGTGGTCTGTTGCAAGTGAAAGGGGCTAAGAGCGCATAAGGAAGAGACTTGAGGAAACTGGAGAAGGCTCCTAATTGCTTGTATTTGCTGATTAGTGTAATTTTCTGGCCACAATAAAGTTAATTATTTCTTTAAGCAGTAATTGGTGTTGTGCTTTGTACCCCTACCGTAATCCAGTTAACAAAAGTGCCACTAGGGGGTGGCATGTAACAATATTATATTTTGGAACATAAGATTTAATATTGAAGACTTTAGCGATTGTATTATGTAGGGAGTATATTTGTTGCGATGAGCGGTAAAGCCTAAATTTAGTAAACAGGTAGGACAGATGTCACCCCCCCCCCCCTTCCTACACACTCGCTATCTCGCTCAGCTCGACAGACTCCCTAGAGGGCCTGCCAACCTGAAGGAAACTTACCAACGGCGACCCCAAGACATCCTTTACGGGACTTGATGGTTTTGCCTCGGCGGCCGGTGTTGACGACGTATTCGGGTGACACCCTCAGATGGACAAGAGAGGAAAATACATCGTTTTATCCACAAGCTTGAAAAGTGGAAGACTTACCTGGTGAGGATTCATTCCACCTCAGCTGTCTTGAGGGTCCAAAAAATAAAAGGGGTCAGTATTATAAAATATCAAAAAATATAAAAATAGGAACTACATTCTTTAGGGACATATTTCAATTACAAAGAGTTTTCATCATGAATGAAATAATTGCCCTCGAAAGGAAAGTCACAAGGTCAGTAACACTGTGGCACGGCAGACCACTTAACATGCTTTAAGACGCCAACGGAAAATACGAGATCAACAGGTACACAAAAGGTAAAATCTTATAATTATAAATCAGGTACACAAGGGAATGTTATCCTTAGTCAAATGAATTTATATAAGCCCTGAACTAGGAAACGCGTGCACACAAATCCCCAGACCCAACACAACATGAAATGCCACGGCAAGGGTTGTGCAATACCAGCATGAAGTTACAAGTTACACCCGGAATGGGAATAAGTTACCAACATACGTACGAACACATCCTGGACAACGTAAAAGGAAAAGAAAACGAAATTAAATGAAAACACTACATTTCGAATGACAAACTCCCGAAAACGGAGCGGACGGTGTCACACGACCATCATGGGCCTCGACGCGAACTAGACACTCGAAATGGCGGATCCATAACGGTACACCAAGGACGGTTGCACCATATGGGTGCTACTCCCAAAATTTGGGATTTGAACCAATCCCATAGGTTAAACAGAGATACAACAAATATTGGAAATTCAAAAATGAAACGCACAGGGGCGTAAAGGAGGACAACCAAGGCAAAAGCGTTACGTAATAACAACTAGCACGTGGACGTAAGGTGATGCAAATACCTGGAACAGGAACCCCTTAAAACTAAAATAATAAACATTCTACATGGCTGTAATCGGGAAAATTCCAAGAAGCGTGATCACAGAAAGTAACTGAATAAATTGGGACCCAAACTAAAGGACGCACATGGTTGCACAACAAGGTAAATCCTCGCCCAAAACAAGAGAGACTTCCCACCATGAAAACTACTTCCGAAGAAGGGAAAATAGATAAACAATTCATATATTAAACAGAGGGAGAAATCAACCCATTAAATCGGACGAAGTTCAACCAGTTGCGCCGTACCCACGAGGTACGTAATTCCACGACGCAATACACAGAAAGACCAAAACAAGGCCCCGAAAATAGGTAGATTAACAACAAATACAATATCACACTTCCTGGAACTTACCTGTGCCACTACATGTTAAGAAAACTAAAAAACTAAATAAATAATATCGTTCCACGAGGAAGCTGATACCTGTCCTATAGGCCCGGGGTATCCGAACCCCTGGGAGATGTTTCCTTTATGAAAGTCAGACACCAAGAGAGAGAGTTCGCACGCAAACATTCAACATATATCAAAAAGGCACGATAATTTCTAAAGAGCAGTAGTAGCACACACGCACACTAGAATCCCCTGGCTTTCTTGAACGTAGTCCATAAGACACTTCCGTGTTCACTTCCGTGAGAGTTGGCCACACTGGTCGGTCGCTGTGCGCTCGTCACTTGTCATCTCCCGGCGTTCGATACATCTCGCGATGATCCTGGTTGGAACGATCGATACAGGCGATGTTGATTTCATAAATGCGTAAATCCAAAGTTATTTTGAGGTTAGGGAACACATTAATTCCAGAATCAGTGCACATCAGGTCCAGAGTATACCTCGCGTGTTTAGACTGCGAGTGCGACGTTATATGCAGGAAAATTTCGTCGACAAGGTGTCCACAGTTTGAATTTGCAACAGTTTGCATAGGCCGCAATGTTCTTCAGTTTTGAGGTGAGTGAAGGAATTTATGAAGCGTTCGCTCCAACTGGAAATACAGGGACGGGTAAATTTGGCAGGAAAGAATATCTTAGGTTAGGTATATTTTTATGTCAGCTAAGTGGCGTGGAACACGTCACAACAGACACAACTGTCATAAATTGAACTATGTATTTATTTAAATATTATATAGCAAAAGATACTTGTTGGATTAGTATAAAGATGCAAGAAAGACACTTATTGAGCGCATCAGGCCTAAGTGAGGCACATATAATTATTTTATTTTACTCTTGGTGAAGGGAACATAATTTTTGTCATGTGATAATTTATTATTAATAATTGGCAAGAACATTTTTATTCTTGCTGAGTTTTTTTGAACTGTTTCTTTGATTCGATTCTTAATTACACTAGAACGATACCGCTAGCTAGATGCACACAGATGATCGACGACTTACCTTAACGCCCGAGAGCCGAGTTGCTCGGTAATGCTCTACGTTTATTTGTTTATTTTTTCTGTACTGTATGCAGCTAGTTAGTAGTACAGTTAGAGATGTATATATGTGTTCCTACGCTTCCCTAGTCATCAGTCCGGTGAGGGATGTTCAACTCATAGCCGGGTGTTGACATTCTCACGATCCTTTTACCATCTGTGCGATTTGGGACTGTGCTCTAGAGGAATTCGGGCGCAGTACATTTGCTGTAATTCATCGTCACTGATATTATTTCGTTCTTGAGAGCTTCCAGAGTACGCGGATTGTCTCTCTACACCTTTTGTTCCAGATTCCCGCACAAATAAAATTGCAGGGCGCTGAAACGTACGAACACATTTACTGAAAATCTTCTTCTTGAGAACGTAAGTTTCCACTAGAAAAATTCTATGTTTTGTTCTGTACCTAATCCTGTTCACGGGATACGAGATGGCTAGAGTACTTTACCCCAAACCCTAATTATCTCAACTATGGTATGTTGCCAGCTCCGTATGCTATTACAGCATCCGGTGCTCCCCGACGCACTCTTGTGTAGTCGATAAATGTATGTCATCTGGCGGCGACTGAACGCTCTACATCCGTCACACGGCCCCAGCGAGGTACCGTTCTATGGAGAAGGGCCTCGCTGTATATTTACATATAATTTCCCTATCGCAAGGCCGAATTTACAAACAATTCTAGATTTCTTTAACAAGAAAATCCATGTTCCTTTGCAGCATTCTGCGATTGCATGAGATACAGCTAGTTGGAATATAAATACACACAACATTGTAAACGTTGCAATTCAGCTTTCAGTTTAGTGTACACCCCTGGTTTACTCCCACCATCACTAATGCATTGGGGCCGATATCCTAGATGTTAGGCTCCTTAAAACAACAATAATAGTAGTGTGTTTTGGCCGGTTCTGGCCCCTCCTCCTCCTCACCCTCCTCACAGGATGGCGGCAGCCCGATAACTCCCGAACCCGTGGTCGGATTTTGACGAATGAAGTGTCATTGAACTCGGGCTGACACCCCCTTTCCTATGAACAACATATTTCAACCTCAAAAATAAAATCTACCCTACTAGGGGGTGAAATTGTAATTTTTTAGAGAATCTCTCTTTCCAATTGCAACATGTGAGAGTTGGAATGCCGATATGGAATGAAACGTTGTTCTACATAAAGTGCATGTGTTTGGTGGAAAGGCACTATGAATTAGCATGCCCACTCATGGCTTTTGAAGAGGGTGGGGGAGCGGTTCCCTGTGGACGGGTCCTTGTTGACAGGTCCCTGTGGACGGGTCATTGTTGCCGGGTCATTGTGGACGAGTCCTTGTGGACAAGTCCTTGTGGACAAGTCTTTGTGGACAAGTCCTTGTGGACAGGTCCTTGTGGATGAGTCCTTGTGGATGAGCCCCTTTGGACTGATCCCTTTTGGACCGGTTCCTGCGGACTGGCTCATGAATTTATTTAAATTATGTCAAAGGGCCTAACTACATTTCGCGTGTGTTGAACTGACGTTGTTCACTAATCCCCTGTGAGAGTTTGAATGCCGATATGGAATGAAACGTTGCTCCACACAAGAGACATGTTTTCGGTGGATAGCCACTATGAATTAACATGCTTGTTTTTTTTTGTTTTTGTTTTTTACGCATGCCCACTCATAGCTTTTGTAAGAGGGCAGGCTTTTTAAAAGCCACGAGTGGTGATCAAAAAGTATTTTAAGTGACGCTTGTCGATTGGCAAACCAATAATCAAAGAGGGATATGTCAGGCCTTGAGGTGATAGCCCCTTTTGATTGATCCCTGTTGATTGATCTCTGTTGATTTGTCCCTTTGGACTGGTCTCTGTTGACTAGCCCCTTTTGGACGGGCCCTTTTTAACAGGGGGTCATTTTTGATGGATCCTTTTTGACAGGTCCTTTTTGACGGGTCCCTGTTGACGAGTCATTGCTGACGGGTCCTTGTTGATGAGTCCCTGTGGACAGGTCATTGTTGACGGGTCCCTATTGACAGGTCATTGTTGACTGGTCATTGATGACAGGTCATTGTTGACGGGTCATTGTTGATGGGTCCTTGTTGACAAGTCCCTGTTGATGGGTCCCTGTGGAAGGGTCCCTTTAGACCGGCCCCTTTGGACTGGTCCCTATGGACCGGCCCATGAAATTTATCCAAATTATATCAAAGGGCCTAACTACATTTGTGTGTAAAGCAGTGTGTTGAACTGACGTTGTTCACCAGTCCTTACTACTACAATTGGATAACGATATGAAAGGAATTGATTAACTAGACATGAGTTAACTACCAACGAAACACTTTGGCGACTCTGCTTGTTATTGACCAATGAGTAGGGTTTTAGAAAAACTGTTTGCTATTTTGGGTTATATACAAAAAATGCTTAGACCTTTTGAGTGACTATGTTTGCTAAACAAGACATTATACCAGACACGATTAGGATTCTTATGTTGCTCAGACAAGGAAAGAATTTCTACAGAATCTGTTGACACTGAATATAGATTTAGGTATTAGGAAGTCATTTTGAAGGCCTTTGTCTGGAGCGTGGCACTCCATGAAAGTAAAACTTAGACAATTGGTGTAGCAGAAAAGTGGAGAATTGAAGTGTTTGAAATGTGGTGTTACAGGAGAATGATGAAGATTAGATGGGTAAATAGGGTTACTAACAAAGAGGTATTAAGACGAGTGGGGGAGAAGAGATGTATCTGGCGACTGTTAATGAAGTAAAGAGATAGGTTGGTAGAACACGTACTAAGACACCCAAGAATAGCAAACTTAGTTAAGGAAGAAAGGTTCGAGGACGAGAACTGTAGGGGTAGACCAAGTTTAGAATATGTTAAACAGATAGCCTTGAATGTAGGGTGTGGTAGCAATATAGAGATGAAACGATTAGCTCGGGACAGATAGGCGCTGAGATCTGCATCAAACCAGTCAAAGGACTAAAGTCTCAAACAACAACATGTAAGTTCACTAAAATAATGTTGTGTAACGGTATATGTTAGTCAACGAACAGTAATGCATTACTAAAACCCATGACACGATACCTAAGAGCTTTTCTAAAATGATTTTAAAATGCCTTTAACCCTATATTGAACACCCAGTTCACAAGACTCATAACTGCAATGTTATGGTAAAACAAAACAAAATCTATATTTCAAAACAAGCAAGTGGTTTAGTCAATGTATACTAGAAAAAGTTTTGTAAACACTCAAGTCCTCAAGACTAATTAAATTAGTAACTGTCAGGTGACCGAGTGGTTAAGGTGTTTGACTTAAGATCAAACTTTCTGTATAAGGAAGCAAGGGTTCGAATCCCTTACCTGACATAACTATTGCCTTGACATGGCTTGGCCACACTGCATTATTATGACACTCGGTACACAAACCATAGATATAGTGTATTGTTTAAGGCCACTCTCTTTCTGAACATAGTCAGAGACTGTTGATGGTTAACAATTGTATTAATAGTGGGACATGGGGATAGTAATTAAGAAAAACAGACAATACCCATACAATATTTTTATTAAATTCATTTTATAATAGTTACACACTGAATTCAAGTCTATCTCTTTACCATTGTTCTATATAGATTTTTAAACACAACGCTTGTTGTAGATCCTTTTACAACTTTCTCCAGGTACTCTTGCTCTTAAAAACTGGGGAAGCCGCAATGGTTTTATAAACATAAAACCCTCATCCTCTTCTTTTTCATAATTATCATCATCATCATCATCATCATTATGAATATTATCATCAAAATTATTATAGTCATTGTCACCATCATTATCATCATCATCATCATTCTCAACATCACTAGAACTATCCAATTCCTCTTGTTTGTTTTCCACAGGGACCTCTTGTAGAGTCTGCGTTGCTTTTGATAGTGTTAAGGGTTTTTTGAACGATGGTATTTGTCCTAACATGTCTTTTTGAGGTGATGATGAATGCTTTTTAACAAACAATGCACTATCTTGAGCAGCAATATATTTTTCTTGGACTTGCTTTTTTACCTGGGTTAGAGTATTTTGCGTATTTAAATGTGTATTAATTTGAGATTCACAATGATGTTCTTTTGAAGTAAGTACGTTGGAGTCTTTTGTTTTAATCATTCCTCGACACTTTTTGGATCGTTGTTTTGAACATCGCCAAATAACAGTTCCATCTTTATTGGTTGTTTTTACAATATATGTATATCCTTTATAGAAGACACATGGCTTGCCATGACTGGTTGTTGAGACTTCCATATCAACTAATACATATGAATTAAATTTTAGTAAAGTCACATGAACAATCTTTAGATTACAAGTGATTTACACACACACACACACACACACACACTTTCCTAAATGTCAAGATTTATGGATGTTGTTTTCCGCCAACAGCTGCTTACTGCGTATGACAAGGCTGGAGACTGGTAAGTGAGACGGTCTTTCACGATGTGAACACTGTAACAGGCAGTAGTCAACTGACAATATTCTTATACCCTAGTCAAGGTTAACAGGTACTTACTGCGTATGACAAGACCGTACACTCGTAGGTTAGACCGTATTTTTTGTTTGTTGCTAAGGATCCCATATATACCCTAGACATGTTAGTTCTGAACACTTAGTGGTTAATTGTATATATTGAATTTAAATACACAGCTCATACAAGCACGTTTTGCGGATGGGAGGGGTGAGAGGCTGGCAAAAAAGGAAATGTTTTAGTTTAATGAAACGTCATGTCCTAGTAGGCGTGATTTATAGTAGACGCAATTGATAGTAGACGTAATTGATAGTAGGTGTAATCGATACTAGACGTGATTAATAGTAGACGTCAATTGATACTAGGCGTGATTGATAGTAGGCGTGAATTGTAGTAAGCGCGATTTATAGTAGACGCAAATGATAGTAGGCGCGATTGATAGTAGGCGTGATTGATAGTAGACGCGATTGATAGTAGGCGCAATTTGACATGGGCGCGACTCAGATCATTTTTGATATCATAAAGTTACAGTGTCAATGTTTATACAAAGTACAAGGTAGAGGGTATTTTAAGACATAACCTCAGCTCACTTAACATAACCTAACTTTACCTAACCTAACTTTGTCACGTGACATGTTCTACAAGTTTAGACTTGCTTTAAGACTGATTATGACGTCATAGATTGATGGGAGGGGTGAGAGGCTGACAAAAAAGGAAATGTTCTGGTTTAATGAAACATCATGTCCTAGTAGGCGCGATTTATAGTAGACGCAATTGATAGTAGGCGCGATTAATAGTAGACGCAATTGATAGTAGACGTGATTGATAGTAGGCGTGATTTGACATGAGCGCGATTTATAGTAGACGCGAAAGATAGTAGGCGCGATTGATAGTAGGCGTAATTAGACATGGGCGAGATTTATAGTAGACGCAATTGATAGTAGGCGCGATTGATAGTAGGTGTAATTGGTAGTAGGCGCGATTTGACATGAGCGCGATTTATAGTAGACGCAAATGATAGTAGGCGTGATTGATAGTAGACGCAATTGATACTAGGCGTGATTGATAGTAGGCGTGATTTGTAGTAAGCGCATTTCATAGTAGGCTCAATTGATAGTAGATGCAATTGATAGTAGACGTGATTGATAGTAGGCGCGATTGATAGTAGACGTGGTTGATATGGACGCGACTTAGATCATTTTTGATATTACAAAGTAACAGTGTCAATGTTTATACAAAGTACAAGGCAGAGAGGGGGTATTTTAAGACTTAACCTCAGCTCACCTAACATAACCTAACTTTACCTAACCTAACTTTCTCACGTGACATGTTCTACAAGTTTAGACTTGCTTTAAGGCTGACTATGACTATGACGTCATAGATTGATGAGAGGGGTGGGAGGCTGACAAAAAAGGAAATGTTTTGGTTTAATGAAAAGTCATGTCCTAGCAGACGCGATTGGTAGTAGACGCAATTGATAGTAGACGCGATTAATGGTAGGCGCAATTGATAGTAGGTGTGATCAGGTACTTACTGCATATCAAAAGGCTGTACACTCGTGTGTTAGACACTCTATCTTGTTAAGGACCCCTATATATTCCCTATACAAGGCTATACATGTTAGTTCGAAACACTTAGTGGTTATTTGTATTTTAAATTTATATACACAGGTTATACAAGCACGTTTTTTCACACAGTAAAATTTTGTCAAATAGCCACATGCGACACGCAAAGTATGTTTCCGCTATCTAGCGGTGACTATGGAAACTACCTGAACATATCCTAATCTAATCCTAGCTAACTTCACCTGACGTGACCATACCGGTTTGTAAGCAACAACAACAACACACTAAGATTCCATGAATTCCAGAGTACTTTTAGATTAATTATCGACTCTCAACTCTTATAACCATGTCTATCCCACTCTGTCAAAAACACGATTTTTTTTTTAAATTTTTGCTTGATGTCAATACTTAAGTGATAATGGGTTTTCCGATCCTATCACTATAAATTCATTACCCCCACTCTTATCTCGGTCTCGACAACAACCATGCCTATTTTTATTATGTCAGATGATGTAATGTTCGAGTGCAAAGTGGGTGTAAAAGTGAGTGCAAAGTGAGTGCAAAAAGTGAGTGCAAAGTAAGTGTAAAAGTAGTTGTAAAAGTGAGTGCAAAGTGAGTGCAAAAGTGAGTGCAAAAGTGGGGTGTAAAAGTAGTACCCTATTTGTAATGGCTTATTTGACAAGTTATTTTGTGGTACCCTATTCGTAATGGCTTAGTTCACAAGTTGTTTTTGTCAATGTATTTAGAGGATATTTCTCTTGTTCATGGAAAGTATCTCAGCCCATTTATGATAGCATAATGCTTACCGTCATGGTTGTAAGCAACAACAACACACTAAAATTCCAAGAATCCAAACTACTCTAAGGTTAATGATGGTCTCTCAACTCCATTCCACGCCTAGTCAAAAACATTATACATTTCAAATTTTTCAAAAAAGGTAAATTGAGAAAGTAGGCTATATATTTAAACTAAAAAATCATATGCTAACTCCAACACCTACGTCTATCCCATTCTCAGTCAAAAAAATATATATATTCTTTAAATTTTTCCAAAAAATATTTGGAAAGTAGACTATAATTTGAAAACTAATCATCCTAAAAAGTCATATATATAGACTCAAACCAATGGCTTTTATGTCCTTAATCGTTAGAACAAAACATGGAATTTGACATTTTTCCAAATATTGATCATTTTTAAACATGGGCTATATTTTTTAAACTATGAATTACACAAAAAATGTGTTTGACATAAAAATGACAGGTATTTACCCCCTCTACCCACAAACCAAGTCCCAGGTCTCTGGGACAAAATCCAAAAAGGTTCAATTTTGAAAGTAGACGATATTTTGAAAACTAATCATTCTAAAAAGTCATATATAGACTCAAACAAATGTCCTTTAAGTCCCTTAACGTTAGAACAAAACTTAACATTTTTTCATTTAAAAAAAAAAGTCTAATTTTCAAAATTGCCTATATTTTGAAAACTAAGAATTAGTTCCAAAATGGCGGTCGTAGCTTAACTCAACCTAACCTAACCCTACGAGGTGTGATCAAAAAGTTCCAAAATGGCTGCCGTAGCTTAACTTAACCTTTGATTGATCCCTGTTGATTGACTCCTTTTGATTGATCTCTGTTGATGTATCCCTTTGGACTGGTCCCTGTTGACTAGCCCCTTTGGACGGGTCCTTTTTAAAGGGGGAGTCATTTTTTACGGGTCCCCGGAGGACGGGTCCTTGTTGACGGGTCCCTGTGGGCGGTTCCTTTGGACTGATCCTTATGGACTGGCCCGCGCATTTCGTCCAAATTATATCAAAGGGGCCCGCCCACAGGGACCCGTCAACAAGGACCCGTCCTCCGGGGACCCGTAAAAAAATGACTCCCCCTTTAAACACGACCCGGCCAAAGGGGCTAGTCAACAGGGACCAGTCCAAAGGGATACATCAACAGAGATCAATCAAAAGGGGTCAATCAACAGGGATCAATCAAAGGTTAAGTTAAGCTACGGCAGCCATTTTGGAACTTTTTGATCACACCTCGTAGGGTTAGGTTAGGTTGAGTTAAGCTACGACCGCCATTTTGGAACTAATTCTTAGTTTTCAAAATATAGGCAATTTTGAAAATTATACTTTTTTTGAAAAAATGAAAAAATGTTAAGTTTTGTTCTAACGTTAAGGGACTTAAAGGACATTTGTTTGAGTCTATATATGACTTTTTAGAATGATTAGTTTTCAAAATATCGTCTACTTTCAAAATTGAACCTTTTTGGATTTTGTCCCAGAGACCTGGGACTTGGTTTGTGGGTAGAGGGGGTAAATACCTGTCATTTTTATGTCAAACACATTTTTTGTGTAATTCATAGTTTACAAAATATAGCCCATTTTTAAAAATGATCAATATTTGGAAAAATGTCAAATTCCATGTTTTGTTCTAACGATTAAGGACATAAAAGCCATTGGTTTGAGTCTATATATATGACTTTTTAGGATGATTAGTTTTCAAATTATAGCCTACTTTCCAAATATTTTTTGGAAAAATTTAAAGAATATATATATTTTTTTTGACTGAGAATGGGATAGACGTAGGTGTTGGAGTTAGCATATGATTTTTAGTTTAAATATATAGCCTACTTTCTCAATTTACCTTTTTTGAAAAATTTGAAATGTATAATGTTTTTGACTAGGCGTGGAATGGAGTTGAGAGACCATCATTAACCTTAGAGTAGTTTGGATTCTTGGAATTTTAGTGTGTTGTTGTTGCTTACAAACATGACGGTAAGCATTATGCTATTATAAAAAGGGCTGAGATACTTTCCATGAACAAGAGAAATATCCTCTAAATACATTGACAAAAACAACTTGTGAACTAAGCCATTACGAATAGGGTACCACAAAATAACTTGTCAAATAAGCCATTACAAATAGGGTACTACTTTTACACCCCACTTTTGCACTCACTTTTGCACTCACTTTGCACTCACTTTTACAACTACTTTTACACTTACTTTGCACTCACTTTTTGCACTCACTTTGCACTCACTTTTACACCCACTTTGCACTCGAACATTACATCATCTGACATAATAAAAATAGGCATGGTTGTTGTCGAGACCGAGATAAGAGTGGGGGTAATGAATTTATAGTGATAGGATCGGAAAACCCATTATCACTTAAGTATTGACATCAAGCAAAAATTAAAAAAAATATATATATATCGTGTTTTTGACAGAGTGGGATAGACATAGTTATAAGAGTTGAGAGTCGATAATTAATCTAAAAGTACTCTGGAATTCATGGAATCTTAGTGTGTTGTTGTTGTTGCTTACAAACCGGTATGGTCACGTCAGGTGAAGTTAGCTAGGATTAGATTAGGATATGTTCAGGTAGTTTCCATAGTCACCGCTAGATAGCGGAAACATACTTTGCGTGTCGCATGTGGCTATTTGACAAAGTTTTACTGTGTGAAAAAACGTGCTTGTATAACCTGTGTATATAAATTTAAAATACAAATAACCACTAAGTGTTTCGAACTAACATGTATAGCCTTGTATAGGGAATATATAGGGGTCCTTAACAAGATAGAGTGTCTAACACACGAGTGTACAGCCTTTTGATATGCAGTAAGTACCTGATCACACCTACTATCAATTGCGCCTACCATTAATCGCGTCTACTATCAATTGCGTCTACTACCAATCGCGTCTGCTAGGACATGACTTTTCATTAAACCAAAACATTTCCTTTTTTGTCAGCCTCCCACCCCTCTCATCAATCTATGACGTCATAGTCATAGTCAGCCTTAAAGCAAGTCTAAACTTGTAGAACATGTCACGTGAGAAAGTTAGGTTAGGTAAAGTTAGGTTATGTTAGGTGAGCTGAGGTTAAGTCTTAAAATACCCCCTCTCTGCCTTGTACTTTGTATAAACATTGACACTGTAACTTTGTAATATCAAAAATGATCTAAGTCGCGTCCATATCAATCACGTCTACTATCAATCGCGCCTACTATCAATCACGTCTACCATCAATTGCATCTACTATCAATTGAGCCTACTATGAAATGCGCTTACTACAAATCACGCCTACTATCAATCACGCCTAGTATCAACTGCGTCTACTATCAATCACGCCTACTATCATTTGCGTCTACTATAAATCGCGCTCATGTCAAATCGCGCCTACTACCAATTACACCTACTATCAATCGCGCCTACTATCAATTGCGTCTACTATAAATCTCGCCCATGTCTAATTACGCCTACTATCAATCGCGCCTACTATCTTTCGCATCTACTGTCACTGTTACGCTTCCTATATTACAAGAAGTACTCTGTATCAGCCATCCGTTGTAGAATTCCTTACTCTAACTTGTTGTCAGAATTCCAAATGACTAAACTTTCAACACGCAGGCTTATTGCTCAGCAGATATATTTATATAAAATTATCAATGGTATCTCAGACACGAGTGAAACTTTAGAGCAAATAAATTTCAATGTGAGAAAGAAATGTCTCCGAAAACGAGAACTCTTAATAGTTAAAAAATCTAATACAAATTTCCATAAAAATTCACCGATATTGAATAAGTGCTGTACTTACAACAGGCTCTCAGCTGACAACAATTTAGATTTTGGAATGTCCTTGCTAAATTATAGAAGGCAATCACACGTAGTTTTAGATGTCAAATGATTCATTATAACGTAGATATTAAATTTAGGTTTAACTTTCTTACCATCTTCCATTGCTATTGTATTAGTACCTTAAGATATGTATCTAGTTTTACATTATGTGACCAAATATTAAAAATCATGCTTTATTTACTGTTATTGTGACTTGAACTTGTGTATATTCCTTGTTAACAATTTCTTTTTGTTTTAAATTTAAGTTTTAATTTTTAATCTTCAATTTTTAATTTTCAATTTTTATTTTGTATTCTAATGTATTTTTTATCTTGTATCTTAATGTATTTTCATGTATTATCTGTGTGTAAACAATTGTTTAATTGTTTGCTACTGTAATTGGGGCACTGCCCTGTTGTGGCAATAAATAAATAAATAAATAAATAAATAAATAAATAAATCGCGCTCATGTCAAATCACGCCTACTATCAATCACGTCTACTATCAATTGCGTCTACTATTAATCGCGCCTACTATCAATTGCGTCTAATATAAATCGCGCCTACTAGGACATGACGTTTCATTAAACCAGAACATTTCCTTTTTTGTCAGCCTCTCACCCCTCCCATCAATCTATGACGTCATAATCAGTCTTAAAGCAAGTCTAAACTTGTAGAACATGTCACGTGACAAAGTTATGTTAGGTAAAGTTAGGTTATGTTAAGTGAGCTGAGGTTATGTCTTAAAATACCCTCTACCTTGTACTTTGTATAAACATTGACACTGTAACTTTATGATATCAAAAATGATCTGAGTCGCGCCCATGTCAAATTGCGCCTACTATCAATCGCGTCTACTATCAATCACGCCTACTATCAATCGCGCCTACTATCATTTGCGTCTACTATAAATCGCACTTACTACAAATCACGCCTACTATCAATCACGCCTAGTATCAATTGCGTCTACTATTAATCACGTCTAGTATCGATTACACCTACTATCAATTACGTCTACTATCAATTGCGTCTACTATAAATCACGCCTACTAGGACATGACGTTTCATTAAACTAAAACATTTCCTTTTTTGCCAGCCTCTCACCCCTCCCATCCGCAAAACGTGCTTGTATGAGCTGTGTATTTAAATTCAATATATACAATTAACCACTAAGTGTTCAGAACTAACATGTCTAGGGTATATATGGGATCCTTAGCAACAAACAAAAAATACGGTCTAATCTACGAGTGTACGGTCTTGTCATACGCAGTAAGTACCTGTTAACCTTGACTAGGGTATAAGAATATTGTCAGTTGACTACTGCCTGTTACAGTGTTCACATCGTGAAAGACCGTCTCACTTACCAGTCTCCAGCCTTGTCATACGCAGTAAGCAGCTGTTGGCGGAAAACAACATCCATAAATCTTGACATTTAGGAAAGTGTGTGTGTGTGTGTGTGTGTGTGTAAATCACTTGTAATCTAAAGATTGTTCATGTGACTTTACTAAAATTTAATTCATATGTATTAGTTGATATGGAAGTCTCAACAACCAGTCATGTCAAGCCATGTGTCTTCTATAAAGGATATACATATATTGTAAAAACAACCAATAAAGATGGAACTGTTATTTGGCGATGTTCAAAACAACGATCCAAAAAGTGTTGAGGAATGATTAAAACAAAAGACTCCAACGTACTTACTTCAAAAGAACATCATTGTGAATCTCAAATTAATACACATTTAAATACGCAAAATACTCTAACCCAGGTAAAAAAGCAAGTCCAAGAAAAATATATTGCTGCTCAAGATAGTGCATTGTTTGTTAAAAAGCATTCATCATCACCTCAAAAAGACATGTTAGGACAAATACCATCGTTCAAAAAACCCTTAACACTATCAAAAGCAACGCAGACTCTACAAGAGGTCCCTGTGGAAAACAAACAAGAGGAATTGGATAGTTCTAGTGATGTTGAGAATGATGATGATGATGATGATAATGATGGTGACAATGACTATAATAATTTTGATGATAATATTCATAATGATGATGATGATGATGATGATAATTATGAAAAAGAAGAGGATGAGGGTTTTATGTTTATAAAACCATTGCGGCTTCCCCAGTTTTTAAGAGCAAGAGTACCTGGAGAAAGTTGTAAAAGGATCTACAACAAGCGTTGTGTTTAAAAATCTATATAGAACAATGGTAAAGAGATAGACTTGAATTCAGTGTGTAACTATTATAAAATGAATTTAATAAAAATATTGTATGGGTATTGTCTGTTTTTCTTAATAACTATCCCCATGTCCCACTATTAATACAATTGTTAACCATCAACAGTCTCTGACTATGTTCAGAAAGAGAGTGGCCTTAAACAATACACTATATCTATGGTTTGTGTACCGAGTGTCATAATAATGCAGTGTGGCCAAGCCATGTCAAGGCAATAGTTATGTCAGGTAAGGGATTCGAACCCTTGCTTCCTTATACAGAAAATTTGATCTTAAGTCAAACACCTTAACCACTCGGTCAACCTGACAGTTACTAATTTAATTAGTCTTGAGGACTTGAGTGTTTACAAAACTTTTTCCAGTATACATTGATTAAACCACTTGCTTGTTTTGAAATATAGATTTTGTTTTGTTTTACCATAACATTGCAGTTATGAGTCTTGTGAACTGGGTGTTCAATATAGGGTTAAAGGCATTTTAAAATCATTTTAGAAAAGCTCTTAGGTATCGTGTCATGGGTTTTAGTAATGCATTACTGTTCGTTGACTAACATATACCGTTACACAACATTATTTTAGTGAACTTACATGTTGTTGTTTGATACTTTAGTCCTTTGACTGGTTTGATGCAGATCTCAGCGCCTATCTGTCCCGAGCTAATCGTTTCATCTCTATATTGCTACCACACCCTACATTCAAGGCTATCTGTTTAACATATTCTAAACTTGGTCTACCCCTACAGTTCTCGTCCTCGAACCTTTCTTCCTTAACTAAGTTTGCTATTCTTGGGTGTCTTAGTACGTGTTCTACCAACCTATCTCTTTACATCATTAACAGTCGCCAGATACATCTCTTCTCCCCCACTCGTCTTAATACCTCTTTGTTAGTAACCCTATTTACCCATCTAATCTTCATCATTCTCCTGTAACACCACATTTCAAACACTTCAATTCTCCACTTTTCTGCTACACCAATTTTCTAAGTTTTACTTTCATAGAGTGCCACGCTCCAGACAAAGGCCTTCAAAATGACTTCCTAATACCTAAATCTATATTCAATGTCAACAGATTCTGTAGAAATTCTTTCCTTGTCTGAGCAACATAAGAATCCTAATCGTGTCTGGTATAATGTCTTGTTTAGCAAACATAGTCACTCAAAAGGTCTAAGCATTTTTTGTATATAACCCAAAATAACAAACAGTTTTTCTAAAACCCTACTCATTGGTCAATAACAAGCAGAGTCGCCAAAGTGTTTCGTTGGTAGTTAACTCATGTCTAGTTAATCAATTCCTTTCATATCGTTATCCAATTGTAGTAGTAAGGACTGGTGAACAACGTCAGTTCAACACACTGCTTTACACACAAATGTAGTTAGGCCCATTGACATAATTTGGATAAATTTCATGGGCCGGTCCATAGGGACCAGTCCAAAGGGGCTGGTCTAAAGGGACCCTTCCACAGAGACCCATCAACAGGGACTTGTCAGCAAGGACCCATCAACAATGACCTGTCATCAATGACCTGTCAACAATGACCTGTCAATAGGGACCCGTCAACAATGACCCGTCCACAGGGACTCATCAACAAGGACCCGTCAGCAATGACTCGTCAACAGGGACCCGTCGAAAAGCACCTGTCAAAAAGGATCCATCAAAAATGACCCCCTGTTAAAAAGGGCCCGTCCAAAAGGGGCTAGTCAACAGAGACCAGTCCAAAGGGACAAATCAACAGAGATCAATCAACAGGGATCAATCAAAAGGGGCTATCACCTCAAGGCCTGACATATCCCTCTTTGATTATTGGTTTGCCAATCGACAAGCGTCACTTAAAATACTTTTTGATCACCACTCGTGGGTTGGGTTAGGTTAGGTTACACTACAGCCGCCATCTTTTAAAAAGCCTGCCCTCTTACAAAAGCTATGAGTGGGCATGCGTAAAAAACAAAAAACAAAAACAAGCATGTTAATTCATAGTGGCTATCCATCAAACACATGTCTCTTGTGTGGAACAACGTTTTATTCCATATCGGCATTCAAACTCTCACATGTAGCAATTGGAAAGAGAGATTCTCTAAAAAATTACAATTTCACCCCCTAGTAGGGGTAGGTTTTATTTTGCGGTGGAAATATGTTGTTCATTGGAAAGGGGGTATCAGCCCGAGTTCAATGACACCTCATTCGTCAAAATCCGACCACGGGTTCGAACTCACATTTTCTCACGTATGAAGCAAAACAGGATGTGACTTGTTTCACAAGGAGGACGGTAATAAGGTCATTTCACACGTGTTCACATGTATTTCGTCACTTCCCTTTCATATCGTTATTCCATTATAGTAGTGGTGAACAACGTCAATTCAACACACACAAATGTAGTTAGGCCCTTTGACATAATTTAAATAAATTCATGGACTAGTCCGTAGGAACCAGGCCAAAGGGACCCGTCCAAAGGGATCAGTCCAAAGGGACAAGGACTCGTCCACAAGGACTTGTCCACAAGGACTCGTCCACAAGGACCTGTCCACAAGGACTCGTCCACAAGGACTCGTCCACAAGGACCTGTCATCAATGACCTGCCAACAATGACCCGTCAACAATAACCCATCCATAGGGATCCGCTCTCCCACCCTCTTACAAAAGCCATGAGTGGGCATGCGTAAAAAACAAAAACAAGCATGTTAATTCATAGTGGCTATCCACCGAACACATGCACTTTATGTGGAACAACGTTTAAATCCATATCGGCATTCAAACTCTCACAAGTTGCAATTGGAAAGAGAGATTCTCTAAAAAATTCCAATTTCACCCCCTAGTAGGGGTAGGTTTTACTTTTGGGGTGGAAATATATTGTCCATTGGAAAGGGGGTGTTAGCCCGAGTTCAATGACACCTCATTCGTCAACATCCGACCAAGCGTTGGAGAGATATCGCGCCGCCGCCATCTTGTGAGGTGGGTGAGGTGGAGGTGGCTGTAGAAACGGCACAAAACCACTACTAATAATCATCATCATCAACTAATGCATTGCCAAGTTCCAATTGATGTCAGTTTGAAGTCAAACCCCTTCGCCTTAATAGAGTGGGAGTCTCGGAGGCACTGTGTGTAGCAGTGTAGCGCCCAACTAGTTTAACACATCTACAATTTTTTAATCATAATTACTTCCATGAATTTCAGAGTAGTTGCCGGAAATTCTGTCCTACATTTTCTGAACCCACATTGCACCAACGTGGGAAGTTTTGGTACTGAGCCCTAATTCACCCAAGCTCAAGTTATGGACAGAGCCGAGGATCGAACCGACCTTTCAATTTTTCGATTTATAATGTGAAAATTGGAAATAATAATTTATTTCACTCAAGGATATGTTATGGGAAGTGAATTGAATTATTTAGAAATGTTTTTGGAGAATTTTGGACTATTTTGAAATATTTGGATTTGGAAATTTTGTGGGGAATGCAGATTAACCAAGGGAGAGTCTGATCATTTGAAGCTGGAAATTGTCAAAAGTTTCAAGTTAGCACTCTCAAGACCGGTTTTGGTTAGCCGAGTCGGCAACAACAAATTATGAAAACGACCCAACTATAACAGGCTAGAACAGGTAGAGCTTTTGACAATAAACCTATAGCCAATCAGAACAGATCGCAAAATTTGTGTGGGAACTGCTATTAAACCATATTTGCTTTAATAAAGAGAAATTAGCATTTCCACAGATCAAGAACTGTATATGATATTTATTCGGAAGTATGGAATTATATAATATTGGCTAGGAGAAGAGAAAATAGCATAATTCTCTTATAAATGGACCGGATGCGAGGCTAGAACTGGATCTAGGGTGCCCAGCGCGCGAACCGCGGTCATAGCGAGGTGACTTCTACTGAAACGATTGAAAAGAGCGGACCTGTGTTGTAAGGTGCTTTGCAAATTACCATATAGCAACGAGAAGTGCGAGCAGGAGACTTCACTGACCTGCAGGAGACGCATCGATAGCCGAGGGAGAGGTGAAGAGTCCGGCAAAGCAACGAAAAGTAATATTCAGCATTGAAAGAAGCAACTTTTATAACCACAGCGCACGAAGAGAAAGATTGCAGTATTACGAACTGTATTCTACAATCCAGCAAGTAGCTTCACTTATAACAAACTACTACGTTATTTAAGCACTATTACTGCCACATTATACAAGCAGATTTGTTCTTACAATTCATCATGCTTACAACTTCCAGTCAGGGGGGACGAATATACTCTGCATTCACTAAGAAGAGTACTATGATTCACTAAATCATGAACGGAGGATAATCTACACTATGGAGCGGGAAGTTCAGAGTTGATCATGAGGTCCTTGGATCGACGTTGCCACGACTGCTTAACCATCATGCAGTTTGCTGAATTTCAACAATTCTACTCAAATATCCAGTAAGAACTTGGAGAGATATAAACCATGGACGCTCATAGCTACTTTAACGACGAGGTGAAGAAGAAAGAAGCAGATGGAATGTAGTGTTCATTGTTCCGGGTTCCTGCGACCAGACTATCAAGAGCCGAGAAAATAGAAGATTGCTGTGCGGGGAGACCGAGACCAGGTGGTCACCAGCCCAGCAAGAACGAGTTGATCAGCTGCGAGCCACGTTTCTTGCATGGCTCGATCCAGAAACGCGACCAGCGCGAGCCAACTAGGGAGCGGAACATTGAAGCCATTGAACGAGGTATTTCCATCGCAGACCGTCGGCAAGGTACAGAAATGACTGCTCTACTATCTCAGTAGATTTGGTTGTTGTATATGTTGGAATTAGCAGGATGACCAATTCATATTTTAGATATTCTTTCGTATAACTCATGTTATTATTCTGTCTATTTAGAGATTTTTAGTTAACTTTTATACACGTCAACGTGTGTCGTCTTAGACGTGATTTCATTAGATTTTAACTTAGAATGCCGTTTAAGTTTTTTTTATTCAGTAACGTTTTTAATATTCTCACTTTAAGCGAAAACTGTTCTATATAAGGGAATGCTCCGATGTATACACTTACGCCATAAGCAATGTAAATGCGTTAAGATCGCTAGAATACATCGTTATTCAAATCAAGATCTATTGTAAAAGACTATAATGCTGTTATTAACAATTTATAATGTATAAACATTTTTTCAACAATCTTAAATGTTATTGACAATAACATTGACCAAGTTTAATTCCAATTAAGGAATACAAACACTATGTGACGTTAATCAAGTCATGGATAATTTCTGTAACTATATTTATGTCAGAAAGGATCACTATTGTGACAATGGAAGTCAGGTGATGCCTATAAATAGCAACAATTACTTAGCAACAATTTTTTAAATACGAAATGAAGACCAGAAGACTTGTAGATCTGTCTGAAGTCAAGTATGTGCAAAACGAGCTCTTAAATGAATATTTTATTCATTAATGTTTATAAGAAACGGAATGACGGAAGATATTGTTATTAACTTTAGAAAGATGGGCGGACTACTAGTATTTTGAAACTTACACTCATGTATTACGTGGAAGTTCAGTACAATGATATGGTCTATTATTGAAATGCATTATTTTAAGTTACGTGGAATGTTAAACAAAGTATACAGTTGTGAACAAAAGTATTGTGGAAAAATTGAGCACGATGTTTTTGAAATTAGAGAAGGAGAAGGTTAGGAGTGTTTCATGAACCATACACACAGCAGTGTTACGTAGTAAGATCACTAATTCTTCTACACGTATGTAGCAAGATGGGTTTTTGTTGATTTTGAAGGAATGCCGTGCAGATTTTTATGAAGGTTATTGTGGTCAAGAGAAGAAAGGAATTGTGTCGTATTTGGAAGCGCAGTTGACGCTATGAAAATGTATTGTTCACGTATTTGAAATGAAATGAGTATTGCCGTGAGAGCAAACTACTACTACAGTGTGTTGAGATAGTTATTGATATTTAGGAGTGTATTTATGTGTTGTTCGTGTCAGTAAGCGTTAATATTATATCCACATCGTCGTATATGTAACTGTGTAGTTTCGTCTCGATCTTTAATGTAACTATTATTTTTATTAATGGATTTGTATACTTAGAACTATAACTAGCTTCATTGTTCGTTAAATATAGTTCATTGTTTGTGACAATTAACCTAAAGATACAGGAACTCATCGTTTATGTGAACCAGTGTTTTTAAGTAGGAATGTTTTGTAACGAGAGCGCTAATAGATTGACAAATCACGTCAAATCTAGTTCTGATTTGAATACCGCGCTGGACGTAGGTATTTCAAAAATGTAAATAAGTTATTAACGTCATTATTATTATCATTAGATTTTTATCCACGTGTGTTTACATAGATGTATATTGTAGGGTTTTTCATTATTGTAATACGTCATTGAGTCGAACAGCTAATCTCAGATCAAGCTATATTTTGAACAAGTCACTTTATGACTAATAATTTTACCATTCGATGTCTATATTCGAAATTTCTTGTTTTAGCAACGCAAGTCTTACAGAATATGCTAATTTAGGAGTAGATATTTTATCTACCATCATAATAACTTTCATTATTACTCTTAACAAATATATTTTAGTGGTAATAGGGACTTCCTTGTTGTATATTTTTTGGGAATAAATTCCAGGCACTTGTTTTAGTTTGCCCGTTGGTTTTTATAAAATCTGATCATCTTTTCATTTCGCAATCGCCGTGCGATAACACTATCAGTTAGTTACTAGAACTCACTTAGTCTCAACTTTCACCGTTCACGTCCGAGATCCGAGATTATCGTACTGTACCCGAAAATCCGGAAAGGATCCTGTTGGAATATCCATTGCCCCAGCTGGATTGCCTATTTCTAACAGCACCGGCAAATTACTACATTAGAAATCGCTTCCAACATGGCCTTTAGGGATTTACATACAGCAGTTACAAGAATATTGTGGATCAACAACCAACTACACAGGGCACACCTGCCTTTACTTACCTTCTCGGGGACTGGGAATTCAGCTTCGCCTACAATACATCCACAATACTCTTCTCCTAATATTTAAAATGAATCACACGCCAACAACAACAAATAACGAACTGAATAAAATTTATTAACAATGGTGTAAACTAACCTAGTATAAACAAAATAACAACAAACTAATATAACAATCAAATTAAAATAATAATGCGCACTCATTCACACTTCCTTTCTACTCCACATCTTATTACAATGCTGTGCAAAAAAAATATGAGCATAAGATTCTTGGATTGTTTTAGGCCTACATTGCGTAAAAATAAAACCGTTTAATGAAGGCTCTTACATTCGTGGCATTTCTAACACCTGATTTCATCCACTAGCTTGCGTTTGTAGAACGCACGTGCGCTAGCTTTGTTTCATCAATGAAACCCTAGCACCACGCTGCACTCGGAACTCTTTTACAATTTTATACAAGACGGTGAGTGTGCACCTGCTTATATTATGTCACACTCTCCAACTCTAACGGTGAATCATTCTAGCCAGCCCACATCGAGACTGCTTTTGAGTGCGTTTATAAAACACGTAAAATTAACATTTAGATCTTACAAAAATGCACATATCTTCTATGTTTCTTAAACAATCATCCTGAAAGTTTTTATACACTCTTTCATTCGCACCCCGTGATTGTTCATGACCAATTCGGTTCCGCAATTACTCTTACCAGTGAACAATCATTCATACCAAAAACATCCGCTCATAAAGCACACGCTATTCCAAAACAATTGATTAATAAATCCTAGTAGGGGGTAAGGCGGTTTCTGCTTCACTCCAGAACCCTCCTTGACCCACTACTAAGCCTCAGCCATGTTAAATATCTCTCGAACGCATGGTCCGATTTTGACAAATGAGGTCTCATTGGACTCGAGCTGACGTCCTCTTTCCTATGGACCACTCGTTATATTTTTGATTTTTTGTGAAAATTTTTGTTTTCGAAAGTTGGTGATAGTTTGAAAACCAAACATGGTAGAACGTTGTTCTATGGCTTAAACGAATGGTCTTTATGACCTTTATTTTTTGTAATAAAACTTTTTTATTTTTTATGTTTTTTGAAAACACTCGAATTTTGAGAATTCTATATTTTGGAAACTAGGACGTTTACAAAACAGTTTGTTTGACATAAATGAAATGTCCCTATGCCCTCTACCCCCAAAATAAATTTCAAGTCTCTAGAGCAAAATTTTGTGTTTTGTAAGTAGTGTGGTAAGGAAAGAGCTGTCTCACTTAGCAAGTTGTGAGCCCCTGCGACCTTGGAATGGAAGGATCCATGCTTGGAGGGCGTGCTTGGATTCGTTTTTTTGTCTCGTCGTGCTCTTTACGGGAATGTAGGTGTCGAAAAGGTGAAAATCTGGAAACATGTTTTATTGGGGGAAAAAAGTGATTTTAAACTTTTTGCTATATCTCGCGAACCAATTATGCTAGAGGCGTGTACGACAGGTCCAAGTACTCGGGGTGACGTCCTCTTTGCTATGAACCACTCGTTGTAATTTTTAAAAAAATGTGGAAACTCGATTTTGGGGTAAACACGTGTTTTTTGTGATTTTTGCCGATATCTCACGAACCAATAACGCTAGAGACGTGTACGAGGTGTCCTAGGACTCGGGCTAACGCCCCCTTTCAAATGTGGCAGATATTTTTTTCCAAAAAATAATTCACAAAGGGCCTAACGCCATAAATGTTGAGAAAAAATGTATTTACCGATACTTGTTTATAATGTTCATGAAGCGTGGTGGTTGAGAGAGACGATACGGCTGGGTGTGTGTGTGTTTCAACGAACCTGTTGCTTAGCACAAGGGCCATGCTTAATAGAACAATCGCTATTTCGGCGGGTCGGTGTATGACAGAGCGAGCGTGCGTTTTTCTGATATTTTACCTTTAACGTGTAAACGGTGATGAGAACTCGGTTCTATGTTGGTCGAAGCGAGTAGAGAAAACAAACTTGCCGAGGAGCAGGAGGTGAATGTCATTTGAGCTTATTGGAAGGCGTTGATCTGACTTGACAACAGATGCAATGGAAAAAATGACCATGACGCTTGAAGGTGAAATAATCTGACCATCGTGGTGGCAGGGAAGAGCGAAAGGCATGTGAACATGTGTGAAACCACATGTACGCTAAACCAGTGACATCCTGTCTTGCTTCGTACGTGACAAAATGCAAGTCCAGGTGAAATTTGATCTGGCACAGGTGTTCACCTTGGACGTTAGCTGTCCACATGCGCGATAACTGTTAACAAGTTACATCCTGTTTTGCTTCGTACGTGACAAAATGCAAGTTGACGTGAAATTTGATCTGCCACAGGTGTTCACCTTGGACGTTAGCTGTCCACGTGCACGATAAGAGAATGTTCAAAGCGTGGGAATCGCTGAATCAGTAAAAAGTATGATGCAATTTGTGGAAATGATGTCACAACCAATAGATAGGCAAGAGCTGCGAACAGCAGTGGTGGGTGGTAAAGGGAGGGAGAGGGGGAGGGGTAATGTATGAGAGAACACAGGTGGAAAGGGAAAGACAAACATGTATGAACATGCACGAAGCGCGGAGCGCTGTACACACAGAGCTATAGGTGGTGTACAACATGTGTGAATAAATTAAAAATTGAACAGGTTCACACAACATGTAATTTATTGATCCAAGAATTAAACGTAGAGTTAAACCCTAACCATTTGACATAGATTTTATTTCCTTTTTGTTTCAACACTTTTTCCACAAGATAATGCTGAGGAAATGCTGTTTTCTGAAGTTCATGGAGATAAAATCTACCTTTTATGGGTTGATGGTTGAGGTCCTCGAGTAAATAGGTGACTGGACTGTCCAAGTTGACTCGACGAATTCGAAATAGTTCAGTCCCCCACTGTGGCGTGTAGCCCTTATTGAAGGCAGACTTAAATTTGCTCACACGAACAAAATCCCCAATTTTCAGTCGGTGACGTTTTGGATCGGCTGTTTTCATGGGGTTAAACAGTTTATCCAATCGCTGAATATTTTTAGTCACGAGGCGTGGCTTGGTCCCAATCGTTCTATGTTTGGTGTCATTGTAACGTGATACTAGCTCAGGTAACATGTCCAACCAGCGATACGTGCCCTGAGCGGTAAACGCGTTCCACATATGGGTTTTCAATGTTCGGTTGAACCGCTCGACCACACTGGCTTTGAGGTTGCTGTACGTGGTGTAATGGTGAATATCCTTAGATTTGAGAAAACTGGAGAAATCCTTGTTGAAAAATTCTTTCCCCTGGTCAGTTTGTAGCAGCTGAGGTTGACGTTTGGAGTGTTGAATAATATGTTGAAAGGCCTTGGTAACTAGTGGACCAGACTTGCGACGCACAGGTTCAACAAAGGCCATTTTGGAATAGACATCAATGACGGTCAACATATAGCGTACACCGTTGTTAACGATAGCGTAGGGTATCATTTCAACCAAGTCAGCCTGCCAAAGTTCATCCACACCTCGTGAAATCACCTTGAGTCGCGGATAGTGACGCCTAGCTGGGCGAAGCAACTCGTGAGCAATACCCATTTTAATGGGTGAGGGCTTAAACAATAATTTTGGCATTTCGAAGTTCTTGTTCAATTTCTTGAATTCCCCAATTGTGACCGGTATGGCCAGCTTGACGTGAGGCATGCAACAACTGCAGCCGCTGGACGAGCTTATTGGGATTGTGCCAGTAGGTAACATCCACAAGGGGTTTTAATGGTTTAAATGTCACTCCCGAAGCGGACACTTTACGACGAGTACTTTGACTAGTGGGAAACATTTTTGCAATGATGGTTTTATATTTTTGAGATATATTGGCATTCACTTGTTGCGTGGGATCATACTGTCTTTTGTGAGCATGGGTATCCAATAAAATGGATTTATATTTGTCAAGGTCCTCTGACGTATAATAATGGGAAGAGGGGGTCCGAGAAAAGAGCAGCTTTAACAGTCCTGGCGTTAATTTATAGTTGATATTTTTAATGACAGCTTTAGTACGAGCAAATTTAATGGATAAATCGCCAATTTTAAAACTATCATCCCCATAGCGAACACCATACGTGGTATCTGTGTTTCCAATAAATAGATCGGTGAAATAGGGTTCCAATGTTGATCCATAATATTTTATTAAAATGGTTTTCAGTTGTGCTTTATGTTGAGGGGTGGCCAAGAGTTGTGAAAACGGAGACGCCCTGGAAGGGCAAGGTGTATCGACCATGGCCAAGGATTTCTTTTTTCTCAAAAACTCTGCAAGGGGTGCGGCCTTTTTTTGAGGCGTAAACACTTGTTCCTCCTCATCCTCAACTTCACTAACACTAGTCAAATCTTCCTGTTCCTCTTCCTCTTCCTCAGGGTCCTCGTGCAGCGTCTGCGTGGCTTGTGAAACGGTGGGTAGCGTTTCAGATGGCTTGAAAGAGGGTTTCAACATGGCTTTTAGTGGAGGTGCTAAATGTTGCTGAATAAACAAAGCATGATTTTCACGTGATTGTTTCAATTGACGAAACTTTTGGCGAATAGTATTTTTTGCTCTAATAATTTGCTTTTTCAATTGACTCTCTGCTATCGCCATGGTGTCTTGACAAATGACTTGCCGGGGAATGAGACAGGGCCTTAAAAAGCAATAAAATTTTCAAACCCTGAGCGATACCGTCCTTGGTAGAGTTCACTTTGTTTGTCAATCACTAAACAGGCATGACGTTGAGTGTTCCAGCACTTGGCACACAATTCTGTAAACATTTGAAAGGTCATATCCGGATTCACATGTTCATTATAAATGTGACGACTGTTCCTCTCGTCCTGACGAAATAAAACAATGACATTGGCATTGTCACGAATCAAGTGTTTGGACATTTTAGAATAAGTTTGTCCAAGATAGAAGCAATCGATTTGTTTGTGTCGACCCATGCTGAAATAGCTTTGAATGATACCTTGACGTTCAGTGGATACATCATCGAAAATCATGAGTGAATCAGGCTTTACCTCATCCGGTGAAATCACATTTTCTTGCATGGAAAATGTAAAATAACCCATATTCTCTTTTTGTAATCCAGACATGACTTGATCCAGAAACACGTAGAGGGGTTGGTAGAGAGATTTTACAAAAATATAAATATTTTGAAAACGCAGACCATTGGGCGCTGTGATGAGCGTTAGCAAAAGATTAGTCTTTCCACAGCCGGAAGGCCCCACAATGATGCAGCGAATGGAAGATGGAAACAGTGAACCATGGCGTTGTTCACGTGATGTGGGACAGAGATGGAAACCATGTCCCCCACGGGGAATGACTCTTGCTGCTTAATAATCTTCATTTCAACTAAGGCTTAGACAGGCTAGCAGGCTGTCTATATACAGGACACCGAACCTTGTCATAGAAACAGTAGACTGGTACTACAGGTTGACGATGGATGACTTTGGACGTGCGTTGATGGCCAAAGCTAGGCCTGTCCCCATACATGATCCTAAACAGGAAAGAGATCCTGCTAATAAACACTATATGGATAGGTCAGTAGTGCCACGCACAAAACAGGTAGATTATGACATTAAGGGAAAGCGGTTAACCCATGTAAAACATCCTCAAGTGTCTACAGACGTTACTACGAAAAAGTATGTGGATAACAAAGTGTATGAGTTTTATGACAAAGTGCCCCAGCTTACGGTGAATGGCTATAGTGCTAATCACCATCGGATTATTCACGTGGAAGACCCACAAGACGAACACGATGTTTGTACCAAGCGTTACATGACCTATGAAATGAAAAGGCTTTATAAATTTATCCCATCTGTATTTTTAGTGTATCTGACAAATGAAAAACCTATGAATGACAGAAACCATTTACCGCTAGTCCATGATCAGCACTTGACCTATGTGCTTGCTTCGGGTTTAAGCCACTATCGATTACACTATGATGGAACCATTCACATCAAATATGCCATACCTGATGAGAACCATTTACAAATAAAGATAAATGGTCATAGGATGTTGATCCATAACCATGAAATGGTCAATGCTGGTGACGAATTATCCCTTCATCTCATGTTGACATGGGATGAAAAGCCAGCGGGAAAAACCATAAACGATTTCCCACTTTATGTGGAATTGGAATATACAGCCATGAAATAACCATCTGACGTTAGTTGTGATTTAAACTTTCTTGTGAAAGGTTGTTGGTCATTATCATCATGGTGAAACAAAGGTATGCAGTGAGAAAGACTAAAAAAAGGACTTTGTCCTTGGTAAAGCCTGGGCTTACAACATTCCTGGACAAGCCCTTGCGAAAGAAAAAAAGAAAAAATAATGCATTGACCATAAGGAAAGCCATTCGAGCAGCACAGAGACATGTTATTCCAAAACGTCGGCGACAGGTTTCAAACCAAGGGCGAGTGATTCCCGTCCCCAAACGAGCCGGATTTTTACCCGCATTAATTGCCGGTCTGGCTGCTCTGGGTTCACTTTTGGGCGGTGCCAGTGCAGTGGCGAAAACCATTAAAGCCGCGCAGCAGGGCAAGCAACAACTCAAAGAAAGTCAGCGACACAATGAAACGATGGAAGCGATTGCCATGGGGGCTAGAAATGCCAATTTAAAGCCAGCCATTTATCAACAAGGATTTGGGATTTCACCATTTCGAAATATAAAAAAAAAGAAATAACCTCAGCCATAGCGAGACATGCCCTGACGCATCAACAAGTGGAAAGCTATGCTAAACAACTAAAGATTTCTCATTTTCGAGGTGTGTTTATGCGAAACCAATTACCCCCACGACCCTGGAAACAGGAATGTGCTGTTGTCAATTTGGATGATCACCGAGGACCAGGAACGCATTATGTAGCTTATGTCAAAGAGGGATCCATGGTATGGTACTTTGACAGTTTTGGGAATTTGCCCCCGCCCATGGAACTAGTGACCTATTTTGGAAACAGGATCAAGATATATTATAATGTGAAACGTGAGCAAACGTTTAACAGCCAACAGTGTGGGCGTTTGTGTTTATTTTTTTTTATATAAGACGCAGTATAAGCAAAAACGCCACCAGTATGTCGGCAGAAAGTAAAACGTTTACACTGCATGGACGTGGACCTGAAGTCAGCCTAGACTTTTACCCGCCTATCGAATTGAGTGAAAACCCTTATGGTTTAGGACTTGTTTCTCTTGAAACGTACAATCGAATATACAACATACGTGAAAATGTGAACAACAAGTTTTACTATGATGATTCTGTGCTCACCTTGAACTCTGGTGGATACACGATCGATGACATTTATGAACACATTTATGTGGTGTTGATCAATGAGTATGGTTTAAAGTCATTTCTCGACGGAACCCACAAGTTTGAACTTGTAGGCAATACCAACACTCATTGCTGCAGTATTTTCTCTACCTTCAACATTGACTTTAAAACACACCCCGATTCCATTGGCCCATTACTAGGATTTAAACCACGTGTGTTGGAGCCCAACAAGAAACATGAATCAGACCATGAAGTGAAATTCATTGAGGACCATCATGTGTCGGTGACGTGTAATATTATTAGCCAAGTGTACACCAATCAGGAACCATCGCATTCGCTTTATGACTTTATTGTGACATCGCCTAATGGCTATATTATTCGTGAAAACCCTCCAGTGGTGCTTTTTCATTCTGTGGCTGTCGATAGTATCAGTAATATAACATTAAGACTGATCAATAGAGATCAACAACTCATTGATCTAGATTCTACCACACCGGTGACTTACATGTTGGTGCTAAAGCCACAATGAAGTTTGTGTATAAAGCAAAAACACCGTCTAGGAATGGTGTTAGTTGTTTGCCACGTGAATACACGTTAACATCTCAAGACAAGCAGATTTTACAGCATTTGGGTTACCACGTCAACCCTCCTAATGAATTCTATCCTAGAGATAGCGAACCGCATCGAGGGACAACCAGGAGTGGTAAGAATTGATCTCCATTCCTATCAAGCTCAAACACCTGGACTCAATAACAATGATGAAATTCAATTTGTTATCAACAACCAAGATATTTACACCCTACCGCATGAAAGTGTCATTCAGATTGAAGGTCGGCTCACGAAAGCCGATGGCTCTACACCCACCACATCCAAGTTGGCCAACCATGGTTTGGCCTTTCTATTTTCTGAAGTGCGGTATGTCATTAACGATATCGTGGTGGATAGCACTCGAAATGTGGGCATTTCCAGTGTCATGAAACTATACCCCTCTTATAGTGAGGAAGAAGGTAAAACACTTTGCATGGCAGGTTGGTGTCCTGACTCGACCAATGACTGGATGGTACACACCGATGGGACCTTTACTGGATATTTACCTCTTAAACTGATTTTAGGCTTTGCCGAAGATCACCAACGCATTGTGGTCAACGCAAGGCAAGTGCTTTATCTAGTGAGAGACAGGAGTGATAATAATGCACTCAAGGGAGCCGACAATGCCCCCATCGATTCAAAAATTCAACTACAACGCTTGCTATGGAAAGTCCCCCATGTGACCCTTGAAGATAGCAAAAAACTGGACATACTCAAAATGGTAAAGAGAGATATGCCTCTACCCATGGAATTTAGAAGCTGGGCACTCCATGAGTATCCGCTATTGCCCACCACCAACACACACAGTTGGTCTGTAAAAACAGCTCGCTATACAGAGAGACCTCTCTACCTTATCGTGGGTTTTCAAACGAATCGCAAGTATCAACAAACCAAAGATGCCACGCAATTTGATCACCTGCAATTGAGAAATGCACGTTTTTTCCTCAACGGAGCCGTGTTTCCGTATGAAGGACTGGATTTGGATTTTTCAAAAAATAAATCTGGCCCCCTGTACGACTTGTTTTCTAAATTTCGATGGTCGTATTATCAAGAAGAGAACGGCCCCATGCTACTACCCCAAGCGTTTAAGGCAAGAGCGCCACTGATTGTCTTTGACTGTTCATACCTGGAAGAGTCTGTCAAGCCATCCAATATCGACATTCGACTAGATTTTGAAACGCATGACAATGTACCAGCCAATACGACGGCCTACTGTTTGATTATCCATCACAAACAAGTCAACTATTATCCACTGTCCAACCAAGTGACGAGTGTATAAATAACAGCTCAACCAACGTCAAGCCGCTCAGTCATATCTTGCTTTAAAGCCTCAAGAGACGTTACATCCATGAATTTAAACTCCGAGGAACAACGTTTCAAGACTTTTGCCACGTGGCCAGTGCCTTTCATAAACCCTCAAGCCTTGGCGGCCGCTGGATTCTACTATTTAAAAACAAGAGATGAAGTGAAATGTGCCTTTTGTCCCATCATCATAGACCAATGGCAGGAGGGCGATGAACCCATGCAGGAACATCAGCGCTGGTCACCCACCTGCCCCTACCTGTGCAGAATGGAAGTGGGAAATATACCCTGTCATTCAAGCTATCCCTCACTTGTGTCTCTGGGTAATGAAAAAAAAAACAAGTTACGATACGTGTGGACCGTATGGTATCCATGGTGCTTCGGTGAGCAGCTCACCATCAAAAACGCCTAGTTTAGAGACATTGGGACATCATCGGTGTTATGGACGTTACAAACACAAGAGACTATACTGTTGTATCAGTTGGTATCGTCCTTATCCCAAAATGACAAAAGCCTGTAAGACGTGTTATGATAATAAAATGATGTAATTCTTAAATTCTTATTTTTTGCATGTCCTTCTGTCCTACCCTAACCTCAATTTGAAACTAGCATGGCAGGTAAGTCCATGACATGATCACACCTGATCGTCAGTCAGTCGTCAGTTGAACTTGGTCCAGGCAAGCGTCAACATGTTGTGCACACTCATTGTGGATTGCCAAGGGTTTAAAATTAGTGACAACAAATTTATATTTAAACAAGTGGCCATTATCGATTGTACCACGTTTTGGATATCGCAAGCTACGCATTTGCTATTTAAACCACCCCATGCTTTTGATTTGTTGTGTGAAAAAGACCGTAAAAACCCAGTGGATTGAAAATCATAGGCAACTAGACTGGAATCAGGGAACCATTTCCTATAAATATTTGGACGTGGTCATGAAAGCACACTTGTCCTCGGCCAATGTGGTATTTGTGAAAGGTAATGAGAAACGTCAATGGTTGCAACCATTTTTGGCGTCATACTGCCAATGTATCGACCTTATGGAGTTGGGCTGCCCCTCCCTGCAAACGCTCATGGATACTTGTTCCTGTGGCAACATTACCCAGACAGCCCTATCGCATGCGTGGCATCTCTTTCATTGGTTAACCACCCATGCCTGCTGGGAGTTGTTGAACAAAATTATAACTCAAGATTTACCTGTGAATGACGCCAGTGAGATTTCTACAAGCGACGTGTAAACATCTACAGCACGTGATACCATGGAGAAAGGCAATGCTACGGACAAAGCCATCGGCAAGTTCTTTGTGTGCAAAAAGAAACTAGACAGTTTTACCAAAGAGGAACTCTTGGCGCTCCCCAAGTCGTTCATTTATTATGTGGCCGCCAACGCGGTCAAAGAAATCTGGCAACATGTACCAAAATCATGGACTCAAGACCCTGTGTTGAGTGAATTGCAACCCTGTACGGATTACGATCACCATAAGCAAGTGGCCATGGCAAATATACCGTCTATGCGTCAGTGTGCGACTTGCCAGCTAGTGAAACTGTATCACGGTCATAAAAGTCCATGTAAAGACTTTGTTGAATCATTCCACGAGTGTCATGGCGAGAAAAAGCAACAACAACAACAACAAACACAAACATCGTCCACAGAGGAGGAGGAGGACCAAACCTTTTTACCATCGATGGAAAAGGATATGCCAGACCTGTACTGGCAATGGCGTCATTGACAAAGTGATTCAATACTTATCTTTCGAAATCCATCTTCCAGGTTATCGTTTTGGTGGCCCTGGAACTCGTCTCGAAAAACGTTTACAACGTGGTGATGTACCCATTAATCTTTTGGATCAAGCATGCAAGGAACATGACCTTTCTTATCGCCATAGTCATCCTGGTTTAAGACATGTGGCAGATAAATTGTTATTGAAGAAAGCTAAACAACGTTTCACATCCAGTGATGCCTCAGTGGGTGAAAGGATGGCAGCCCTAATTGTCATGAGTGCTATGAAAGGAAAGTTGATGATGCATGGACATAAACATTGAGGAATTGAGGAGTGAGGAATTGGGATTTGTTTGTATTCTATATTTCTTTTGTCAATTCACTATGACTATGAAATAAAAACAAAGGTTTACCAGAGCACGATGATTTGTTATTTTTAATTTTAAGAAATCGTGGTGTTGATGGCTGATTTTTTCATTTTACACATTTCACACATGATGAATTCCACACACTGTCATTTGCCAATTTGCAATTTACAGTTTTTAAAAATGTTCGTTTCAAGTTTTGCGTTTTTGATGATATGGATTTTTCCAGTTTGCTGATGACACATTTTAAACAATGTCCGTTTGAAGTTTTTTGAATTTTAAAATTTCACATATGGCCATTTCCAGTTTTTTTAAATGTCCGTTTTAAGTTTTATGTTTTTGGTGATATGGAAACATGGATTTTCCATTTTGCTGTTTTCACATATTTCCATTTGGTGTATGTCGAAAGCTGAGATTTGACAATGATGTTCATGCAAGTGCTTGACCATGGCGATGCTGGAATGTGTTTATGAGTGTTTGGAGAATTGTCGAGGTCTACGACTACTGCAGGTAAGACGGTTTTTACAAAAATAATGTATTTTGACTGCCACATTTCAATGAAAAAACAAAACTTTTGAAAACAAAATAAGTATATAAGTGACCATTTACCCCCTCCCCACCCACCCACCCTACCTCACCGTGTTTGCTCTGGTCAACCATACACACCAGCTTTCTCTCTCCACTCATACATTCACACCTGTCTTTGGGAACAAACACAACCACTTTATTTATTCCCAAAAGCACATTCTCGACATGCACACTCATCCCAAAAGAACTTTTTTAGTTTATCATTTACATTACGAAAAATAATTAAATACTAGTCATTAAAGTTACTAAAAGTCTTACTTATTTCATATTTACAATAAAAAACAACTTTGTACAGCTTACAAGAATCAAACTATTCACCAATCAAAAAAATAAAAATAAAGGTTGCATAGAACTTTTTTAAGAGCAAAAGGTCCAAGTGGGTTGCCACTATTTACAAAATCTACTATTTACAATGACAGAAACCAATATTTACAAAATACTAAATCTACAAGTTACATAAAGCTATGTCCCATAAACGATTAAACAATGAAATCACACCTCCTCCTCCTTGCGATCATAACCCCAGGGCAGGCTGGTGAGCAGTTCATCAGCCCACACACGCTTGTTATCCATGGAGGCGAGGGTGCGTTTTCTCTGTTCCACAAGATACAGATGATTGTTGCTGGATTGTATCCTGCACTGTGTATGAGACATAGCTTTGCCCGTGCGTAAAACCGCTACGTAATGGTCTACACGTAGCGATTTTACCACTGCCCTACCTACACCTTTTGCTCTTTTGGCTTCCTTACAGTCGAGTGTGCGATAAGCATCCATTTTTGAAGCCAAACCTACGAATTCCGTCATAATGGAATCACCGCATTCATCTTTTAAAACGCCCATTTCCTTCTTGTTTTTATGGGCAGCTGAAACACGTTGTCAGCGCTATAGCAAGAGGTGTCGAACCAGTCACTATGCTGCCTCATGACGTCATAGGGGTTGCAGTGGCGAATGTGATAAATGAATGAGTCCGTATCCATATACAAAAGAGAGACGTCCTCAAAATGGCGTTTCGCAAACTCATAGTGGAATCGATACATGACCGATTTAGAAAAGTCTAAAATGACTTGACCCGAGTAAATGGGTTTATCCATGGTCACGCTGGTCTTACTCATTTCAATAGTAGCCAAATCCTCATCGATAATTTTGATCGATTTGAAATTTGGCTTGCCAATGTACCGTGGGCACCCCACCGCCCCTCCCAGACATTCACCAATTTAATGTCACGGTATTTGCGAACATTCTCCATAGACTTGCCATAGATGCAGTTGTTCATTAATTAAAAAAAATTAATTTCAAACTGCTGTGTTGCCATTTGTCGGTGCTCTGTGTTGAGTCGCATGTATGGCTCAAGCCATGCTTTTTGAGCAAAAGAAATACCCCTGTGGATTTTCTTCAACACCAAGCCTTGGGCGAGGCATTGCACCAACATTTGGATATGTAACACATACCGATTTTTGTTGTAAAGTGTGCCCATGAGTTTTTCAATTTTCACTTTACTGTCAGGGGGAACCATTTGCTCAAGGCAGAATGGGAAATCGGCATGTTCATCATACAAGGATGAGGGATATTCAATATCCACTTCTAGCACATATCCACGGCCTGTTTCTTGGCTAGCCATGTTCACATCAAATTCTGACACTTGTTTGTCTGTCAGCCAAGCAAACTTCCCATAGGGCAAAGGCTGACTCATGGCGTAACCGTACAAATTATTCACGTCATAGTACATTAAGTACGATTCTGGTTTGTCTGGTGAATAATCAGGCATGTAGACATTGTTCGCTTTGGCATGGCGCTGGTTAAGCGACACAAAGCCGCCACGAATGCCCTTTTCAAAAAATAGAACCATGTCTACGTCAGTGAGTAAATCCAATTCCACTTGAGTGTATTTCAAAGCGGCATCAAACGAGAGTCCAGGACTCGTATAATAGTGAGCCGGGTCAAGACCGTAAATGTGTTGACACAAGTTACGGAATTTTTCAAATACATCAGTGAGCAGCAATACATCCAATTTTAGGTAATGCAAAGCATATTCACTTAGCGTCTTAATGCCAAACACTCGCCAAACTTGACATGCATGTGCATAGTCTTCATCGGAAACGGTACTGCGTGTTAGTTTCGAGTAAAATTTCTCTTGTGGTGGGAGTTTTCTTTGCTTTAACACGTCCCAGCTATTGCAGAAATCTTACGGGAATATACCTTTCCGAATGCACAATTGAAATTGCTCAGGATCATTAAAATGCATTCTAGTATTTTTTAATTCCTCTTCATTCAAACCATTCACAAGGCTGTCTAGCGAGGATGCCATAAACTTAAAGGAATCCAAAAATCGAATGCTAATGTCGCTCAACCTCCATGTCAGGGCTGTAAAACGCTCATGGTTTTGGGGAATAATGGTAAACGAGCCCTTGTTGACATGACCCAATTCACGAATCAAAAACTGAATGTCATAACTTGCCAGATTGTGGAAAAAGACACTGATGAAACGAGGAGCTGGAAAGTTTAAATTGCATTTACTATGCGCAGCTCCACGAAACTCCCCCGTAAAGTGTGAGTGGTCTCTGACTTTTTCCTCTCCACTTAAAATAGGCTTTTCACAAATATGGCATGTCGTGGCATGCTCATACCGCTGCTGCTGTTCTGGAGATAGGCTCATGGGTACTGGGTGGGCCAGTAATTCCTGTACATCATGAGCCAACTTGACAAGTTGATCCAAGAACCATTTGGCACAATCTGGCCCCTCGAGGTATTTGTAAACGGATTGTGTGGGGTCATAGGCACACACCACATTAAATCCTATGGCAAAGGGTTCATGTTTTTGAATGGGTGTGGTTGAGCTGATGGTGGGATCTGGTTCACATCCCACCATGGGTGTAGTGAGTGCTTCAAAATCTGCATATACCACATAGGGGACAGTGTCACGCTTGTGAATGTCCTTAAACTTTAACACAGTCTTGTCCCCTTGTGGCAATATCAATCTAGCCGCTTCCTGAGTAACACAATCTACCCTATGACGTTCCAAAAGCGTGGGGGTTTTAAAATATTGCAAGCAACGATCACAAATATGTTTTGGACGCTTGTCCTTGGACATTTGACTGCTTAGCAATCTACATAAGCTTTTAATGAAGCAATAGTGATTCACCTCTCCTACAGATAAATATAAAAGATGAATGTGGTGTCGTTTCGGTTCTTTTGTGGCATAAAGAGGACCCACAATCTCATCACCATCAAGGCCATAGACCATGAACGAAAAGTCATGGTTGTCTTGTTCAAACCTATGGATCTCGGTTAAGTCCATAGGGAACAATACTCGAGTTAAATTTAAAGTTTGTTTCAATTCGACAAACTTGGCCTTGTACTTTCCTGGTCGAGAAACATTACGGTCTTGTGCTGACTGCAAATACGCGGCCACACACCACAGGAAGCAATCATTGTCATAATTCTTTGTATTCACCACAGCCTTTTTCAATGCTATTGCTGGTGGTGTTTTAATATAGCTAGACCCAGCATTCAACGGGTTGAAATGACAAATGTTGATTTGTAGATGGTGAATTTTGTATAAGGCAAGGCAACTCGGTCCTTGTTGCAGTTTATCAAATTTTGATAGCAAGGCATTCACAACATGGCTTTGATACCACTCGTTCAGATTATCGGCTATCAAAAGCTCTTGCATTTTACTGCAAATATAGAATGTCTCTTTATGCTCTACGTCCTTCTTTTTATATATGAAATCGCACACCAGTTCTGTATTCACCTTTAAACCTGTATGCAACCTTTGCGCTGTGCAAATTTCAATTTTAAAAATTTCAAAACAAGATTCTAAAAATTCTTTGGGAATCAAACTTTTTCTAACATTCACCACTCGACCAGAGCACACACGCGATTTGAAACAAGACTCAAGGGGCTCCCAAGTTAACGTATCCGCAGCAGTAAAAGACATTATTTTGAAAGAACACTCTCACATGAGTTTTCAGCTGTAGACTGCTTGACAATGGTTCCACTCTAAAGCCACTTGGTTTTCAACTGTATTTGCTATAGCAGTGAACCCTTTTTTTCAAATATCTCAAAAGAAATAAAATAAACCACCATAAGTATATCCATTCCATATAGTTTATGCATTTCATAAACAAAACAAAATCAAACAGGTTATATATAAAAAAACAAATCTCACATTGACGTGTAATGCTTTGCTATATTCTCGTCTCGTGGGCTAGTGTTATCTGCAAACAAATAAATAAATAAAATCATTAATTACCTAATCAATAAATAATTGCATGTATTTATATAAAAATCAATAAATATATAAATAAATAAATATATACCTACCCCACAACAAGGTTAAGTATTTTCCACCAACACCAAAACTGATAAACAAGACCAGGGGTTTCATGCAACGCAATGTGTTCAAAGGTAGTCACCTAAGTGAGCTTGGAAATGATAACGACATGTCTTTATATATGCTACGTTGCATGTATAATCTTTTTTCTTCCCACGCTTTGAACATTCTCTTATCGTGCACGTGGACAGCTAACGTCCAAGGTGAACACCTGTGGAAGATCAAATTTCACGTCAACTTGCATTTTGTCACGTACGAAGCAAAACAGTATGTAACTTGTTAACAGTTATCGCGCACGTGGACAGCTAACGTCCAAGGTGAACACCTGTGCCAGATCAAATTTCACCTGGACTTGCATTTTGTCACGTACGAAGCAAGACAGGATGTCACTGGTTTAGCGTACATGTGGTTTCACACATGTTCACATTCCTTTCGCTCTTCCCTGCCACCACGATGGTCAGATTATTTCACCTTCAAGCGTCATGGTCATTTTTTCCATTGCATCTGTTGTCAAGTCAGATCAACGCCTTCCAATAAGCTCAAATGACATTCACCTCCTGCTCCTCGGCAAGTTTGTTTTCTCTACTCGCTTCGACCAACATAGAACCAAGTTCTCATCACCGTTTACACGTTAAAGGTAAAATATCAGAAAAACGCACGCTCGCTCTGTCATACAACGACCCGCCGAAATAGCGATTGTTCTATTAAGCATGGCCCTTGTGCTAAGCAACAGGTTCGTTGAAACACACACACACACCCAGCCGTATCGTCTCTCTCAACCACCACGCTTCATGAACATTATAAACAAGTATCGGTAAATACATTTTTTCTCAACATTTATGGCGTTAGGCCCTTTGTGAATTATTTTTTGGAAAACAATATCTGCCACATTTGAAAGGGGGCGTTAGCCCGAGTCCTAGGACACCTCGTACACGTCTCTAGCGTTATTGGTTCGTGAGATATCGGCAAAAATCACATAAAACACGTGTTTACCCCAAATCGAGTATCCAAATTTTTTTAAAAATTACAACGAGTGGTCCATAGCAAAGAGGACGTCACCCCGAGTCCTTGGACCTGTCGTACACGCCTCTAGCATAATTGGTTCGCGGGATATAGCAAAAAGTTTAAAATCACGTTTTTCCCCCCAATAAAACCGTGTTTCCAGATTTTCACCTTTTCGACACCTACATTCCCGTAAAGAGCACGACGAGACGAAAAAAACGAATCCAAGCACGCCCTCCTAGCATGGCTCCTTCCATTCCAAGGTCGCAGGGGCTCACAACTTGCTAAGTGAGACAGCTCTCTCCTTACCACACTACTTACAAACACAAATTTTTGCTCTAGAGACTTGAAATTTATTTTGGGGGTAGAGGGCATAGGGACATTTCATTTATGTCAAACAAACTGTTTTGTAAACTTCCTAGTTTCCAAAATATAGAATTTTCAAAATTCGAGTGTTTTCAAAAAAAAACATAAAAAATAAAAAAGTTGTATTACAAAAAATAAAGTTCATAAAGACCATTCGTTTAAGCCATGGAACAACGTTCTACCATGTTTGGTTTTCAAACTATCACCATTTTTCGAAAACAAAAATTTTCAAAAAAAACAAATATATAACGAGTGGTCCATAGGAAAGAGGACGTCAGCTCGAGTCCAATGAGACCTCATTTGCCAAAATCGGACCATGCGTTCGAGAGATATTTAACATGGCTGAGGCTTAGTAGTGGGTCAAGGAGGGTTCGGGAGTGAAGCAGAAACCGCCTTACCCCCCTACTAATCCTACTAAATTATTTAACTAATTAAATAATTTTCAAAAAAAATTACATGTAATATGTTCATAATAATATACATGGGTTGGTTTTTTAGTTTTGGCACCAATGCTTCAGTGCCAAGTTGCAACAATGTTGGGCGCTGCCACTTTTGCTGACGGTTGCTGCCCTGCATCCCCTCCCTCAGAGCACATGACCTCGCCCGTCCTCCCCACCGCTCGTGCGCAGTCGCGCCTGTGAGATGAGTAGTGTGAGACCAGCGCTCGCGAAAGACAGTCGCAATGTTTTCCAAGCAGGAGCAGAGAACGTGGATAAAAATTCAGTGTGCTAGGGGTCGCAGTGCTAAACAGTGTCACCGAGGATTGCGGGAAGCGTGCGGTGCAGCTGCGTTACCGTTCAGAACGGTAGCAAGATGGGTTGCAGCCTTTCGAGATGGGCGCGAACGTGTGGAGCACATGCCTCGATCTGGTCACCCACCAGTAAGTGATGACAATGTACAGATGGTGTCCGCGTTAGTAGAAGTGGATCGGAACGCAACGATTTGTCAATTAGAGCAAGATACCGGAGAGCAAGATGCGCATTCAACTGTCCTCCACATCCTGAAGGACTTACTGAAAATGAGGAAGATTGCGTCCAAATGGGTTCCGCATGACTTAACCGACATGCACAAATGGCTGCGATATGACGCTTGTCGTATGCACTTGCAGCGTTATGAGCGAGAAGGGGAGGCCTTCTTACGGCGTATCATAACCATTGACGAGACGTGGGCCAGATCTTATGAGCCACAGTTAAAACGCCAATCGGAAGAGTGGCGGCACTACGGATCACCACGGAAACAAACAGTTCGACCAACCCCCACCAATGTGAAAGTAATGTTGACTCTTGCCTATGATTGGGATGGTGTGATCATTCACCATATTGTTCCCCGACGGCAAACCGTTAATGCGGCGTACTATTGTTCGTTTCTGCAAGACCATCTCCGAGGAGCTCTGAGAAGGAGACGGCGCCACCACATGGTTACACCGCCCATCGTTCTGCATGACAATGCTAGGGCACACACAGCAGGCGTTGTGTCGGCATTGTTGGATCGCTGGGGCTGGGAGGTCCTCTATCACCCCCCATATTCTTCCGACATCAGTCCCTGTGACTATGATCTCATCCCGAAGATGAAGATGACAATGCGCGGAGAGCGCTTCCGTATCATTGAAGACGTTAAGCAGGCTGCCAAGCGCTCTCTTCGTACCATCAATAGATTGGGCAGTGCCAACGAGATCCAACGACTTCCGCATCGCTGGGAACACGTGGTACGCAACGGTGGGGACTACATCGAGGGCCTGTGGAACTTGGAACCATCTAAGTGAGTTATTAATCCAGTTATAACTAAGGAGCCAAAACTAAAAAACCAACCCATGTACATTATTTAGTGTTGCTAACACGTTACTTTCGAGATTCTGGCTTCTCGGTTACAATACAATTCTCAAATAATTATATACACTGGTTTTCCACACAACCATTCTCTAACATTCCGTAGTTTTGATGTACTGCTTACACATCGTCTTATATATGTTTCATTACATTGTCGGTATAATACAGTCGACTAATTAAAGTTAACTGTACATAATTACATAACTTCGGGTTTAATAAAATTTAATAATTGTATTATAGACATGAGTAGACAATCGTTCTCAAGTTGTATTTCCGCTAAAACCCTCTTGTCAACACAGCTAAATCGTTACTTCATATGGACTGGACTGCTTGAGTTAAGTTTGTCGCTTAACAGTCTTCTTTAGTGATGTACTAAGAAGTTGTTGCTACTGATAAGTCAGTAGGTCTCGTAGTTCTTACTTCTGATGAGTAGTATCTGCTTTCTATGAATGAGAACTCGTTGGTTAGTTTGTATGTATTTATTAACTTGTCGACAATTCAATATATACAGGTGAACACCAGTCAGACAACCTGTTTATTTGCTGCTGTTGGAAGAGACCTTTTGCTTCTTAGCCCAGGTCTTTTATACAAATCCTTTCATAACAATGTACGTCACAGTAGTGGGGAGCACTCGATAACATGTATGTGGAAATATACATCTTACAGGGTATGGACTCATGTCTTTGATAACAGTTCCGTGAATTTGACCACTCATAGCTGTTGGAGTCAACACATTTGAAATAACATATTGAATAATTATATGAGGAAATGTACAGGGTCATTTCCTTAGTTCCTTCTAGGAAGTATTTGACAAATAACAATTTACAGATTGTGAAGTAATTACGATGACAATAACATGTTGTGAGAGAAGTATGCAATGCCATTTCCTCGGTTCCAAGAATGAACATTCATCAAGTAAACACTTTGTAAATAGCATATTGAGGGATATATTGAGCAATGATGTTCCTTCTATAGGAATAACGACCATAACCTTTAGGTTAGAATGGCGTCTGGGGTTCGAACCTAGACGGGATATATAATTCCTCCACCCTTTGTTGCTCGTTATCTTCCTCGATAACAATTTTCTTAAATCTATTCTTTACAGATTTAATATATTGATATATTCTTGTTCTAAATTTTAACATGATAACACAGAAAATAAGTATTATAATACTTGTGTTCACAGACACAAAAGTTTTGATTTTAGTATTGTATTCTGGAATGGGTTTTAAATCTAATTTCATTCCTTTCACATCGAGGTGGGATGAATGGAAATTTATTTCGGTTTTAACATATGGATCATTTGGAGTTGATAGGAGTGGAAACAGGTGTACATAATTTGTAGGTTGCTGTTGTAAAGTTATACCCATGCTTGTAATAGGGCAAGACTCATTTGAGTAGATAACATATGATCCTGCTAATTTTATAGTTCTCTGAGATTCTGGGCAGGTTTGCAAGATTATTTGAGGATTTTTACTAGAGAAAAGGCTATGCTTCTTATTTAGTGGTTGAAATAGTTGTACCTCGTTTTTTTTACAGTGGCAAATTGACATCTGTTAGTGTCCGTTAAATTACATGAAGTTATTCTAGTATTAAAGAATATACATGCGTAATATTGAGTAATTTTTATTCAAGGTGCGTTAGACCATCTTAAAGTAGGTCCTTGCAAGTAATATTTTTCCGGTGGGATTAATATTAGATTATTGCTAGGTACAGGAGAATTTTTTTACAATGTATAAGTTTTAGCATCAGTGATTGGCATATATAATATTACAACCATTTCTTAGTTCATCATGAGAACTTGCGTTTTTGACAGTTTAAGGTTCTCAAATTGATGATACTGGTCAGTATGAATTATAGTTTTTGTTGGGTAGATTAGTTGTAAATGTTGTACAACATTTGTTAAATCCTTTTGGGAGAACATCTTGATATTTGTCATTTCATTAAATGACAAGCTAATAGCATCTTGCATCACTTGTATGATTTTATCTAATTTGTTCGTACACAAGAGCACATATTGTTCATGTTCCAGAAGGTTAATCTTGAAGTCTTCTCTTTGTAAAATACCTTTAATTACCTTCATATTATAGTTTACATGGTTCATTTCATTATAGAACTTTTGAGCAATGGAGTTACTGAATGATACTAATTTATTAATATGTTTGATTTCCTTGGCGTTACTTTGTTTTAATGCTTCTAATTGCTCTTGTAGGTTGTCTAGATCATCTTGGTCTAGATTACCTGATATGAATCTAATTATACTACCTAAATCATTTCTAAGACCTCTCTTACTTCTAGGTGTAGCAGGTAGCAACTTATTTAATTCCTTTTTTGTTTCTTTAATTGATTCTCTTAATTCTGATATTAGATAAGGAAAAGTATTATTGCTTCGTGATACGAGACTTGAGATAGTGTCTTGAATGTTATAATAAGATTCTTTTAAACTCGATAAATTGAAATGAAACATGAACCGGTGATAATCGTTAATTATTAAGGCTGGTCCTAATGAGTCGGCATAGAATCCTTGTGTCTGGATGGGCTGTGTGATGATGGTGCCATATCCTGGGAGGAATCTGGAATAAGAAATTTTCTTTTTGGTTTAATGTCCCGAAAATTCCTTACATGAGTTTTACCGTTTCTCATTTTACAGTATACCCTGTTTTCTTCAATTTTGGTAATGATACCTTCGTTGTACAGGTTTTTTGATTTCTTGTTTCTGGTGAGGGGATCTAATACGTAGACAGTTTCATTAATTTGGTAATTATGATTGAAAGTGTCGGTGTTTGGTTTAGTATGACTCTCTTTTACAATTTTCAACTGATTTCCTTGTCTTTCAATGTATTCATTGATTTTTGGACATGGCGAGAAGACGTGGTCTAAAGCCTTATAGTATGGTCCGTATAGAACGTTGAAAGGAGGTTGTTTAGTAGTGGAATGGATTGAAGAATGTAATTCGTGATTATGGTGGTCACGAGCTCTGAGAGCGGAGTGAACTTATGACACCTACCAAAATGATATGGATAATGAAACTATCCATTCAAACCAAGCAGACCCCATAGGTGTCTCTGGAGATACGAAGTTTCTCTAGAAGGGTCGAATTCAGTCTTTCTACTGGAGAATTAGATGAAGAATTCAAAGGGGTAGTAGCGTGATATTCGATGTTCGTGGCTTTACAATATTCTTTTATGACATTGTTTTCGAACTCTCCTCCTTGGTCATGTGTGATTTTCCTTGGGAATCCATGGTGGGAAAAGTAAACTTGTAATTGGCTTAGTGTGGCCAGACCTGTACCATTTGGTAAAATGTAGGCTTGTCCATACTTTGAGAAAATGTCAATTATGGTTAATATGCGACTTTGCTCGAAGTGAAACGTGTCGATGTGAATTTGAGAGAAAGGGTGATCGGCGGTGATGGGACCTTGGTTCGATACCTCGTTAGGGTGTCTCTCGTATTTGTTTCTTTGACAGAGGTTACATTGATTGATTGTCCTAATTTGTTCTCTTAAATGAGGCCAGTAGTATTTGGTCTTAAGATGTTCGTAAGTTTCTACTATACCCTTGTGGTTTTCAGAATGATAGTGTGAAATCAGCTGTCTCTGAGTTTCGGGGCTTTCAATGTCTTCCAAGAATTTGGATGACCTGATAATGATTAGTTCAGAAGTAAATAGCTTCTGGCATGCCCTGATGAATGCGATCTCGAGAGTGATATCGTCAAAATAAGTAGCGTACTTGTTTGAGGTTACTATTATTTTGAGGAGGTGATTTGCTAAATCTTCCTGAAGATTCTTCTTTGTGACAATCATTATGTGTCTGGTACATTTTTTAAACAGATTTTGTTTAAGTACCTTGGGATAATTACCATATTTCACAATAATCTGATTGCGGTTTTGGTTTAAGTTCCGTTCAGATATTTTCAATGTGAATATGGGGTCTGCTTGGTTTGAATGGATAGTTTCATTATCCATATCATTTTGGTAGGTGTCATCTCCGGGGATGGCATCAATTGAAGCTGTTTGATCAGCCATGTTAATTTCTATTCTAGAGAGTGCGTCTGCGACATAGTTGGTTTTGCCTTTGACGTATTTGATGTCAAAGTCAAACTCTCCATGCTTTATCTTCCAACGGTAAAGTCTCGAACTAGGATCCTTTAGCGTGAAGAGCCACTGTAACGGGCGGTGATCACATTCTACTTGAAAGTGTCATCCCCATAAGTAAGGCTTGAAATGTTTGCAGCTTTCTACAATTCCTAATAACTCTCTCTCTATTGTGGAGTAGTTTTTCTCTGCTGGGTTTATAGTCCTGGAGTGGTATGCGATGGGGTGTCCCTTCTGCGATAGGACGCTTCCCAGAGCAAAATCTGAACTGTCCGTGGTTAACGTGAATACTTCTTCGAAGTTTGGATAAACTAGCACAGGAGCATTTATTAAAAGGGTCTTAAGATTCGTAAAAGCGGACTTGTATTCAGCATTCTCTACATCGACTTTGGATCCGTTCTTTAAGCAGCGAACCATGGGTTGTGCTACTTTTGCGAAATCTTTGATGAATTTTCTGTAAAATCCAGCAAGGCCAAGAAATTGTTTGATTTATTTGGTAGACTTCGGAATAGGATAGTCCTTGACTACTCTGATCTTTTCGGGGTTTGGTTTGACTCCGTCTTGTGATACAATGTGACCAAGAAAAGCAACTTCTTTGTGAAGAAACTCTGTCTTGTCTAGTTGTATTTTGAGATCTACATCTCTCAATTTCTGTAGCACAAGGGTTAAATGTTGTACATGTACGCTTAGCGACTTGCTGAAGATTATTATGTCGTCAATGTACACAAAGCAGAACTTGTATAGATAAGGACGCAAGACATTATCCATTACACGTTGAAACGTGGCTGGTGCATTTTTTAGGCCGAAGGGCATTCTTTTGAACATTAGGTGTCTAGTGTCGATTGTAAAGGCTGTTTTCTCGATAGACCTGGGGTCCATCTCAATTTGGTGAAATCCTTGAGCCAGATCTAAAGTTCTGAAGTACTGACATCGACCGAGATTATCTAAGATCTCTGTTATTCTAGGCAGGGGATATTTATCCTCGATAGTTTTCTTGTTCAACTGTCTGAAATCTATGACTAGTCTCCATTTCTTTTGTCCTGAAGCGTCAAGCTTCTTGGGGACAATCCAGACTGGATTGCAGTATGGAGATTCGCTATGCGTGACTATTCCCTGGTCCAAAAGTTTCACTACTTCGTTGTTTAATATTTGCTTTAGAGGTGGTGGGTACCGATAATTTCTTTGGTGTACTGGGTCTTCATCTGTAGTGCGAATAAAATGCTTTACTGCACTTGAAAATGTCAGATCACATCCTGGGTAATAGAAAACCTCTGAGAATTCCGCGCATATGTCTTGAATAGCACTGTTTTCTAGATCGTTCAAGTGTTGTGTTCGGAGGTGTTCATGAATGTTTCTTTCAGAAATGGAATTTATTTCCAGTGGTTGGATTGTTACATTCTCTAAAGGTTCAACTAGTATGGGCTCGGTGAATTCTTGTTTGAACTGAGTGTTTGTGGGATATAGAACCTGGTAGTTCTCTGCATGAAGAATAGCATCTGGAAAACATATTCCTTCGTATTCAAATTTGGAAATATACACGTCTCCGTGTTGTATGTTGACAGGTATAGCTAGATGATATGCATTTAATGCAGGTTGAAAGCTTTCTTGCTTATGTGGGGAATGAAAGTGAAACGGTATGTCCGTGTTGTTGAGAGTGACTAGGTTCGAGGCGTAGTCAATCTTTGCACCTAGCTGAGCAAAACCTGCGCTACCAATCAATGCGTCGAAGTAATTATGCCATTGCATAACTCTGAATGTTATAGGTGAATCTATGTTGTATTCGGAAAAAATAGGGAATTGGATATTATCTTCTCCTATTGTTTGTGAGTGGATTGATTGGATACAAAATGGTTCTTTAAACATATACTCTGCGAACAATGAGTGTGCGAATTTCGGGTTCATAATTGAATTGCAAGCACCGCTATCAATTAAGATCTTTAGTCCAAACAGTGTGATGAATGATAGTTTGGGAGCATTTTTGATGGCTGGGCCAAGCGAAAATCCTGAGACTGTTCATCTCTATCGTACTCGTATTCAAAGTACTGAGTGTCGTACTCTTGTGGGTAGTTCTGTATTTTGTACTCATCTACATACTCTGGTGTTTGCTGTATGGGACCTAAAGCTTCCTGTTCGATGTCTTCTGAAGGTTCTAAGTGAGCATTCAGATTACCTCTAATGGTTGAAAGATCTGACATCGGCTGTGGAAATCTTTGCTGGTTAGTGGGTGTGAAACGTCGGCCAATATTATTGGGAGTTGGGTAAGGACGATTCATGGGGTTTGGTGGCTTGAAAGGCTGAGTGTTCGGAGCTTGAGCGTGTCCGAAAATTGGTTGTGGTTTATCTTTATAGAAGGGTCTGTGGGTCTGATTTTGCATGAAAGGTTGGTTAAATGGGTTCCTTGGTGGAGCTGGGTTAAAATTCAAGAATGGATTGTGTGCTGAGTGGCCTAGTGGTCGAGCTGTTGGTGGAAACTTGCTATGAGGTAGTTTTCCTCTTAGTTGGTCCATGTAATCTTCATGGGCGCGATCGTTATCGTAAGACCTGCGTAACCTGAGGCAATGATTCAGGTCTGTAATCTGTGCATATCTTAAGTATGAACGATAGGGTTCCAAAACTCCTGCTTTAAACGTCTTTAGGCTTAACTCTTCAAGTTCTCTTAATTTCAATTCCAAAATTTGATTTTGTTAATTGAGTTTGCATAAGCTTTTGCATTACAAAGTCAATCCTTCCAATTTATCATGGTAGTCATTGTATGATTCGTTTCTTTTTGTTAGCAATTAGAGATCTCCTGGATGAGAAGTCTCTCGTCTTTGACGTTACCGTATTTTCTTATGAGTTTATCTTTAAATTTTTCATAAGTACTGTTGGCTTCTAAGTCAAGAATGCTACATGCTTCACCTTTTAGTTTTGACTTTATGACGTTAAAGAGGAAATCATTTAATAATACTGAGTTTGTAGCTGACGCTATTCTCTTATGTGTGTTTAGAAATGATTCTGTTCTTGCTAAAAATAGTCAAGACTGCAAGAATTAGTGCCGTTAAATTCAGGCAAAAGCTGTATCTGAGCATATTCGAACTTTGAAAGGAGCTCGGTTTCAGGCATTTTGTTTGAATTTATAAAGACGGTTTCAAAATGTTATTTATAATAAATATTTAATTATTTGATTAATTCCTTTAATAGTGACAAGCGAAAGACCAGTATGGGCTGCACTAACTCACTTTTGTTAAGAAATGATGTTATTTTATTATTATTATTATTATTATTGTTATTATTATTGCTCTTCCTAGTTTGCTACTTGAAATATTGAACCATGCTTCACTAATAATACTCTATTTCACAAATAAGGTATTATTTGGAGTTTGACTTGCAGACAAGAAAAGATGATCAGTGCTGGCTGCTTCCTCTTGGAACTGCGGAGTCGGTTGGTTCTCTTGTGTCGTCGTGTGGTCGGAAAGCGCTTCTGGAGCGTTGTCGGCACGTATGGCGATGGTGGTTGGTTGTTGCGAAAGGCGTTACTTGGAGCGTGGGCTTCTTGGAACGTTTGTCGGCGAACTTCCTTCCTTCAAGCTGGCGAAGTTAGTCGTGGATGAAAGGCCTCCCTGAGGTTGTCAATTCCACTCTTGGCTTGCTGGCTGGTTCATAGAATCGATGACAGCATCTAGTGTTGAAGATAGGTACCTTGGTGTCGCTAGTATAGTGACGAAAGGCCTCCTTGTGAGGTTTGTCGGAACACTGTACCAACTTACTCGTAGATTATCTGGCAAGGATAAACGTTACCTATCCCGGACGGGCCCCCAGTTAAGTTTGTCGCTTAACAGTCTTCTTTAGTGATGTACTAAGGAGTTGTTGCTACTGATAAGTCAGTAGGTCTCGTAGTTCTTACTTCTGATGAGTAGTATCTGCTTTCTATGAATGAGAACTCGTTGGCTAGTTTGTATGTATTTATTAACTTGTCGACAATTCAATATATACAGGTGAACACCAGTCAGACAACCTGTTTAGTTGTTGCTGTTGGAAGAGACCTTTTGCTTCTTAGCCCAGGTCTTTTATACAAATCCTTTCATAACAATGTGCGTCACAGTAGTGGGGTGCACTCGATAACATGTATGTGGAAATATACATCTTACAGGATATGGACTCATGTCTTTGATAACAGTTCCGTGAATTTGACCACTCATAGCTGTTGGAGTCAACACATTTGAAATAACATATTGAATAATTATATGAGGAAATGTACAGGGTCATTTCCTTAGTTCCTTCTAGGAAGTATTTGACAAATAACAATTTACAGATTGTGAAGTAATTACGTTCACAATAACATGTTGTGAAAGAAGTATGCAATGTCATTTCCTTGGTTCCAAGAATGAACATTCATCAAGTAAACACTTTGTTAATAGCATATTGAGGGATATATTGGGCAATGATGTTCCTTCTATAGGAAGAAGGACCATAACCTTTAGGTTAGAATGGGGTCTGGGGTTCGAACCTAGACGGGATACATAACTCTTGTATTCAACGGCTCTTATCATGATCCGTGCCTTCTTATCAAAGAACAATAATACTTTGACTTCCCTTTAAAATGCGGAACCTTCTTCGCACGAGCATTCTTCACAGCTCTACAAATCCTCAAATAGCAATATATATGGCATAAACAATTATCATCCACTATGTTAAACAACAACCAAACACGGATTAATTGTTATTAACATATCTTCTGTAGGAACTTCTCTCAAATAATGGCATGACCCTCAGTATCATTCCACATGACTAGTGAACTTCAATTATACATGCTTAAGTTCTTCAAACGTAACTTCCAATTGTAATGAACGATATTAGAGAGTCGTGATTAACCTCCTAAAGTTTACTCCACAACAAGATAATTAACTGTTAACTCGTCTGTCGCAAATACATGTAATAAAAATAATACTTCTGTCTCATCCCACTTGTCAAGCTTTAAATTGTTTATCGTTGTAATATCAGGTCCACAAATGACGTAATGTTACACAAATAGTATAAAATAACACACATGTTTTTATAGTGTCAGATAGAATTCAATCTTGACCGGGATAAACTAGCTTTGAATTCCTAGCCAAAGATTTGAATAATCTTCTATCAAAGGTATTTCCTCTAGCATATTAAATGAACAAAGTTCTCAGCTTTACAAATAATAAAAAGGTTTGTCAACGTCGTAATGTTTTTCCACTCTACACAAAGAATGTTTATAGGGATTAAGACTTCGGTCTTATCAAACGACTAGTATTTCTTAGATCGTCGACAGTTTATGTACAATGATGATATAACAATATCATTCGATGTTTCTTCTGTTCTTGAAGTTAGATGTTGTTACATTAAAGTGCTCAAATTAAATGTATTAAGAATTTAATTTGACGCTATGACACAATGTCAGAATACTTGGTTTAAAATAAAATTATTAAAATTCGAGAGTCGAAACGACTAGTCTTCTATGAGGCAATATGATTCCTCCAACAAAATTTATTGTCAGTTCCACAACTGATCCGTAGAATAAAATTGAAAATAGATGAAAGACAATCATCTCCTAAATAATCTTGAAGCATAAAAATCTTAACACACATCTGAAGTGTAAATTACATGAAAACACTGAAATACATGAAATGAGAACATATGGAAATATGGAGATATGGAGTAAGATCGTTGGCTCAGGATGTCACTAATCAAGCTCTATACTATAAATGAGATACACTGCTACCTTATTTGGACGAAAACTTGAAGATCTATGTAAGTATTCCCACAATACTTTAGATGTTTCCTCAGTACAAGACACTGAGATGGATCTGCATTCGAACCTCGGATCTGCGACCTCAGAGATAGGAAACGTCCCTCTCTGGAATTCGCCAACATTCGCCTGGGCTCGAACGACATCCTTCTGGCAAATTCTTCTGTGTTGCTGGGCTACCCCTAGCATCTTGACAAATCTCTTCTGTAGACTCTTCATTCTCCGTCGTAAATATGCATCAGCCTCATCAATGGAATATAATTTATAGAAATATTCATATAATTGGTGAATGAAATATTTCCATTGCTAATTGATTTTACATTAGTGTTCGTAGACTGACAAAATGTACAAGATGGACCGTACACTACGTCTGTATTCAAGAATACTTCGTCTAACGAAGTTCCATCGTTGTATCTTAACTCCTGTTATCGAATATGTCTCTGGCGCATGACTATTTAGTTCATCGTATCAACAATGTTACTTATGTTGAATGAAAACATTTGAAGAATAATAATAGTCATTCTGTTACTGTTTATGTGTTGCGCCAATATTAAAAGTTCTCCGCTATTGTTCACTTGAACTGCGTTCGCCAACTTCACGTTGCAATCTAAAATGATATTAAGCTTTATTTCCAACACATTTGAACAGGCTTATATTGTCGAAACGGTAAGTTTTAAAACGCTCGACTTTTCACAGAATGTAGTATGCGACCTGTTCTCTGTATATATTCGCTTAGTTACATTCAGATCTCAATTATATAAGAGATATAATTAATTCAATGTTCCTCTCAACTTCACGTAAAATGGAAGGGCGGCAATCTCCTACGCTCTACCTAGCTATCCTCGCGTCTCCACAAGTCGACAGTCGTCGCACTCGGACAAAGCCTTGGGATCTCTGTTAACCCAGTAAAAACACTTCCTCACTCATCAAAGACTGCTGGAATAAGAACATTGATCCGTGGATTTCCTCCTCCAAGTCGAAATTTTGGCGGCCATATCAAACTCCCACCATAATTTTAGCGCGTAGATTACTAATGCTTATTACTGCGTAGGTTAACCGATCTGTGGTTTTTAGCCTACTTTTCACATTTTGCAAAAATGAGGAAAAAGTAGACTTATGAGATCGATCCGGGAAAATGTGTGTCTGTCTGTCTGTCCTTCTGTCTGTCGGTCTGTCTGGCTGTGTGTGTGTGTGTCCCCCTATCAACTCCTAAACGGCTGCAGCAATCAAAACCAAATTTAGTATGAGTAAAGATGTGCACCGGAATATCTCACGTCCATATTTGAAAATGATGTCAGTGCTACCAACTGCTGAAAAAACGCACTAGAAATTTGAGCTCCTTGTTGGATATCTTGCAAGGTATGCATGAGAGCTATTCCAAAATCGGCACACATGTAGATAATACTATTTCAGTTTAATTTCCAGGAGGCCAACCATGACAGTGTTGCCAAAATAATTTTAAGCTTTCTGATAGATCCAATGTTTAAATGCATATAACTTCTACACTATCAATTGGATTTCAACCAAATTTTATATGTAATATCTGTACATAAACAGATATGACTGAGCGTATCCTTAAGAGCCACCAGGGCTGCCAACTGTTAATAATTGTTCTCTTTATTTTTTATCCAAATACCAATATATCAGAAAGTATGCAAGCCAACAGCTTTAAACTATGCACACGTATATTCTGACATTTTAGATTAATTTCGAGTAACTTATTGTGCCCTTGTATATAACAGCGTCGTATATACGAGAATCAAACTTCGGGGGGCGTTCAGTCCGGGTATGCTTTCACTAGAGCTCAAATACCAGACGGCTGCTTACAAATACAAGGACCATATGCAAAACTACAAACAAGAAATGAGTGAAAAACAAATAAAATTACCACCATTTAAAAACTGAATAAAAACAACAAAACATAAAAAATAGAACATAAACAAAATCCACCCTGAACTTTACTCCCACTGTACAAGAATTTACACAGATCTGAGTGGCCTAGAAAGGTCCACTCCAAAGAATTAAAATTGTGGATCAAAATTCCACTTGTCTGATTAATATGTATGCACGCGTATAACTACGCTAGAGAAGAAATAAGTACTTTTTGATGGAGATTTGCTCACAGATGGAACAGCCAATATGCTTGCAAACCCCCATACTGCAAACCATTATTATGGCTTTATGGGACACACTCGTAGAATAACATACCAACATTTATAATTTTACTGACACACGCAACCATTTAAAATTTATAAACTAATTGATCTCCAGCGAGATCGCAGTGAGTCAGGAAACTCCCAGCAACACAGAAGCTTGCCCAATGGCTCATATTGCTCAACACATACATGACAACAACGTGACCGAACATCGAGACCACCCGAGGTCAATGAACATGACAATAAATAAACAAGAACTAAGATGCCTAAAATCCGCTGATATTTACATGAAATAAAAGCATGGATAAGCTAACACGCTGGGACTCGATCGATCAAAACGCGAACTGCACCCATTTACCGATTACAATTCTTTTATCATTAAACAGGCTTTATTTTAATATAAGATAAACATTTACGAAGAACGGAAACCTGGTCCGTGAATACTAATGAGCACAGCTTGCTCCTTATCTGATGGAGTGCGCCGGGTAGAAATACCTTCACTTACCACTCATTAACGTCTGTGTTCAAAACCAGCCCTCCTTGTCGAAGCTTTGAGTCATGCATTTTATAACAAGAGACTAGACAGTCCCGTTACGCCACCTGTTAATCGCGACACAAAATTTCACACACTTCTGCCAATTCCAAAGAATTGCAAGAACATCGTAAAAGGGGATTCCAACATTTTCCTCGCAAGGATTAAATGCTTAACCTGGACATAGCTTCAGACAGAACCAGGGTTCCCGAAAACTCCTATCCCATAAAACATATATTTGCAGACTCAACAAAGCATTTAGGGCAGAACACAACACAAATCTACCACGGGCCGACACTCCAATCAAATATCAAAGATTTTGTGTACCATAACACTAAAAGAGAAACTTCATCAACAAATAAAGTCATTGGGCATATGACCCCTCACTTAACAAAAATGCAACAAACGGCAATTAACACACAAGCCTGTGTAACAATAAAAATCTATACAATAAAAAGATTTCCCACCAATTCTATTATCTACTCTAGTTAATTCAGTTTCGCTTCTGTTATGATATCGGTTCCCAATTTGCGTCGCTTAGCCGCGCATTTTACGGTAGCGACACGCACTCGAGTACGCTTGCCCCGTGTACTTGACATCAACAAAAAAAATCTTCACACAGATAGAATACATGCCACGTTGCTCATGAACTAAACTAAAGTGTGTCAATACCACCAACCAACTACAATAAAACACGAAGACAAAAATAAAATAAAATATTTACACAAAATAATATGTTCCCACAAAACCATAACCAGTTTGTCAAATAATAAATTATTTCAGTACTCATTCCTCTTTCTGCGTCGTCTCATCGAACATCGCCTGACATTCTCTCTCCAAAGTGTTTAGCTCATCTCAGACCACATGGAGCCGTAGAAACGTTGGTTCGATGTCTTTCTCTGGGTCTGGGGTTCCATCTTGACGTTGAATAAAAATAAAATGTTATTTATAGTCACACGTAATTTTCTATCTACATTTTGCCAATAGTTACTTTATTCACCATTTGTCTAGTGCAAAATTAAACGTAGACTTTCCCTAATAGTTGTAGTCGTGGGAGACTACTAAAATCTTACCGATACACAAATTTCACACTCAGCTGTGCGCACACAACTTTATTATAATGTTTTCAATAATGACCCTATCTCTGATAAATTTAACACAGTATATCTTCACGGTATGGAAAAGAATAAGTGATCACCTCACGGTGTCACCAAGAATCAACCTCGTCGTCACTCAGACGACAGTATTTATGTGAATTTAGCAAAAGGACGGAGGGAGAGGGAAATCTATCACTAACTTCTATAATAATGCGACTATTGGCATGCAACAGGTATCAAACAGTTTGAAATATTATACAGGTCACAATGGGGCTATCGTGCTCTGGAATCGATCATAGATTTCGTTAATCCAATCTTTCCCGCTTTCAACTTCAAGCCGGCGTCAGACGCTCCCTTGGCGCTAAAATTGGTGACCCTCTCTGATTGGTAGTCCATGACGTCAATATCGCAGTTTAGAACAGAAGCCTCTGTCCTATGATTGGTTGAAAGTTCCTCTCGTCTCTCTCATCCAGCAATTATCTTACTCGTAACGCTAGGGTGACAAAGAATTACGGTCTGAAATGAGTCAGGACCCCAACACACCTTTGTCTGATAAAGTGTCTGTCAAACATTCCGATCTCGTCACTCCTTTGTTTCAGGACTGGGCACGTTCAAACGTACTGTCTCCAAATAAGCTTGATATTTCGCAATCCAGTCTGGCCTTCCTGTATGATTCTGGCAGTAAAATCAGAATATAATGAAATGAATAATTAGAATCATTAATATGCGTAGCTTATTAAGGGTTCACAACTCCCTTAGTTGGGAAAAATCGATCTTAGGGATAAAGTCGATTTGTCTTCCCTAAGTCACATGGTGCAGAATACTGGATTAGTCTCTCTTCAAAGTCCTCAGTCAGTCCGCCTCTGCTAGTTGACAAGTGTTTTCCTCGTTCCAATGTTTACCTTCTCGCCCAGTCATTAGGACAATACCAGTCTGCTGCTCACTTGCCCAGCGCTTCGCCTGGGGCTATTTGTTGCTTGAATACTATTCCCCTCTCTGTTGCTCGTCTGTCGACATACCTGTCAACTCTGCTTGCTTCAAGATGTAAACAGGCCAGACGCTAATCACTTCCTCGATGTCGTGCTGGCTTCTGCTTGCCCCCCGTTTACTTGCATGATGTTGGACGATCACGTATTTAATTCGCTGCGTTACTTCCAAGATTCCTCACGATGATGAACGGTTTTCACTCCTCCATGCTGCCATCCTCTTCGTCTCTCCCGCGTGTTGCCATCTGCTTCCCTTAGTAGTGACCAGTTTTTCGGATCGCACCGGTGTTTCTCTTCCCCACCGGGCTGCGTTCTCTAATGCCCCGTGCCGCTAATTTGTGTTCGTCTTCCTTGCTGGCTTCGCTATTTGCTTGTCCTCCATGCAGCTGATCCAAGTATCTCTGCGTCTCTATGTGCATGGCTTCAAACCCTTGATTTGTTCTGCCTTCTTCATTGTATGTGTCGGGATTTTTCCGCTTGTCAATTGCCTGTTTCCAACGTCCTTGTTCGTTTCCCTCGTTTGTATGAACTTCCTCTAAGTACTTCTGCGATTGAGCATGCCTATCGTTCCAGTCGTCTCGGTAGCTTCTAGAGTCCTCACGATTCTGAAATCTGCGGTCTTGCCATCTCTGATTTTCATTCCGATCTCCCCATCTCCTGTATGGTACATCTTGTCTCCGATTGTCCCTCCATTGTTGAAATCCTCGTTGTTGGAATCTATTCTGTCCTTGGAACTGTCTGTTGTTATTACGGTTGTTATCGTAATGTTGGCGCTGTCTATTCTCGACATCATCCTAACCTCTCACGGGTGTTGAAATGTTTGTATTTGTATTGGTAGCCTGGGATCTTGTTTTTACCTGGCTCGGCTTAATCACCTCGGTTGTATTTACCATTTCGACCTGTCTTCCAACTCTATTGTGTAAGTGGGACGTGGTTTCATCTATCTGGCGCAGGATCTGTTCAGCGTGTACCGCGTCTGAAACGTTAGCTGCGACCAATACCTGCTGAACGTTAACGGGAAGCTGGCGTCCGATAGTCATGACTAGCTCGGCCTCACTTAAAGGATTATCCAGATCTTTAAATTTAAGGAGCTGTGATGAAAAAAAATCTGAATACTTAGTTTGCTGAGTAGATTGGTACTTTCTGGAGTACAATTCCATTCTTAACCCCTGTTGATATGAAGACGACCAATATTTTCGAAGGAAAGCATGCTTGAATGCATCTACGCTTTCAAACGTGTATTTGAAGCTCAAGTACCACGTTAAAACATTTCCAGTTAAAAATTTTTCCATCATGCGCAGTTGCCGGGCGGGAGCTATATCATTATCATTATAATAATGTTCGACTTCCCGCAAGAATGCCTTGGGTGTGACTCCAGAATTTTCCATAAACGTAGCCGGTTTGAATTCATTAGAACGGATGATTTGTACAAGTTGAGGGTGCTGATTACCGTCATGTGGTGTAGAACTTCTCCCTATGTGATTACGAAATTCTTCCGTGTTCCGAGCAAGTGGACTTTCCGTGTCAACCTGACTACCAGTTGAATGAGTCGCCCCCGGGCTATCTCTGTCTCCATCTCTCCCCTTCACGCCTAATGACCCTGCATTATGTTCCATAGAAAATAATTCTGCTTTTATCAGCCTGTCACCTTGTTCTTTAAATTTTGCTTTTATCTCATCTTCTAACGTCTGTATCCGTGTGTGGTTCTCCCCCAGCTTCTTAATTACCGCCAACCTTTCTTCCTTGGAGTCCTTACATAATTTTTGCCAATCCATTCTAACGTTTTCTATCTTCAGATTATTAGTGTCCTGGCTCACTTCGATCCGTTCCAAGCGATCCTCCACGCGTACATTGTTTTCTTCAATAGTGGCTTTTAATCCCTCCCGGTCTACTTCTGCATTTTTCCAGCGATCTGTTGATTGGTTTTCGAGACGGTCTATGTCTTTTATAAGGCCGGTCACGTTTTCATCTACCGCCTTTATCTGTTCCTGTATAACTACGGTTATTTTCTCCACTTTATTAAATCTGTTTTGTAACCTGTCCTGTGCAGTATTAATTTCGCTATTTTTAGTTGTGCATGCCAATTCAATCTGTGCCAATTTTGCCAGAACTGTATCGTCTAAGTTATTAAGTTTAGCGTTAAACTGGTCCTCAAGTTGTTTTATCTGTTTAACCTGCTTCTCATTGTTCTTACTTACATCTAAGGCGAGTAGTATAAGCTGTTTCCTTGTATGTTCTTTCATTTCAACCACTACATTATCGAGTTGCTCAGTGTTATGACTGTTTTGCGCGTCTAGTTGAGAGTTTATTGATTCACTTTGTTGTGTCAATTGAGAACTAATATTATCATTCTGTAGAGCTAATTGTGTATTAATACTATCATTTTGAAGCGCTAATTGTGTGCCAATAGATTCATTAATTTGGGCTTTGATCACCGCTGACTGTTCAACCCTACTACTGTCTATTTGTGCCTTAAATGTTTCACTCTGTGCTATTAATTCCGCTGATTGTTCAGCCCTGCTACTGTCTATTTGTGCCTTAAATGTTTCACTCTGTGCTATTAATTCCGCTGATTGTTCAGCCCTGCTACCGTCTATTTGTGCCTTAAATGTTTCACTCTGTGCTATTAATTCCGCTGATTGTTCAGCCCTGCTACCGTCCATTTGTGCCTTAAATTCAGCCGTCATCTCCTGCTGTAACAACACCATTTGCTGCTGAGTGCGTGCCGCAGCGCTCTCTACAACCTGTCTTATTTCGTCTAAAGAAGCCATCACCACAATACACTTGAGAAAATAGAGAAAATGCCAATTGGCGATGTTCTCCGATACGTGCATACATATTAACACACATTTATATCAATTTACCCATACTCAGTTCGTTTAAATTTATAAACACAATCCCATTAATCCAATAGCATCCCTGAGTATGCTTCATTTTACATAATTTAAAACTTAACCCACACATTCAGTTATTAAATGCTAGCCTTACAAAACGCTACAAGAACAGACTAATTAATCAAGTATTAATTGCCTTGGAAAAGCTACACGCCTTCCTATTACATACATGGAGTTGTCTTTCTATGCAAAGCTAATTTTTATCATTAATATGGGCGCCCAGTCTCACGATATTATCTTTACAATTAATGCAAGAAATAAAAACGTGTACTGTATTTTACATTGCAACTCCTGATTTTACTGTATAATTCACTCACTTGGCGGTAATACCTTCGCCATAACTATGTTACTTAAAATTATCACATTCGGTGATTCAAATACTGTCACATTCCGCCTCCACTTGTGGCGTGTCAGTTTATCAAAAAATGCGCTAGAAAAGCCTAAAACAGTGAAATGCCCCACGTAGGGTAATGCCAGCGTTGCCTATGTGCCCTTGTATATAACAGCGTCGTATATACGAGAATCAAACTTCGGGGGGCGTTCAGTCCGGGTATGCTTTCACTAGAGCTCAAATACCAGACGGCTGCTTACAAATACAAGGACCATATGCAAAACTACAAACAAGAAATGAGTGAAAAACAAATAAAATTACCACCATTTAATAACTGAATAAAAACAACAAAACATAAAAAATAGAACATAAACAAAGTCCACCCTGAACTTTACTCCCACTGTACAAGAATTTACACAGATCTGAGTGGCCTAGAAAGGTCCACTCCAAAGAATTAAAATTGTGGATCAAAATTCCACTTGTCTGATTAATATGTATGCACGCGTATAACTACGCTAGAGAAGAAATAAGTACTTTTTGATGGAGATTTGCTCACAGATGGAACAGCCAATATGCTTGCAAACCCCCATACTGCAAACCATTATTATGGCTTTATGGGACACACTCGTAGAATAACATACCAACATTTATAATTTTACTGACACACGCAACCATTTAAAATTTATAAACTAATTGATCTCCAGCGAGATCGCAGTGAGTCAGGAAACTCCCAGCAACACAGAAGCTTGCCCAATGGCTCATATTGCTCAACACATACATGACAACAACGTGACCGAACATCGAGACCACCCGAGGTCAATGAACATGACAATAAATAAACAAGAACTAAGATGCCTAAAATCCGCTGATATTTACATGAAATAAAAGCATGGATAAGCTAACACGCTGGGACTCGATCGATCAAAACGGGAACAGCACCCATTTACCGATTACAATTCTTTTATCATTAAACAGGCTTTATTTTAATATAAGATAAACATTTACGAAGAACGGAAACCTGGTCCGTGAATACTAATGAGCACAGCTTGCTCCTTATCTGATGGAGTGCGCCGGGTAGAAATACCTTCACTTACCACTCATTAACGTCTGTGTTCAAAACCAGCCCTCCTTGTCGAAGCTTTGAGTCATGCATTTTATAACAAGAGACTAGACAGTCCCGTTACGCCACCTGTTAATCGCGACACAAAATTTCACACACTTCTGCCAATTCCAAAGAATTGCAAGAACATCGTAAAAGGGGATTCCAACATTTTCCTCGCAAGGATTAAATGCTTAACCTGGACATAGCTTCAGACAGAACCAGGGTTCCCGAAAACTCCTATCCCATAAAACATATATTTGCAGACTCAACAAAGCATTTAGGGCAGAACACAACACAAATCTACCACGGGCCGACACTCCAATCAAATATCAAAGATTTTGTGTACCATAACACTAAAAGAGAAACTTCATCAACAAATAAAGTCATTGGGCATATGACCCCTCACTTAACAAAAATGCAACAAACGGCAATTAACACACAAGCCTGTGTAACAATAAAAATCTATACAATAAAAAGATTTCCCACCAATTCTATTATCTACTCTAGTTAATTCAGTTTCGCTTCTGTTATGATATCGGTTCCCAATTTGCGTCGCTTAGCCGCGCATTTTACGGTAGCGACACGCACTCGAGTACGCTTGCCCCGTGTACTTGACATCAACAAAAAAATCTTCACACAGATAGAATACATGCCACGTTGCTCATGAACTAAACTAAAGTGTGTCAATACCACCAACCAACTACAATAAAACACGAAGACAAAAATAAAATAAAATATTTACACAAAATAATATGTTCCCACAAAACCATAACCAGTTTGTCAAATAATAAATTATTTCAGTACTCATTCCTCTTTCTGCGTCGTCTCATCGAACATCGCCTGACATTCTCTCTCCAAAGTGTTTAGCTCATCTCAGACCACATGGAGCCGTAGAAACGTTGGTTCGATGTCTTTCTCTGGGTCTGGAGTTCCATCTTGACGTTGAATAAAAATAAAATGTTATTTATAGTCACACGTAATTTTCTATCTAAATTTTGCCAATAGTTACTTTATTCACCATTTGTCTAGTGCAAAATTAAACGTAGACTTTCCCTAATAGTTGTAGTCGTTGGAGACTACTAAAATCTTACCGATACACAAATTTCACACTCAGCTGTGCGCACACAACTTTATTATAATGTTTTCAATAATGACCCTATCTCTGATAAATTTAACACAGTATATCTTCACGGTATGGAAAAGAATAAGTGATCACCTCACGGTGTCACCAAGAATCAACCTCGTCGTCACTCAGACGACAGTATTTATGTGAATTTAGCAAAAGGACGGAGGGAGAGGGAAATCTATCACTAACTTCTATAATAATGCGACTATTGGCATGCAACAGGTATCAAACAGTTTGAAATATTATACAGGTCACAATGGGGCTATCGTGCTCTGGAATCGATCATAGATTTCGTTAATCCAATCTTTCCCGCTTTCAACTTCAAGCCGGCGTCAGACGCTCCCTTGGCGCTAAAATTGGTGATCCTCTCTGATTGGTAGTCCATGACGTCAATATCGCAGTTTAGAACAGAAGCCTCTGTCCTATGATTGGTTGAAAGTTCCTCTCGTCTCTCTCATCCAGCAATTATCTTACTCGTAACGCTAGGGTGACAAAGAATTACGGTCTGAAATGAGTCAGGACCCCAACACACCTTTGTCTGATAAAGTGTCTGTCAAACATTCCGATCTCGTCACTCCTTTGTTTCAGGACTGGGCACGTTCAAACGTACTGTCTCCAAATAAGCTTGCTATTTCGCAATCCAGTCTGGCCTTCCTGTATGATTCTGGCAGTAAAATCAGAATATAATGAAATGAATAATTAGAATCATTAATATGCGTAGCTTATTAAGGGTTCATTATATACGTCAGTTCTACCAACATGATTATATGCCTGCTGATACGACCAATTTTTAAATACATGTAACTTCTATACTATCAGTTGGATTTCAACCAAATTTCGTATGTGCTATGTGTACCATAACAGATATGACTATAAGTATTGTTAAGAGCAATCAAGGCTGCCAACTGTTAGTAAATGCTGTCTATATTTATTTTACACTATTATCAATATACCAGAAAGTATGCAAGCCAACAGCTCTATACTTTGCACTCGTATAGCACCTGCCATTCTATATTAATTTGGAGTAATTAATACAAGGCAGTGCTGCCAACATGATTCTATGCCTGCTGATATATCCAATTTTAAAATACATGTAACTTCTATACTAACAAATTGATTTCATCCAAAATTGGCACAACAAGATATCATAATATTTCAGATTATTTCTGACCAGCACACGCATGGTATTGTTGGCAACATGCTTTTACGCGTGCTGATAGATCCAGTGTCTAACTGCATGTAACGTCCATTGGACTTCAACCAAATTTTGTATTCTGTACCTTTAGAGATTGAACTAAGAATATATTCAGTCGCCAGGGCTGCCAACTGTAGTGCTCTATTAGGCTACATTATACCAGGTATATTTTGAACTAATTAGATATTTCGATATTACCAACTTAATTTCGTCATTATTCTAGATAGGTTCATATACTGTACAATAATCATTGGCATGAAAGGTAGGCTGTATAGTTCTTCACGGAACTTCTTGTTAAAGTATCAGACATAATTTCTTTTAATATTCTATTCATTCCAAATAACAAAATCTTCTTCTAAGGGCCTAAATGCATAATTTCATCATATTATGTAGTTGAAGTTGATCCCGTCTTCAATAAGACCTCTTCTCATTGGTTCTGGACTGGGATCCAATAGCATAATTTATAAAAATATTTATAATATTAATTTCCAAACTCGCTGTTGCTATGCCAATTATAGCCTTCTAGAAGCGTCTATTGTGCAATATATCACGTGATCGGGCTCTCCCACAGCCTCGATCTTGTAACACTACCCTCCTGTGTCACACTTCCAGAAATTATATTTGCTGGTTAAATTATATCATGGGGACGGAAAATACTCTCATTTTGTCCCAAAATAATTCAATTTCCGGGGGCAGTACTACCATCTTATTATGGAATTAGATTTGCTAGTAAATGTGTAACTAATTAGTAGTGTTATTGTACGTCCGTATGCGTCAAGGGTTTCCTAGTCATTCGCCCAGTAGGGAAATGTTGATGTGTCTAGCTGGGTATCGACGTCTCTACAATCCTTTACCATCTTAGCGGATATGGGTGGTGGCTAATGCGAGATTCGGGCGCAGTACACTCGCTGTAATTCATTCTCCCTGATATTTCGTCCTCGAGAGCCTCCAGATTACGCGTATTGTTTATGTACACCTTTTGTTCGAGGTTCCCCAACAAGTGAAAATCGCAGGGCGCTGAAAATTTACTGCAAAAGTTGTCCCTTGGAAAATTCGATGTTTTGTTCTATACCTAACCATGTTCACGGGATACGAGGTAGGCTACAGTACTTCAATCCAAGTGTTAACTATCACAAGAAAGGTATCTCGCCAGCTGAGCACGGCATCCAGGGCTGTGGTGGCGCGGCGAGTCATAGGAAGGGCTCTTACTGTTAACCCTGGCCTTTATAGGGCAAAACAATTTTTTATTTTTATGTGCTTTTACATTTCAATTATTATAATTATTAATAATTTTATTTTTGTTTCTCTAATTTTTATGTTTATTTATTTATTTATTTATTTATTTATTTATTTATTTATTTATTTTAAATTTTCAATTTATGTTCTTATAGATTTATGTTTCTATTGAATTAATTAATTAACGAATTTCCATATTGATTTTACAATTATTTTCATATTTTTTAATAGTTATGTTTATATTGTGAGGGTTGAAGCCATTTTTCAGTGTTGCCTAAGTAAACAAAAGTTTGGTGCTTTTCAGTCGGTCAACACGATTGTACCCAAAAAGAGCTGGGTTATGCCCTAATCCTGAAATAATTTACATGAGATTAATAAATACACTAGGATGAGCAGTTTCGATCGTCAAGCGATCATCATCAGATCCATTACACTTAGGCTATAACATCTATGTTTGAGAATACAGGTGAAAAATATTTACAATATGTACAATTATTAAAATGCAGTATTGGTAATGCAACTGTCAGTGTATATCTGATGTTAGCTGAAAGGCTAAAATGGTGATAAAAATCTGGAGTTTGTCTGTTTGGGGTGATTATTTAGATATACATATATATTGTGTCTGTATCGAAAATACTTTTTATGAGTAGGCTATTTTGTATTTTCAAAATACATAAAATACTATCAAAATACAATCACTGCATAAGGTAATTTTCAGTTTTATCTTCCATTATCTTCCCTTTTCATAACTTGAGTTAATTGGTCGACATGACACAGGTAAGTTTGAGATCAATACAACTGTGCCAGCAATATAGCAACCTTGCAAGACCATGTGCAATGCTATTTATTTAGGATGCATTTAGAACAAAATCTCCGGAGGAATGTCTCCCGGATGTCTGTTATCAGCTTGGTTAATCGTGGAAACCTCTCCACAAGCAGCAGGCTAGCCTCAAGCTACCTATTATGAAATAACCAAATCACAGGAGGTTGTCTGAACCTGTTAACTAGTATTGTTCGAAAATTCCTGGAAGTGCTCACACAAGGGCAGTACAAAATGCGGCAATTGTCTCCCGTAAGAGCAGTGTAACAGTCGTATAAAACTTTGAATTGAAAAATAAGTTGCTGTTCTTTCATTTGACGGGCTTGGACATCGTGATCATTTAGTCCAGTGTACTTGGGTGTGTATATGTATACATATCATTTGACTAATAACTGTGTTATTGTGGGTCAATGTAGTAGTACCGTAGTGTGTTTATTTTTAATTCTCGGAAGGAGACACCCGTGGCCTTAAGTTAGGAATCATCCCGGCATTTCCCTGAAGTAAAAGGGGAAAACCACTTCCGTTCTTCGCAGGTTTGCTAGCCACTGTACCACGAGGCAGACGAAAATAAATATAGTGGTTGTTGTTAATAAATGTTGATCATCAGCCCGATGTATTTGGGTGTGTGTCAAAATTGTCTGATAACCTGTGATTGTGTGTTGTTTTTTTGTAGCAGTATGCGTGGCTGTATTTATTATGGTCTAGGATTGAGCAGATACCCTGGAACATGCGGCATGTGGGTAAAAACCAGCAAACTTTACACCGAGGAAAAGAAAACGTGGATCTCTGTATTTGTTTTGGATAGTTGCATACGATAAGGATGGATGACGATGATGATTATGTCTACTCTGTATTTTCCCCGTTTTAACGGGTTCGGGGATGAGATGCGATGAAAGGGTATGTGGCGGGTGTTTTTACGACCGGACGCCCTTCTTGACACCAACATGAGTGGAGTTAATGAGAGATGAAGATGAATGAAGCTGGGCAAGAATGTGAAAGGAAGCGACCGTGGCCTGTCAGCAGGTACCATCCGAGCATTTGCCTAGAGTTGAAATTGGGGGAAACCACAGAAAACTATTTCAAGGACGGCGGGCGGTGGGGCTCAAACCTACGTTTACCAAGTTAGCATAGTGTTTGGCCCCATGGCCTAGCGTTGCGCGTTAGTGAGCGTAGCTACCGCTGTCGGTGATGATGGTAAGATGATAATAATAATACGGTAATAATAACTATAATGCGAATTATTCCCGGGACGGAGATGAGATGATTTTTCGTGTCCTTGTGGTGGATAGTTTATACAGCTGGATGCCCTTCCTGTCGCCAACCTCATGAGAGGAGTTAATGAGAGATGAATGAAACTATGCATGGAATTGGAAGGAAGCGGCCGTGGCACATACGAAGGTGCCGTCCCAGCATTTGTCTGTCGCTGAAAATGAGAAACCACGGTAAACCATTTCAAGGACGGCCGACGGTGAGTTTCGAACCCTCGTCTACCGAGACCACAGATAACTGGTAATAATTATAAGTGACCCAACTTATCCAGGTCTGGACAACCAGAAACCTGATGAAACCTGGCGCAGTCAGCTGGCATTTGAGGGTGCGCAAATGCGAGGGAGCCGTGTCAGTACATTTACTGGCACGTTAAAGATCCCCTTAGGGGCAAAATTCCGGCACCCCGGCGTCTCTAAAAGCCAGTGTAGTTAAAAGGGACGTAAAACCAATAACATTATTATTATTAGAAACCTGATGGGATGGGATATTTATTTATTCATTTATATATTTATTTTTAATTTTATTTGTGGCATATTACTTACAAAGGAGAATTTATAACCGAATATACAAATTGAACATATGGAGTCAATTGACTGTAGTGTCCCTTGGTGCAGATTTAGGATTTCAGAGGGTAGTCTGAATTATATGCCTCACTGTTTGCCTGAAAGCGCTACAATCTTTAGCGTTTCTATTTTGAATATAAAGAAAATATGAACCGTCGGACATACTGTATTGTTACGGCTGTGAGTTTGTGTCATCAGTCGCCGCGTGAGTCACAACTGCCCCAGGGCTGGGCTGTGCCCTGCCTCCTGTATTGCGCGCGCCTTATGCAACAGGGCTACTAGGACAAAGGGATAGTCCAGAACATTCGTGACTGGACCAGCGCTGGAAACCTCGAGAAGCCGTGGACTCTGGATGGATCTAGAAGCATTTATTGAGTCACCGGCCGGCTATATAAGAGTGACCCGTCAAGCAGTGGTTGTTGTTGTGTTTTACGAGCTAGTGCGAGCGATTATCTTGTGCGACAGAAGTGTGGTGACGAAGTGCTGTGCGAGTTACGAAATCCTGTGACATTGTTTCCCCAGCTTGTGAACAGCGTACATCAAGTGCTCGTAAGTAACTGTATTTGTTGTACCTGAGGAAGAGGGGCAGGTAGCTTCTGCCAAGGCCACCGGACTCATTAGGACGGATTAACTTCTGTGGTCTGTTGCAAGTGAAAGGGGCCAAGAGCGCATAAGGAAGAGGCTTGAGGAAACTGGAGAAGGCTCCTAATTGCTTGTATTTGCTGATTAGTGTAATTTTCTGGCCACAATAAAGTTAATTATTTCTTTAAGCAGTAATTGGTGTAGTGCTTTGTACCCCCACCGTAATCCAGTTAACAAAAGTGCCACTAGGGGGTGGCACGTAACAACTGGTGTCAGAAGCCGGATTACGAACTCAAGCACAACACCTGACGGTCCTGGTTTCAAAACCCGAGCAGGTCATTTTCTCTAATTTTCCTGTGAGTGCATGCCCTTTACAAGACAAACAACTAAAATGGAGGAGAAATTGGCAGCACTGCTAGAAAAGTTAAATGGCATGGAAACCAAGATGGAGGACGGCCAGAAGAATTTAACCAAGGACCTAACTGCCAAAATGGAAGACGGCCAGAAGAAGATGGAGGATGGCCAGAAGAAGATGGAGGATGGCCAGAAGAAGTTAGCAGAGGACCTGAAGGACAGCCAAAATAAGTTAGCAGAGGACCTAACTTCCAAATTAGAAGAAGGCCAAAATAAGTTAGCGGAGGACCTGAAGCAGATGGAAGACAGCCAGAATAAGTTAGCAGAGGACCTAACCACCAAATTTCTGGATGGCCAGAAAAATCTGGAAGAGTGTCTGCTGACGAAATTAGAGGAGAGCCAAAGGAAATTAGAACAGGGCCTACGTGAGGAAGTCGCGGCAGTGGAGGAGAAGTTCAACACCTTGCAAGTGGAAGTTGCCGAGCTGCGCCAACGCCCGCTGATGGGGGTGGAGGAGAAATTCAACGCCTTGCAAGTGGAAGTTGCCGAGGTGTGCCAACGACCGCTGATGGGGGTGGAAGAGAGATTCAACGCTCTACAAAAGGAATTTGCTGAGCTGCGCCGACTCCCGCCGACAGGGATGGAAGATAGATTCAAAGCCCTACAAGAGGAAGTCGCCGAGCTGCGCCGACACCCGCCGACCGGGGTGGATGAGAGAGTCAAAGCCCTACAAGAGGAAGTTGCCGAGCTGCGCCAACGCCCGCCCACCGTTACACCGGGAATATCAGGAACGGGACATAGCAGAGTGACGCCCCCAACCTTCGACGGAAAGGTCCCGTGGAGCACCTACTTACGTCAGTTCGAGGCGGCCTGTTCCATAAATAACTGGAACAACACAGAAAAGGCTACAGCTCTCATTGTAGCGCTGAGAGGTGACGCCCTTAACGTCCTTCAGGCCATCCCGACTGGATCCCAGGACTACGCTTCACTGATCGCCCATATGGAGTCCCGATATGGAGATAGCCATCTTCAGCAGGCCTACCAGATGCAGCTCCGGACCCGGGTACAGAAGAACGCGGAAACCCTGCAGGAGTTCGAGATGGACATCGCACGCCTCGTAAGGCTCGCCTACCCAACAGCGCCGGCCGACTTTCTGGAGCAGATAGCGACGCAGACTTTCACCGACGGGCTACTGGACTCGGACACTCAACAGGCGCTGCGACTCGCACGCAATAAGACCCTGGCAGATGCGCTGAGCCACGCACTTGAGTTCGAGACGGCAAAGCAGGTATCTAGAATGCGCGCGCGGGTGCGTCAAGTGGACGTCGACGAACCAGTAAAAACCAACGAGACCAAGCCCCTGGCCGACGAGTTGATGGAGGCGCTAAGCCGTTTCTTCAAGAATCGCAGTACCACCAACAAAAACGTAGCCGAAGGACATCCGGAGAGGCGGCCTGGAAGAGGACTACCGACCTGCGGGACCTGCCGTAAGAGAGGCCACCTGAGCAAGGACTGCGGTGATCGCCGCCGCCAAGGGTTTCCGTCGGGACAGTCAGTCGTAGAGAAACCGCGCGGCCTAGGAAAGCAAGTATCAGCCAGCCTAGGGGGGCAAAGGTTGGCTTGTGACAGTCGTCAAGCCCCGGCAGTCCAAGTTCGTGTGACGAAGTTACGGAGGGACAATAGCAGCCTGATGGTCGACGGAGTCGTCAACGGAGAGAGCTGGCCCCTGCTGATCGACACGGGAGCGTCGAGGACCATCGTCAATCCCACCGTGATCCCGAAGTGGAGAGTGCAACCCACACAAAGGAACCTCCAGCTAATAACCGCGACCGGAGAGACCGCACCAGTACATGGCGAAGCATCACTGGAGTTCGTCATTGGTCGACGGGCGATAAAGCATCCAGTGCTTGTGGCTGACGTATCAAATGAAGTGATCATCGGACTGGACTTCCTGGACCAGAACAACATCATCTTGGATCTGAGTACCAACACTCTGCACTTCGGAGGTGAGGAACTTGCTTTGCAACCTGCGCACGAGTCCATCACCGCACGACGAGTAAGGCTGAGAGAAGACGTCATCGTTCCCGCCAGGACGGAAGTCAGCGCTGCCGTAATTGTCGACGGAACTGCTGAGGGAGTGGCGGCTGTCATCGAGCCAAAATATGAGGACATCCAGACAAAAGGATTGCTAGTTGCCAAGACCCTCATCAACACGACGTCTCGGCCGTACGTCCGCCTGTCCAACCTGAACGACTACGACATTACGGTTCACCGGGACACTAACCTAGGAGTCTGCGAGCCCGTTACCTGGATTGCCCGCATCACCGACACGACGGACGGACACCTGCAGACGGACAACCGAAGAAGACGCACACTGCCAGAAGAACTACAGAAGCTGTACCAAGGATCCCAGGACCATTTAGACGAGGAACAATCACGCCAACTTCAGGACCTGCTACGCGAATTCCAGGATGTCTTCTCCGTGGGGAGCAAAGACTTCGGCAGGACAAGCTTGGTCCAGCACAGAATCGACGTTGGGGACAGCGCACCGATTAGGGCCCCATTCCGACGTGTCCCGCTCGCCAAGCAAGCCGAAGTCGACCGGATGGTAGAAGAGATGAAGGAGCAAGGGGTGATCGAGCCATCACATAGTCCTTGGAGTTCTCCGGTCGTGCTTGTGAAGAAGAAGGACGGTTCCACCAGGTTCTGCGTGGACTACAGGCGGGTGAACGACGTCACGAAGAAGGACAGCTACCCTCTACCCCGGATCGACGACACGCTGGACACCATATCAGGGTCAAGATGGTTCTCCACCTTGGATTTGAAGAGTGGCTACTGGCAGGTGGAGGTCCACCTTAAGGACCGCGAGAAAACGGCGTTCTCTGTAGGCAGCGGGCTCTGGCAGTTCACCGTCATGCCATTCGGTCTGTGCAACGCCCCTGCGACCTTCGAAAGGCTAATGGAGTCCATTCTGAGGGGACTACACTGGAAGACCTGCCTGGTCAACCTAGACGACGTCATCGTTCTGGGGAGAAGCTTCGAGGAGCACTACAGCAACCTGAAGGAGATCTTGTTGAAGCTACGGGCTGCCCAGCTGAAGTTGAGCCCCAAGAAGTGTCAGCTCTTCCAGAAGCGGGTCCAGTACCTTGGGAATATCGTCTCCGAGGAAGGGGTGCGCACCGACCCAGAGAAGATCGCAGCTGTGAGGGGGTGGCCAGTTCCGAAAGACAAGTCCCAACTACGAAGCTTCCTGGGACTCTGCACTTATTACCGTCGCTTCGTGAGGGGATTCGCCGACATCGCCAAACCTGTACATCGCCTGACTGAGAAGGACCAACTCTTCACGTGGACAGCAGAATGCCACAGTGCCTTCGAACAATTCAAGCAGGCTCTGTGCACCGCGCCTATTCTGGCCTACCCCAGACCTGGAACAAGGTTCATCGTCGATACCGATGCCAGCGACTTTGGCATAGGGGGAATCCTGTCGCAGGTAGTGGACGGCGAGGAGAGAGTAGTGGCCTACTTCAGCAAGGCCTTGTCAAGGCCAGAAAGGAACTACTGCGTCACCAGGAAGGAGCTGCTCGCCATCGTGAAGACCATTGAACACTTCCACAAGTACCTGTACGGGCAAGAATTTCTCATCAGGACCGACCATGCATCCCTGCGGTGGCTCCTGAACTTCAAGCAGCCCGAGGGTCAACTCGCGCGGTGGTTAGAGAGGCTTCAACAGTATAACTTTGAGATTCAGCACTGGAAAGGCCAACTGCATTCTAACGCCGACGCCCTGTCACGAAGACCGTGCCCCGAAGACTGCACCTTCTGTGCCCGAAGGGAGGAGAGCACCGGGATACAGTGCCGAAGGACTACCGTGGAACTTCAAGGGAGCTGGAGCCGCGAATCTTTCACGCGGGCGCAAGCGGAAGATGATGACCTGGGACTGATAGCCGAATGGAAGAGGGCCTGTGTCCCCAGACCCGGGTGGAACATTGTGAGTGACTGCAGCCCAAAGTTTAAGTCCTACTGGGCACAGTGGGACTCGCTGATTGTAAGGGATGGCCTCATCTGCCGTACCTGGGAGAGCACCGACGGGAAGACATCTCGGGAACAAGTCGTCGTTCCAAAGGCTATGACGGAGGAAGTCCTGAAGGAAGTGCATGGAGGATCATCTGGTGGACACCTAGGGATAAAGAAGACCCTGGAGAAGCTGAGAGAGCGGTTCTACTGGATCGGATGCCGAACAGACGTGGAGAACCACTGCGCGAGGTGCCACGATTGCGCAGCCAGCAAGGGCCCAGGACGAAGACGACGGGGTCCACTGAAGACCTACAACGTGGGCGGCCCCATGGAGAGAGTGGCCATCGATGTTGCTAGGCCATTCCCGTTAAGCGAGGCAGGGAACCGCTACATATTAGTCGTCAGTGACTACTTTACCAAATGGCCGGAGGCGTATGCGCTCCCTAACCAAGAAGCCGCGACGATCGCAGAGACCCTGGTGAAGGAATTCGTCAGCCGGTACGGAGTACCCCTGTAGCTGCACTCCGACCAAGGGAGGAACTTCGAGTCGCAGGTGTTCCAGAACCTATGCCAGCTGCTGGAGATCCGGAAGACAAGGACAACGCCGCTACACCCTCAGTCCGACGGGATGGTAGAGCGATTCAATCGCACCGTCGAGAACCATCTCCGAATAGTCGTCAGCGAGCACCAGAGGGATTGGGACAAGCATCTTCCACTATTTCTCCTGGCCTACCGCGCCGCCGTGCATGAAGCCACCGGGTGCACACCAGCCATGTTTGGGAGGGAGCTCCGTCTACCTGTCGATCTTGCCTTCGGCCGACCTGGGAATGATCCGATCCCGGTAAGCCAGTATTGTCAAGAACTGGTCGACCAACTGGAGGACGTACACGCGTTCGCGAGGAGGAAACTGCGGATCGAGACCGACCGAATGAAGACCCGATACGACCAGCAGACGGATGCCGGCGGATTCCACGAGGACGACCTGGTCTGGCTCTTCAACCCATTACGGAAGAAAGGCCTGTCATCCAAACTGCAGAAGTCCTGAGAGGGCCCGTACCGAGTCGTGAAACGGATCAACGATGTCGTCTACAGGATCCAGCGGAGCCCGAGGGCGAAGATGAAGATCGTGCTTCGAGATCGCCTGGCAGCCTACGGAGGGACACAGACGGACCAATGATTGATCGGGACGATCAGCCTTTTTAGGAAGGGGGTGGTGTTACGGCTGTGAGTTTGTGTCATCAGTCGCCGCGTGAGTCACAACTGCCCCAGGGCTGGGCTGTGCCCTGCCTCCTGTATTGCGCGCGCCTTATGCAACAGGGCTACTAGGACAAAGGGATAGTCCAGAACATTCGTGACTGGACCAGCGCTGGAAACCTCGAGAAGCCGTGGACTCTGGATGGATCTAGAAGCATTTATTGAGTCACCGGCCGGCTATATAAGAGTGACCCGTCAAGCAGTGGTTGTTGTTGTGTTTTACGAGCTAGTGCGAGCGATTATCTTGTGCGACAGAAGTGTGGTGACGAAGTGCTGTGCGAGTTACGAAATCCTGTGACATTGTTTCCCCAGCTTGTGAACAGCGTACATCAAGTGCTCGTAAGTAACTGTATTTGTTGTACCTGAGGAAGAGGGGCAGGTAGCTTCTGCCAAGGCCACCGGACTCATTAGGACGGATTAACTTCTGTGGTCTGTTGCAAGTGAAAGGGGCCAAGAGCGCATAAGGAAGAGACTTGAGGAAACTGGAGAAGGCTCCTAATTGCTTGTATTTGCTGATTAGTGTAATTTTCTGGCCACAATAAAGTTAATTATTTCTTTAAGCAGTAATTGGTGTAGTGCTTTGTACCCCCACCGTAATCCAGTTAACAAAAGTGCCACTAGGGGATGGCACGTAACAGTATTATAACTACACCTTTGTTAAAATATCTCAACTAAGAAACAGTTCCAAATACAGTAGTAGAAAATATTAGCCTATCTTATGAAGCTTCAAGCGGTGCTGACCAACAATAATTATTGCATTATGTTAATTTTTAAGTATAACTGGTATACAATTTGAATTGCCATTGCATTTTTTTAATGGAAATAATTTTACAATATTTAGCCTACATAGTGAATGCTGAAAAAAAAATAACTGAAACGTACTAGGTATTAAAATAATTTCAGTATTATTCTATGATAGTCTCCTGAAATTTCTTCTTGTTAACAAGGACTGAATTGATGAGTACTTTTTTTTACGACATTTCTCTTATGTTAGGTGGTTTCCAAATGTTGAGTCACTGAAAACTTTCTCGAACTCCCTACATTTGTTTAATGATTTTTACAATAAAGGACACTATCGTCGTGAGCATTTATTGGAGTCATAACTCCGTGCTTGCTGTAGTTGACGGTAAGCAGCCTATTTCACTGGTCAAAATTAAGGAATTTAAGATAATAGGTCCAGGTAATATTTCTGGAAATTCCTGGTCATTCATAAGCTGAAACCCTATGGTGAACTGGTAGTAAAGTGAAAGGAACGAAGGTATTTCAGTTGTTGGAGAATCCGGTTCTTCCTTAGCAAGTGCAAACTACTAATTAGCAGATGATACAAATATTCTGGGTGATTTAAGGGAGGTGAAAGCAACTTTATCAATAACAAGGACATATTCAGGACCAGCCACGAGACTCGTGGAGTCCGAATAGAAATATACGACTGAACATGAAGCAACTAAAAGCACTTCAAAACAATAGGAAATTAGACTACTCGCCATTCTCAAGCATAGATAAACATGCAAAGGAGTTGTTGTTTGAGTCTTCAGTCTTTTGACTGGTTTGATGCAGCTTTCCATGCCTCCCTGTCCTGAGCTAATCGTTTCATCTCTACATAGCTACCACACCCTACATCCGAGGCAATCTGTTTAACATATTCTAACCTTGGTCTACCCCTACAGTTCTTGTCCTCGACCCTTCCTTCCATAACTAAGCTTGCTATTCCTGGATGTCTTAGTATGTGTCCTACCAACCTATCTCTTCTCTTCATTAGCAGTCGCCAGAAACATCTCTCCTCTCCCACTCGCCTAAATACCTCTTCGTTTGTAACCCTATCTACCCATCTGATCTTATCATTCTCCTGTAACACCACATTTCAAGTGCTTCAATTCTCCTCTTTTCTGCTGCACCAATAGTCCAAGTTTCACTTCCATAGAGCGCCACGCTCCAGACAAAGGCTTTCAAAAATAACTTCCTAATACCTAAATCTATATTCGATGTCAACAGATTCCTTTTTTGTAGAAAGGCTTTCCTTGCCTGAGCCAACCTACTTTTTATATCCTCTTTGCTTCGTCCATCACTGGTTATTTTGCATCCTATGTAACAGAAGTCTCCTACTTCCTTCAGCTTTTCACCTGCCAATTTGATCTCCATAGAGGTTTCTGATTTATTTCGGCTGCATTCCAGTATTTTTGTTTACATTTTTTAATTTTCATCATGAATTCTTTCCGTAAGATATAGTACATACCATTCAAAAACTCATTCAAATCCTCAGGCTTGTCGGCCAAGATGACGATGTCATCAGCAAATCTCAGAGTTGAAATTATTTCTCCTAGAATCTTCACTCCCACTTTAAATTTTTCTCCAATTTCCTTCATTGCTTGTTCAATGTAACGATTGAAAAGTATGGGTGATAAGTTGCAGCCTTGCCTTACACCTTTCTGAATACCAGCTTCTCTCTCATGTCTTTCAGCTCGAATGACTGCCGTCTGGCTTCTGTATAGATTGTATATCACCCTCCTATCCCTGTACTTTATTCCAATAGATTTCAAAATGTCAAACAATTTAGTCCAATCAACTTTATCAAAAGCCTTTTCTAAGTCTACAAATGCCGTGAACGTTCACTTATCTTTCCTTATTTTACCTTCCAAAATCAGCCTAAGACTTAGTTCAGCTTCCCTTGTTCCTTCATTTCTCCTGAAACCAAACTGGTCTTCACCCAACTCCGTTTCTATCTGGCTTTCAATCCTCTTGTAAATTATTCTAGACAGGATTTTTTAAGCATGAGTAATCAAGCTGATTGTACGGTAATCTTCACATCTGTCAGCTCCCACTTTCTTTGGTATAGGGATGATAACATTCTTCTTGAAATCAGGGGGTACCTCACCTGCCTCATAAATCCTACACACCAAATGAAATAACCTGATCAGACCTTCATCTCCTATGCAGCGTAGCAACTCAATCGGTATATCATCTATGCCTGGTGCTTTGTTCCAGCCTAAGTCCTCTAATGCTCTGTCAAATTCTGATCCCAATATTAAATCTCCTTTTGCATCCTCACCAATTTCCTCCTCCCTTTCCATTGCATGATTCTCAATCTCCTTTCCCTTATACAAGCACTCTATGTAAGCTTTCCATCTCTCAACCTTTTCTTCCCTATCTGTTAGAGGCTTTCCATTTGTGTCCTTAATATTACAGCACTTAGTCTTCTTTTCCCCAAAAGTATTCTTAATCCTTCGATAAGCTGTGTCTACTTTTCCTAATTTCAGACAATTTTTTATACCTGCACATTTCTCTTTCAACCATTCTTCTTTCGCTTCCTTGCACTTCTTGTTAACCTCATTTCTCAGTCGTCTGTATTCTGCTTTCCCCTTTTCATCTCTTAGATTCTTGTGTTTCCGCCTTTCATCCATCAATTCTAGTATATACTGAGTGATCCACGGTTTTCTACCTATTCTTTCTTTCCTACCAATGTTTTCTTCTGCGGATTTTGTTATTTCATTCTTCAAAAGTGCCCATTCGTCTGCAATTGAAGTTTGTATAGGGGTTTTCATTAGTCCTTCCTTTATACTCTTCTTGAATCTTTCGTTTACATCCTTTACTTTCAGTCTGTCTATTGCCCACCTTTATGGCTTTTGACTTTTCTTCAATTTCTTCAACTTTAATCTGCATTTCATTACAACCAGATTGTGGTCAGAGTTTATGTCAGCACCAGGATATGTTTTACAATCCAAAATCTGGTTTCGAAACCTCTGCTTGACCATAATGAAGTCGATTTGGTAACGCCCTGTATCTCCTGGTCTCATCCATGTGTATATTCTTCTATTGTGGTTATTGAATAAGGTGTTAGCTATGACCAACTCATGTTCGGTGCAGAATTCCATCAGCCTGCTTCCTCGATCATTCCTTTCACCTATTCTGAAATCTCCTACTATCTTCCCTTCTATCCCTTTTCCTACCACAGCATTCCAATCTACCATTACTATAACATTTTCATCACCTTTGATATACCTCAGAATGTCATCTATTTCTTCGTAGACCTTTTCAACATCCTCATCATCAGCTTGACTGGTAGGCATATAGACTTGTACCACTGTAGTGCACGTAGGTTTAGTATTGATTTTTGCTACAATAATCCGTTCACTGTATTGCTCATAATATTCCACCCACTGTCCAAGTTTCCTACTTAATATGAGACCGACCCCTGCTTGGCCATTGTTTGATTTAGTGCTAATGACCCTATAGTCTCCTGACCAAAAGTCCTGTTCTTCCTGCCAGCGCATTTCACTAATCCCAACCAAATCCAACCTCAACCTATCCATTTCCCTTTCTAAGTTTTCTAACTTTCTACTTCCTAGCAGACTTCTAACATTCCACGCTCCGATCCGTAGAATGTCAGATTTCCTCTTTGTCACTTCTGTGATGTTAACCCCCTCTCGAGTAGTCCCCACCCGGAGATCCGAACGGGGGACTAGTTTACCTCCGGATTGAAATTTTACAAGGGAGGAGGCCATCATCACAAGTAATTATGCATAGAGAGGTGCATATCCTCGGGAATAGCATTACGGCTGTAGTTTCCCGTTGCTTTCAGCCGTGCAGCAGAACGCAGTGTAGCCATTAGTTGGCTTATATTATCAATATCTTAACCGTCTATAAGACAAGTAAAGAACTGATTTATTCTGAGAGGCTGCTACTCCCTTTCAGAATAAGTAAAGAGCAATTCTACTACAAAATACTAACCTTCTACTAACAATTAAATACCAAAATTCTACTAACGAAAAATTACTAAAGTTTCACCAACAACAAATACTACCACTAAAACAGTCTGTCACCAGGCCCACTCACATGCACCCTCACCAGACACACTCACACACCACAGTCTAATAGAACAATGGCATATATCTAATAAACAAATTAACTTCATACTTACAACTAAAACTAACTACATACTTACTGTACTGTAATTTGAATTGACAATATTTACAACATTTAAAATGATAATCTGGTAGCAAAAATATCTACCCCGTCCGGGATTCGAACCCGAGATCTCTAGGTAGGTCGGTAGATACCCACAAAACCTCAAAGCAGACATTATAAAATTAAATTTAGATAATAATAGGTGTATATTCAAGCAATGTTAATGTGAAAGATAAGGGACTTTGACAATATCTTATACCGTATTATAAAAAGAAAGGACAACATTTTAAAAAACTTCATAAATAAAAATGTAAATAATGAAACATCAATGAGTTATTTATACTTCAGTAATATGATTGCACATATTAGCTTAACCTGGATATGAAGATATGTAACGTGTTTTTCGATGGGTTTTTATGCCACTGGCATAAGTCAGTAGGAAGCCATTCTATGTTTATTTACGCGGCAAATTGTTCAGCCAAGAGAATTTTTCATGTTAATTTATTATTATTATTAACTTATTATAATTATTATTATAATTATTATTATTAAGGTATTTTTTGGAGCATTTTATAAAAGTATAAGCATACAGATAGGTTTTCTATGTCATAGAAAACACTATCAAGCAAATTATTACGAACAACATTAGGGCCTATCATAGAAAATTATATGATTACGGAATTTTACGGAGTTTTGTCAGTTAGGGTATTATGAGAGAGATGACTGACTGGGAATTCGGATACAGGCTTATTCTTGTCAAGAAGCATGTCGCAAGCCTGGGTTGCAGCGTCAAGAAAAGGCGAAATAGTCTGGAACGGCAAACGACATCATCCGCGCGCCGTGTGTATTGAGCTTAAGGAGGGGAGTAGCGGGGTGGCACAGCCAATCAGTGGAGACCACGTAAGGTGGAAGTCGGGACCGGAGTGGGGAGCCGACGAGTGGATATATCGTTTGGCGCGCCGTGGAGCGAGGACAATCTGTGTAGAACTTAACGAGTATGGTTGCGCGTGTGAGTGGCTCCGATGTTCCATGGAGTGGAGGACTATCTTTGTAAAACTTAACCAGTGTGGTTGTACGAGTGTTTGGCTCCGATGTTCGGACCATAAAGTTATCAAATCTACCAGGATATCATCAACTAACGAAGAAGATGACGACGTCCAGGAAACAGTGGGAAGCTCTCTTCATCATCCAGTACGAGGGAAATGCTTCGGCAATTTCCAGTGGTAAGCGCGAATGACTCTGAACTACGCAATCTCTCGTTTCTCTTTGTTTTATATTCAGTATTCAGTAACTTCATACCTTGGGAATAAGAGTAAAATCAGTAATTTATCCGAATCCGTTTTCACGTAATTTTCTAGCTGTAATATTCTAATCGCAACGCTCCAATTTAAATTTTAAACTTATTATTATTATTAATTTTGCAATACTTGTTATATATAATAAATTCATTTCTTTTAACCATGCAATCTTTGCTTTCAGTAGGTAGCATTAGATATAGACCAATTCCTTCTCCTGATACGATTGTTGTTGGGTTAATGATCAAATCATACCACGATCTGAGTGAATAGATTCTTGAAGGTGTTCTACTAGAGCTAGATGTTGTAAAATATAAATTTAGATTTCAACATAGCGTTAAGGTCTTGGCGCCCATTAAAACAACATATCTTAGGCAGAGCAAATATTTCAAAGTGCAAGTAAGCACACTTGTACGCTCAACGTGGAGCAAAGCAAGACCGTTTCAGATATTTGCATGACAAATAAAAAATGTCATCCTCCAAATTATTATAAGTAGTGAAGGAGAAAAATATGATAAATTGTGCCAAAATAACCAAAATATGCAGAAATATGCAAAAATATGATTTTGCATGATCTTTGGGGCCTTAATTATTAAGCTGTATCTTGACACGAGAGCTATTTATCCGACCACCTCGTGGCGCAGTGGCTAGTATTCTTGGATGTCACTCCTGAGGGCCGGTTTCCATTCCCGAATCTGTCAAGAAATTTAATTCTGGTCTGAGGGAAAACTTAGGAGAGGTGGGCTCAGTTCAAAACTCAATTATCCTGGAAGTAGTTTTCCGTGGTTTCCCTCTTCTACTTCAGGCAAATGCCGGAGTGGTACCTAAATTAAGGGCATGGCAGCCTCCTTTCCAATCCTCATCTGAATTACACATACACACACTAATACAGCTATCACAATAACACAATTCATCAGACAAATTCCACACACGGCCAAGTACACGGGGCTACATGAACACAATATCGCAACGACAACTAGCTCTTTATCCGAACTGGTGCACAGTATTCAGTGACAGATTATACGAAGACAACAGATGAACAACAGAGAGTATTGGTGTTGGACCCTAAGTGGAACCACAAAGCTTCCTCAAAATGTCATTCCACGTCTTGCAGTTGTGAGCGGTCTTTGTTAGACAATCTTTGAAAGATAGCGTTCTCTCAAGAGTTTCAGCCAATGTAAACAGTACAAGTCCGCCTCGTCGCGTAGTGGCTAGGACTCTTGACTGTGACCACGGAGGCCCGCGTTTGATTCCCGGCTCTGCCAAGAAATTTAATTCTGGTTTGAGGGCTGGAACGGGATACACTCAGCCTCGTGAGGCAAAACTGAGAAGAGGCGAGTTCGAATCCCATCTCAGCCATCCTGGAAGTGGTTTTCCGTGGTTTCCCACTAATACTCCAGGCGAATGCCGGGATGGCATCTGAATTACAAATACACACACTAATACAGCCATTGCAGTAACACATGTTATCAGATACATTCCACAAACACACACCCAAGCACATGGGGCTACATGACCACGATGTCGCAAAATTAATCAACATAGTCTACCGTATACGAAAAGAAAGTCACAAATGTATACAAAATAGTATTGTACCACTCTGGTGGATTAATGGTAGTTTGATTCACGGCCAATGAAGTCGGATGAAGGTACCAGCTCAAAAGATCTCCACGAGGTAGATTAGGCCATACGATAATAATAATAACAATTTCTATACCGTATATACAGTATTTCCCATTTTATGTGTTCGGGGGACGAGGTGAGGTAAGATTCTATGTGGCAGTGGTTTTCACGGCTGGATGACCCTCCTGACGCCATCATCAACACAGAGCTGGATGGGAAACGAAATGACATTAGGGCAAGGGTTTGGAAGAAAGCGACCAAGGCCTATCTGGAAGTAGGCTACCGTCCCCATAAACAATTCTATGGAGGTTGACAGTGGGATTTGAACCCTTTGACCTTTCGCGTTAATGCACGCACTCGTCCAGATAACTGATAATAATATAATAATAATAATAATAATAATAATAATAATAATAATAATAATAATAATAATAATAATAATAGAAAATCGCGCAGAACACTAGGTTAATGAAAATGAAGAGAGCCTTATTCAAGACACAGGGTGTCTACAACAAAAAATGTCTGTCCACATTCACTTAACTTCGTCATTACAACACGGTTATTAAACCTGAGGTGCCTTATGCTAGTGAGACATTGACGTTACACACTAAGGGCGACTTGGAAAAAATCCTCACAGAGGAAAGGAAAATAATAAGGAAAATAATTGGACCAAAGCACACAGATGATGGATACAGGCTTCACTCCAGAGACACCACAGAGAAATTGTCCAACCTCGCAGCAGACATCAGAAAGAAGCAACTAACAAAATTCTTAGATACGTACAGTGGTTCAAGATTACTACACCCTGGATGTTGCAAGTCAAAATTGATCTAGTAAAAGCACAGGTCGACCCAGAAGACGTCATAGACAAAAGCGTATTTAGACACAAAGTATACAAGTGGGAAGTGTTGTCAGAGAGAGCAGCTCCTACAGCCCAAAGACCAAAGTGGACCGAAGAAAGGAAGAGGGCATTTAGTGCACGAATGAAAGAGTTCTGGAAAGACTGTCTGTCTGTTAGATAGTCAGCCTGAAGGGTGGTTGGATCCTCAAAGAGTACCGCCGTTAGGTTATGTGGGTAGATACCCACAAAAACCCAAGGCAGCGCTATATTGAGGCGTACTAGGCAAGATGAGAAGTGAGGTAGTTTGCCATTGCTTTCCTCACTGAGTCAGATCAGCAGTACTAACCCTATGAGTAGAACCTTTCACAGCATCCACAGGCACTGACCGTGCCCTGAATGTCATTACTAACCACCACCCATACCTCAGTAGCTTCCATATAATCACAGCCATGAGTGAGACTGAGCCATCGGTGATACTCTAGCCTGTGCCAACAGACACTGACTGTGCCCTGAATGTCATTACTAAGCACCACCCATACCTCAGTAGCTGTGAGTTTGCATTCACAAATTCTCATAGTGTGTTTCTTTTGTTTTTGTATTTCTCATAGTGTTCTTCTTTTGTTTTTGTATACCGTACATTCAAATGTACTTTTTTTAATATAACCGTCTGTTTCCGCTTGTGACCAATGGATGTCGGTGTTTGTTTCTTCTCCCATCAATTTGGAGTTTAGGACTGTATTTAGTAAACCCTTTTTGCTAATTATTTTATGACAGGTTATGAGCCCAGTTAAACGCTTATTGCTGTTAATGTGTGGACTTTGTGATGGGAGAATGTCGGTTATTAAAAGGTGTTGATATGTGCGGCGCACATGTGGACGGCAGTTAAGTGTGCATCCAAGATAGTTTTTGGTGAATTTTGTGGACGATTTTTCTATTGTGAGGACTATTTGTACGCTTTAAGTATACATACTAACATGGATTCAGCTACGGGAAGCAGCGAGCGAGTAGTTGCAATAGTGAGGTTACAGGACGACAATTGGGAAGCGTGGAGCACCCGAACAAAGGCATTGCTTCAAACAAGGCGTCTGTGGGACGCGGTTCAAGGTTTCCCACGAAAGACCGATACAGGAGAGGTGAAGGCAATGGTGGCAGCCATGCGCTTAAATTCCAAGGGGGTCGTCAACAGCAGCAAAAGTGTCAACAAGCCAACAGGTAGTGGTGGATTCATGTGCTACAAGTGCCAAGAACAGGGGCATATTGCGAAGTTCTGTGATTTAGTTCATGAAGCAAGAAAGAAAGGTTCAGTTTTGTGTTTTAATTGTGCCAAGATAGGTCATACTTCCAGGAATTGTAGTAATGGACGCAAGGAAAATGTTAAGGTTAAGGATCGTGAGGTTATTGCCACGGTAAAGGACGATGAGGCGGCAAACGAATTTGTTCAGGTTAATGCTAGTAGTGTTAAGGTAAAGGCTTATGTGACAACTGAAAGCAAGGATAATGCATCTGATTGTGTATGCAGGTGGTATGTAGATTCAGGAGCCACTGAGCACCTGACACCTTATAAGGATATTCTGTATGATTACACCCCAAAGGTTTCTGGTAGTGTAGACACAGCTGATGGATCCGTAGTTAGTGTATGTGGTATGGGAAGTGTGCTTATGAAGCTATCTGACAAGTGTGGAGGTTCTTTTCTGAAACTGAAAAGAGTGTTGTATGTCCCAAGTCTTCAAGACAATTTAATATCTGTAGGTCAATTTGACAGGAAAGGTGCAGTCGTAACCATTAAAGATAGCAAAGTTGTATTGTCAGATCATGAGGGTATATTCCTTACGGGTGAGGCTGTTGGAAATATGTATGAGGTAAATTGTGATTATTTTATGGTAGAACAAGGGAAAGAATTTGCTTGTAATGACGAGGTGGAGGTTGTGTATGCTAAGAACAACAAAGCTATAACTAGCGGAATATGGCATCAGCGTTTTGGCCATGCTCTGAACATTCCAGATCGTGATTTTATACCCAAAGAAAAGAATCTTGATTGTGATACTTGTAAACAAGGTAAAATGAAAAGACTTAAATTTAATGAAAGAGATCATGTATCTCAGAAGCCATTAGATGTTGTGTTCTCTGATGTATGCCAGCTAGAGCACCCATCGATTGGAGGTAGCAAATATTTTATTACATTTACTGATGATTGTACCAGATTCTCATATGTAAGGTTCCTTAAGCATAAGAGTGATGCATTTAATGAGTTTCTCAAGGTTAAGGCCCTAATGGAGACAGCACAAGGGACCAAGTTGAAATCTTTCCATTCAGACAACGGTGGAGAGTATTTAAGTACAGAGTTTTGTAACTATCTTGAAAAGGAAGGTATTGTTCGTAGGTTAACAATGGCTTACTCTCCCCAACAGAATGGCGTTGCTGAACGCCTAAACCAGCAACTTCTCACCACTAGTAGGTGCATGCTCATTCAGTCAGGCATGCCAGTTCAATTTTGGGGGGAAGCCATCAGCACAGCCTGCTATATAAAGAATAGGTGTGTGTCATCAACTGTAAAGAACATCCCATTTGAACTGTGGACGAATAGAAAGTTGTCAGACCAGGAATTGCTTATGTTAAAATCATTTGGTTGTAAAGTTTGGATCCATAAACGTAATGTGGAAAAGTTAGTGCCAAGGGCAAATGTTGGTGCAATGCTAGGGTACCCCGATGACTCGAGGGGCTACCGTGTATGGGACATCGAAAAGAAATGTGTCATTAAATCCAGGGATGTAGAATTTGTTGAAGATGTATTTCCGTTTTCTGTAAAAGCCCAGGGAAAACCTTTAACTCAGATAGATTGTGAACCTAGAACAGTTGGAGAAGTGTTTGTCGAGCAGAAAGATTGTGGAGGTGACGTGTTTGAACACGAAGTAGCCGAATCAGGAAATGAAAATTCTGTAACAAGTGATAGTGATGCCTCTTTGTCAGATTCTGATGTCGTAATAGACTCTCCATTACAGCCTGAACACACAGTATTACGCAGGTCGAGTAGAGAGAGAAAACGTCCCAGTAAGTGTGTGTGTTGTAATGAAGTCAAGGTCAAATGTCGCATTGTCATGTTGAGGTCAGAATATAACGATCCGGTGTCTTTTCAAGAAGCCACCTCACGAGATGACAAAGATAAATGGTTTGAGGCAATGAACCAAGAGATTGCCCTCTTGGAAAAACATAATGTGTGGACACTTGCAGAAGATTCAGGTGGAAAGACTGTCATAGGAACCAAATGGGTGTATAAAACTAAACGAAACCAAGAAGGTGAAGTACTTAGGTATAGAGCACGTTTAGTAGCTCAAGGTTTCAGTCAGATAAAGGGTACTGATTTCCTTGAATCCTACAGTCCTGTGGTAAAAAGGAAAACTATTAGGACCCTTATAGCCATAGGAGTAGAGCATGAATGGGATAATTGTCATTTGGACATTGTATCGGCATACCTTAATAGCAAAATTAAGGAAACTGTATTTGTAAGTCAACCAGAAGGTTTTCGCAGTGTAGAATACCCAGACTATGTGCTAAAACTCAACAAGAGTATTTACGGTTTGTGTCAAGCTGGTAAAGATTGGCACAATTGTATCACTGCACAACTTGTCAAGCTTGGCTTAAATCAAAGCGAATGTGATCCATGTCTGTATTTTAGCCCAGATCATGACCTGTATGTTGCTCTTTGCTACCATACAAGGAATGATATGCAAATGTTTGTTGTTAGTGTAAGGCTAGTTATGTATTTTTTTTTGTTTTTTTGTTTTAATTTTTTTTTGCAATTTGTGAATGGGGGAAGTGTGAGTTTGCATTCACAAATTCTCATAGTGTGTTTCTTTTGTTTTTGTATACCGTACATTCAAATGTACTTTTTTTAATATAACCGTCTGTTTCCGGTTGTGACCAATGGATGTCGGGGTTTGTTTCTTCTCCCATCAATTTGGAGTTTAGGACTGTATTTAGTAAACCCTTTTTGCTAATTATTTTATGACAGTAGCTTCCATATAATCACAGCCATGAGTGAGACTCAGACAGCGGTGATACTCTAGCCTGTGCCAACAGACACTGACTGTGCCCTGAATGTCATTACTAAGCACCACCCATACCTCAGTAGCTTCCATATAATCACAGCCATGAGTGAGACTGAGCCATCGGTGATACTCTAGCCTGTGCCAACAGACACTGACTGTGCCCTGAATGCCATTACTAAGCACCACCCATACCTCAGTAGCTTCCATATAATCACAACCATGAGTGAGACTGAGCCATCGGTGATACTCTAGCCTGTGCCAACAGACACTGACTGTGCCCTGAATGTCATTACTAAGCACCACCCATACCTCAGTAGCTTCCATATAATCACAGCCATGAGTGAGACTGAGACAGCGGTGATACTCTAGCCTGTACCAACAGACACTGACTGTGCCCTGAATGTCATTACTAATCACCACCCATACCTCAGTAGCTTCCATTTAATCACAGCCATGAGTGAGACTGAGCCATCGGTGATACTCTAGCCTGTGCCAACAGACACTGACTGTGCCCTGAATGTCATTACTAAGCACCACCCATACCTCAGTAGCTTCCATATAATCACAGCCATGAGTGAGACTGAGCCATCGGTGATACTCTAGCCGGTGCCAACAGGCACTGACTGTGCCCTGAATGTCATTACTAAGCACCACCCATACCTCAGTAGCTTCCATATAATCACAGCCATGAGTGAGACTGAGACAGCGGTGATACTCTAGCCTGTGCCAACAGACACGGACTGTGCCCTGAATGTCATTACTAAGCACCACCCGTACCTCAGTAGCTTCCATATAATCACAGCCTTGAGTGAGACTCAGACAGCGGTGATACTCTAGCCTGTGCCAACAGGCACTGACTGTGCCCTGAATGTCATTACTAAGCACCACCCATACCTCAGTAGCTTCCATATAATCACAGCCATGAGTGAGACTGAACCATCAGTGATACTCTAGCCTGTGCCAACAGACAAATGCAAATGTACTGCATTCATCAAGAGATGGCAAACAGGCCAGACAGGAAGAACAAAAAGTCTTGATTGCTTCGCGTGGTCTAATAGGCCTGTAACGTGTGAAATAAATGATAATAATAATAATAATAATGTTATTTTTAAAAGTTTGAAAGGAAGAGAAGCATATTTTATTAAAAGTATTTTGTATTTTGAATTGTATTTTAAAATACTATTTTGTATTTTGTATTTTCAGGAATTTTTATAAGTGTATTTTGTATCTAAAATACTTTTTGTGAGTATTTTGTATCGAAAACACATTGTGGGAGTAACTTAGGCCTATTTTGCCCAACTCTGAGTTGAGATAATTACGACTTTGTGGTGAAGTACTGTAGGCTATCTCGTATCGCGTGAACAGGGTTAGGTATAGAACAAAACATTGAATTTCCTAGTGGAAACTTATCTTCTCAAGAAGAAGTCTTAGAGTAAATGTGTTCGTAAGTTTCAGTGCCCTGCGATTTCTACTTGTGGGGGCAACCTCAAACAAAAGGTAAGCCTATACAGATACAATCCGCGTACTCTGGTTGCTCTCGAGAACGAAATAACTGCACCGATACCAAATATCAGCGAGGATGAATTACAGCTAGTGCACCAGAACTGCCCACGTTGGTGCAATGTGCGTTTAGAAAATGAAGGACAGCATTTCCAGCAACTAGGCCATGTACGGTGTGTAATGATGATTCATAAATTCGTTAAATAGTGAAAATATGTTGAACTAGTTGGGCGCTACGCTGCTGCTAGCGACAGGCAGCTACACAAGTCGGCCGTTCGCCACACGGCCCCTGCGAGGTTCCGTTCAACAGAGAAGGGCCTCACGGTATAACGGATACGCCAGAGAGACTGTGACTAAGCATTAGCTGTCCTTCTGATGGTGTAAGCAATCTTGGCTGTGGTCTGTCAGCTGGAACGGGGTACACTCAGCCTCAGACATCCTGGAAGAGGTTTTCCGTGGTTTCCCACTTCTACTCCTGGCAAATTCCGGGATGGTTCCTAACTTAAGGCCATGTCTGTCTCCCTCCCAATCCTCACCTGAATTACAAATACACACACTTCTACAGACACCACAATAGCACAGGTTATCAGACAAATTGTTAACTCATCCAAGTACACGGGGCTAAATGACCGTGATGTCCAAGGCACTTAAATGAAATAACATCAGATAATGCTGCAAATTTAAAAAAAATCACTTGCAAACATACTTTCAGAATTTTGCATAGTTTCGAAATGTAATATTCAGAAAATATAAACTATTGTAGGAGTAGCAGAAACGTTTAAAACAAGAACTTCAATTGCTGACGTTAGCCTATTAGTTCGAGGGCTGTTTTTTCAAGTTCCGATGGACTGTATAATAATAACTGATTGACATACCAAACTGATTTTACAACTAAATGTTTGCTTGTTTTATTCTTATGTCTCAACATAATCGCCAAAACGATTGAAACATTTGTCGTATCGTTACACCAGCTTTCCAATGCCCTCGGCAAAATATTCTGCCACCACTGAGGTAGGTACAACTGGACAGTCTCCTGAAGTGTTTCCTTTTTGGCGAGGCGTTGCCGCCCAACCATACCTTCAATTCTCGACAAAGGTGAAAATCATTCACGACCGCACTGTGCCAACGTTACGATAGACGTTTTCAAAGAATTCAAGTGTGAAGTTTTGGGCCATCTGTCGTTTAGTCCAATGAATGATTTTCACATGTTTCGTGATAGCCCAGGCAGGGGCGGATCTAGGGGAGGGCGAGGAAGGCGACCACCAAGGGCCCCGCGGTCCGGGGGAGCCCGCGCCATGAATTTTTTAACTTTAATTAATTAATTAATTATACTTTTCAAACTAGTTTATAATTCATATTCCTTTTTTCAGTGCAGCTATGACCTCCCGTGACAGTTTAGCAAGTTTAGATTTCAGTGAAATGATAGAAGACTTCAGCCGTGAAAAAAAGTCGCCAAGTAATATTTTAATAGCCTATTTCATAGTTTACTTAATCTTCTTCAAGGAGACTTCAAGGTTTCTTTCATATTATTAACAAGAAGTTCCGTGACGAACTAAAGAGCCTACTTTTCATGCCAATGATTATTCTACAGTATATGAACCTATCTAGAATAATGACGAAATTAAGTTGCTAATATCGAAATTTCTAATTAGTTCGAAATACTGTATACCTGGCATAATGTAGCCTAATAGGGCACCACAGTTGGCAGCCCTGATGACTGAATATATTCTTAGTTCCATCTCTTAAGGTACAGAATACAAAATTTGGTTGAAGTCCAATGAATAGCATGGACGTTACATGCAGTTAAACATTGGATCTAACAGCGCGCGTAAAATCATGTTGGCAACAATGTCATGCATGTATTGGTCAGAAATAATCTGAAATAATATGATCTATTGTTGTGCCAATTTTGAATGAAATCCATTAGTTAGTATAGAACTTACATGCATTTTAAAATTGGACCTATCAGCAGGCTTAGAATCATGTTGGCAGCACTGACGTATATTAGTTACTCCAAATTAATCTAGAATGCCAGGTACTATACGTGTGCAAAGTTTAGAGCTATTGGCTTGCATACTTTCTGATATATTGATATCAGGGTAACAAAAATAGGGACAGTACATATTAACAGTTAGCAGCCCTGGTTGCTCTTAAGAATACGCATAGTCATATATGTTATGGTACACATAGCACATACGAAATTTGGTTCAAATCCAAATGATAGTATGGAAGTTGCATGTATTTAATGTTGGACCTGTCAGCAGGCTTAGAATCATGTTGGTAGCACTGACGTATATAAGTTACACCAAATTAATATAGAATGTCAGGTACTATACGTGTGCATAGTTTAAAGCTGTCGGCTTGCATACTTTCTGATATATTGGTATTTGGATAAAATAAATTAGGAGCATTTATTAACAGTTGGCAGCCCTGGTGGGTCGTAAGAATACGCTCAGTCATATCTGATTATGTACACATACAACATACGAAATTTGGTTGAATTCCAATTGATAGCGTAGAAGTTATATGCATTTAAAAATTGGACCTATCAGCAGGCTTATAATCATTTTGGCAACACTGCCGTGTGTGGACTCCTGGAAATTAAACTGCAATATTATTATCTATACGTGTGCCAATTTTGAAATAGCTCCCATTCATACCTTCCAAGATATACATCATGGAGCTCAAATTTCAAATGCGATTTATTAGCAGTTGGTAGCACTGACATCATTTTCAAATATGGCCGTGAGATATTCAGGTATAGATCTTTAATCCTACCAAATTTTGTTTCGATTGCTCCAGCCGTTTAGGAGTTGATAGGGGGGGACGACGACACACACACAGCCAGACAGACAGACAGAAGGACAGACAGACAGACAGACAGACAGACAGACAGACAGAAGGACAGACATTTGCCCGATCTCATAAGTCTACTTTTTCCTCATTTTTGCAAAATGTGAAAAGTAGGCTAAAAAAATGTACTCTAGTGTATTCAAAATATTGTAACTATTCTTTATTTTATTATTATTACCAAACTATTTTCCATTTGATTTGATTTTCTTAAATTTCCTATTTTTGTGGGCCCCACGTTATCATTATCGCCTAGGGCCGTCGCAAGGCCTATTGTTGTGGGCCCCACCTTATCATTATCGCCTAGGGCCCCGCAAGGCCTATTGTTGTGGGCCCCACCTTATCATTATAGCCTAGGGCCCCGCAAGGCCTATTGTTGTGGGCCCCACCTTATCATTATCGCCTAGGGCCCCGCAAGGCCTATTGTTGTGGGCCCCACCTTATCATTATCGCCTAGGGCCCCGCAAGGCCTATTGTTGTGGGCCCCACCTTATCATTATCGCCTAGGGCCCCGCAAGGCCTGGATCCGCCACTGTTGAAGGAAAAAAGGAAACCCTTCAGGAGACTGTCCAGACATACCCTCTTCAGTGGTGGCAGAATGCTTTATCGAGGGTATTTATTTCTTAAAATACCGTACTGTTGAATTCTCAGCTTTGCCTCATAAGGCTCAGTGTACCCCATTCCAGCCCACAGACCAGAATTAAAATTTCTTGCCAGAGCCGGGAATCAAATTCTGACCTCCAGGGCGGCATCCAAGAATGCTAGCCACTACACCACGAGGTAGTCTAATTTCAATCTTAATATTGTTTATAACTTAGCCATTACGGTAAGTTAAGATTAGGGTGCACAGCCCCACCCCTTTATGTATGCCCCTGCTTTGTAAATGAATACAAGAACAGAAAGTGAAAAACTCAGTCAGGCAGATGTTTGCTGCCTGCGGCACGCGGCGTTGCTCGAACGTGCAAGGACAAGTAAGTGGTTTGGCAGGGGGAGAGGGGAGTTGGGAGAGAGGAGAGGGGTGATTGATGGCGAGAGGGGCGAGAGGAGAGGGGAGAGTGGAGATGGAGCCCAGATGACAACATACAGATACAGGCAGGCGATTAGCAAGGGACTTCCCCCGGTTCTGTCTGTACGCAGCACGCCTGTGGTTTGCAAGTGAGCGCTCGCCGTGGCCGACGAAAGATACTGGCCCCAGTGCGAACAGCCATCTTGTCTGTGACGTAGGCGATGTAGTGACCCTGGTTGAGTCGACTTGTGAATAGCAGTGTGAGAATAGTTAGTGTTTTATAAAGTGTAACGTCCAACTTTGCATCCAACTTGTGTTGTGGTGCATCATGTAGCTGCAATAATCAAGTAGCCTACAGGGTAAGTGTTAACACCTGCGATACTTTATTTCTTATTAGTGCTACAGATTAATCAAACGCACGTGTGGTGTAGGTTATGTACGAATTTACGTCAGCCTAATATTGTGGATGTTGAGGAATATTGTAATGCATGCTAAGTTAATTACCTGAGTTAAAGTTAGAAATTTAATGAATGTATCCCTTTACAGGAAATCAAAATGCCGAGATGCTGTAATGTGGCTGGCTGTAAGAGCAATTACAGATCTCAGCATGAAAATGTTTCTACATTTTCTCTCCCAAAGGACGAAAAATTAAGAAATATATGGCTTAGAAAAATTCCCACTGACTTCTCACAAGTGAGCAAGCCTATAGTTTGTATAAAACATTTTCCTGATAGCTCTGTTATCAGGACAGAGCAATTTATAGTTGATGGGGAAATAAAGACATTTGCTAGGAGTTATCCGAAGTTGAAGCCTGATGCAGTACCTTCAATATTTCCGAATTTGCCAGGATATCTATCCACTCCAGGGCCTTCTTCTAGAAGACTGTGTGATGCAGAGAAAGAAAATCTGGATAAAGCCATAGAAGCAAGCCTGGAAGACTTCAGACACTACGAAGAAGAGAAAACTGTGCACAGTGTATCAGATATATCTGAACACTTCTCCTCCAACAGGAATAAATTTAAGCAGGAATGGACATATGTCAAGACAGAAGGCAAGTTGGTGATGTGTTTGATGAATGTAAGTGATGCAGTGCCCGTAATTACAGGTTCTGTGTGTATTTTAAATAACCTCAGCATTGAGCTGGCTGTCGATGGGTTACAGATTCCCAAACATAAAGTGCCACAAAACTTTCTTCGCATTACGAACAAAAATTCATTTGATGAACTACTTCAGTTCGTTGAAAATTCTGTGTGCAATGAAAATGGAAGAAAGGTGTCAGCAGTGAATGCTGCTGTTAACATCCTACAGAGAAGTTTTTCGAGTGATGAGTGTACACCATTACAGTTTTTAATAGAGCAAATTAAGTTTTTAGATGTTACGGCAAACAATCGTAGGTACAGTGGAGACACGTTACTCTTGGCAGCTTCCATATATGTTCACTCGTCATCAGCATATAAAAATTTACATCGGAGTGGTCATATTTATCTGCCTCATCCATCAAATCTACAAAAGTTGCTCGGTAAGTTTGATTTGAGTACTTTTGACATTAATGGGAGTATTGAGTATCTCAGTCTAAAGAAGAAGTACTTGAAAGATCATGAACTATTAGTGAATGTGCTCTTGGATGAGATTTACATTGAACCCCGGTTGACATTTAAAGGTGATACGATATTTGGTGTCAGTAAGAATAATCAGGAAACTGCTGCTAAGACTGCTCAGGTCTTCATGATATCCAGCGTTGTTTCCAAATATAAGGATGTTGTAAGCATTGTACCTGTCCATAATTTAACAGCTGATCAGCTGAAAAGCATGTTATTGCATGTTGTTAGGGAGATAGAGAACATTGGGTTTACTGTCTTGTCACTCGTGTCTGATAATAATGCTGTAAATAGGAAGGCTTTCGAATTACTGACACCGAATCGTGTTTTACAGCCGTCTATTGTGCATCCTGTTGATAGCACACGGAAGCTGTTTATAATTTTTGACACGGTACACGTATTGAAGTGTGTACGCAACAACTGGATTGCTAAAGGTGAAAGATGCTTGAAGTATCCAGTCTTCGATGACTTTCAAAAAATTGTTACAGCAGATTTTAAGCACCTGGAACAGCTGTACAAGAAGGAAAAGGACTCCTTAGTAAAATATGGGCATTTACTCTCCTTTAAGGTATTATATCCTTCAACTATCCAAAAGCAAAATGTTAATCTGGCCCTTAAAGTTTTTGATGACAGAAATGTAGCTGCTCTCAAATGTATGTCATCAAATGACACAAACTTTGCAAATTGTGAACATACTGCGGCTTTCTTGGCAATAATTTGTAACTGGTGGCATATTGTCAATGTGAAGAGTGCATTCGAAGGTCAGAGATTCAACAATGTTTTCAGGGAACCAATTAGGGCTGACAGTATATTACAACTGGATTTCTTGAAGAAAATGTCATTGTGGTTGAAGAATTGGAGACAAAGTGTCCCTAAATGTGAGAGTTTAAGCCCTCAAACCTTTCAGTCATTGATAAACACGATTGACAGTTTTCTTCTTCTAATCCCATACCTTTTGCAGCATCATAAAGTTGACTACATACTGTTGAGTAAGTTTCAGAGTGACAATTTAGAAGGTAGATTTAGTTCCTACCGTCAGCTCAGTGGTGCCAACTACTACATAAGTTATATGCAGTTGCTTGAAAGTGAAAGAAAATTAAGATTTAAGGACACATTGTTACTTTGCTCCCAAAATCAGCATGTACCTTTGAAAACCCTCCTACCTTGCTCAGACAGCTTCAATAAATGTGTTAATATTGAGCAGTACTCCAGTGTTCTAGAATGCGATTTTGATATGTTGGAAATTCCTGACAATGTTTTGCCTATCTTGGTGTATATATCTGGTTATTCAGTCAAAAAAGAATTGTTTCTGAAGAAATGTTCCACATGTTCATTTTGGGTGCAGACTGACAGGGAAGTTGAAATTTCCATCCCCAGTGACTTTCTGGAGGAGTATGATAGAGGAAAATTGACTCTTCCCACTGAATGTTCTGTTCAAGTAGCTGGCCTTGCGTGGTTCATGATGGAAAGGATCCTAGGGTTGTTTTCGTATGTTTTTCTCAATGATGTTCAACAGCTTTCAGTTTTGCACAAAATATGTTGCTTGAAATTGGATGGATGTGACTTTCCAGGCCTCAACTTACAGGCCTCGTGTGAATGTAAGAGGACATTGAGTGACATACTGCAAAAGATCAACTTGCGTTCGTGCAAAATTCTCATGAATAACCTCACTAAGAAGTACAATGACCTGGCAGAAGCTAGGAAATGCAATAGGCAGTTGAAGAAGTTACGAACAACGTAGGCAACAATATTGCGTTCAAGTTTATATCGGGATATGTAGACTACTTGTCTAGGGGAATTTTTAGTGCAGTCGATGACGTCACTGATGACATGCTAATATTCATGTTTCGGCTTGAACTGCCGCCACGTTTGTCAGCTGTGTGAAGTTTCAAACAGTACGTCGTTACATGCTGATGTCACAAGTTCAAATGAGAGATGTAGTGGTGAGTTATGAATGTTCATAAATTACTTTTAACTTAGTTCAATTTAATGGAAAAGCTGAACTGTACTCTTCTAAAGCCATGGCGAGACGAAACCATTGGTCGCTACTTGGTTAGGCGACTATCTGGACAAAAATTATTGTTAGTAGTACAAGCAAGGGGGTCTGGAGTTAGGTTTGTGTTCGTATGTAAAGCCTTACTATTCTCTGTATTACCAATAATGAGTGCTGACAGCTGTCAAAGCTAGCACGTGGGGAAATGCTGCGTTGCTACTGAGGCACATCATGACTCGTAACATTCCAAGTGGCAATGATATGGGTCAGCCTGATGATCTCATGGCCATGCTTTCTCGCCAGTTCATCCACGTGGTAGCCTACATGGGTTTAGGCTTGCGCTGCCGTATAAGGTTGAGAAGGTTATTAATTCTGAATGTAAGTGGAACGTGGCTTATACACTTGCAGCAGTCATGAATGTGACTTTTACATACCTTGTGTCCTTGTTTCATTTTCTGGGCGATATTACGTATTGAAATTAGGAACCCTGGTTACCACTGAACCTCATATACGTAAATATGTGTTTTTATTTATTGCTATTTTACAAACGGCTGTCATCTTTCGACAGCGCTTGCATCTCGTTTAACTGTTATCAAGGCTCACACTAACACCACGCACCGAGGCGCACACATCGTTGCTAACATGTGAGATACAAAATCACTGTTGATCCAAAAAAAAGTCATCAGGACGCGTTAGGCTGTAACCATTGTCAAAACTCATTGATCTGGGCGCGTTAGGCTGTAACCATTGTTAAAAACTATTGGATTGGACAAAACGAAAGTTAGAATAGTTGGATGTAGGTGTGGTGTTGCCCGCGCGCGGCTAGCCGGGCACGGTTGACACAAAACCATTGATCTGGGCGCGTTAGGCTGTAACCATTGTCAAAAACCATTAGATTGGACAATTTGAAGGTTAGAAGGTTGGGTGAGAGTGTGGCCTTGGCGGCGCGCAGCTAGCGGGGCACGGTTGACACAAAACCATTGCCATAACCACAGTTGTGCGGAAAACAAACACATACTTATTACAGCGGAGCGATATACTGCATAGTAATTACAGAGCAGATAACAAAAAACACTCATTTCAGCCGTGGAAAAAAAATCGTTACAGAGAAGCGAAATATTGCACACACTAGCCTAATTAGAGTGGTGAGCTGGGTGCTGCGCACGAGTGATCCGCACCAGAGACTGAACTGTTTCTCATAGTACCGTAAGGGCGAGGTTGATATTACTGTTTTGAAGATGGTTGATTTGAATAAAGGTGTTCCCTGCTGTAATTTTCACTATATTTGGGATGGCTGGGTGGATCACAGACGGCGGAGGAGGAAACATCTATTAAAGCATTGCTCCCTGATTTAATTCTCATCGTTTCATAAGGTATTTTGGCTAATTCATGTATTATAGAGAATGTTATCGCTCGTTCTATGTTCATTCAGCGCTAAAGAGAAGGATTCCCTTTGTTGGAGAACTGTCGCATGGTACACTATGGTGGTTGAGCCATTCCAACAATCGTGGTTTCGTACGTGAAGTCGATGGAGCTTCGTCTATCTGTACTGTGTGGAACGAAGCAATGTCCATTACAATAACACTGTGTTCAGGGATGTTGTGTAACAATTGTTCCTGGAACCATTTTATAAACTGGATGTGGTCCATGTCTTCATGGTAATCACCAGTTCTTTTCGACATAAAGAGCAAATCCCGTGTGATCGCCCGGCGTGTAGAATAATAAATCGACCCCCTCTGCCCGACGGTCCTTTCATTGTCCCCTGAACTGAGTTGTCACTCCAACTCTTAGACACTGTGTGACCAGCATTGACCCACGTTTCATCTAAACACACAATATCCATAACGATTTTGTCCTTAATTTCACTTAGGAACTGACACTTCAAAGCCACAATATCTGGCCTCTCCATGATCACCTTCCAGCCATTAATTTTCTTATATTTAAATCCCAAATCATGCAACACTTTATTCAGTGAAGAAAGGCTTCCTTGAAATAATTCTGCCTCTATCTGAGCGAAACAAGAAGTTTGCAACATGTTGGAATTTCTTTCCTAAAATAATAGCTATAAATATGCCATCTAACAGCATCTTGTTGAAAGCCATCTGAATTAGTGACCCTTTCCCTCTGCCTCTTCTTCCCTGGAGTTGATAGTTTAGATGGGCCAGCATCATCAGACGGGAACTTCTCTTTCGTCACTCGGTACACAGTGGTTTCACTCACACCAAGAGCCTTAGCTGATCTTTTCCTCACCTGAACAAATGGAATCAGAGGTTCCACCCGTAAGCGCATACTTTCCTCTTCTTCCTCCATAAAATTTCTCACAGTACATACCATCTCCCTTGCTTGGCTATGGAGAGTCACACCACGGCCTGAAGTTGTTCTATGTCGCAGAGAATGGATCCTGGGCCTTCCGCGAGCATGTACCGATGCCATTTTTTACACAACGAAAATAGACACAATGATGCGAATAATAGAAATAAACTCAAAATCTGTATATACACACGCCTCCAACAAACACAGAACGATAACGCTTACTGTAGCCTATGAAAGAATAAGCAATGCACTTCAATAGATACAGGGGATAATACAAATGACAGTGACGAGTCAAGGCACAGTAGAACACTGCGTCTAACTATGTGCTCAATGCTGTGTCGGTATACATTGCAACACTGCTCGCTGTTGCTATGGAGACTGTTACCCCTCTCGTCTCCACTCATCACCTCACCCTTCAATCGGATGACAGCTTTCACCATTCATCTTCTGTAATTCAGAGTATAACACATAGAATTTAACATGTATGCATCGTTTAAACCCTAAGTGTTATCCATGTTGTCATGGATGATGCCATTTTGTGTCCAGGGGAATTTTGTAGTGTAATGTATCTATAGTTTACTGTTCCCCAATATTGTATAATATGTGATCCTGTATATCTTTGTTGTTTCCGTTGAGAATAACTTCTTCAACCAAGTACAGAAACAAAATTCCTTAATGATACAAATTAAATGGTCGCTACTGGGTTAGTCCTCTGTCTGAATGAAACCATATATCTAGGCAGGTTGTATGTAAAGCCTTACTTATTATAAAACAAAATTGTTTTTACGTGTATTTCTTATGACCAGTTGAGAGTTTCCGTTCTGCATTGTTACTGTATTTTTATGTTTTTCTTTCTAATTGCCTGCAATGTAGGACATAACTTGAGGCGTACTTTATTATTAAGCTGATCTGATGAGCATGACAACCTGAAAGTACTTTCAGGAAAGGTTAGGTTTTACCAAGCCCTAAAAGACAGTTGAAAACAGTCAGATTAGATACAATTGAATTGTAAATATTAGGTCTATAAATAGTAGTTAGGGGTGTGTAATTCTTAACAGAATTATTCTAGGTAGATTAGGCCTGTTTATGAATGTAAAGACTTTGTTAATTTAAGCAATCACTCTCTGGACAGAAGCATTGGTCACTACTGGGTTAGACCACTTCCTGGACAAAACCATTGGTCTCTGCTGGGTTAGACCACTATCTGGACAAAACCATTGACCGCTACTGGGTTAGTCCACTGTGTGAACGAAACCATTGGTCTAGGCAGGTTCTATGTAAAGCCTTACTTACTATACACTTTGTGCCAAAGTCACAGGAAGGTTCGTCCCATGATAAAATGTCGGCTAGTGAAGCCTGTGCGGTATAGGTGACTCCTTACAGTTCTGGTAGGAATGGGTTCATGACTCCCAACATTCAACTGGGTGGTGATCTGACTCACAGTAGCCCTTCGATCACCCCGTATGGTTCTGCTGAGACGATGTGATGTCCGTTTGTTAAACACTGTGCAGCGGTTCACGCAGATGGTAACATTATCTCTGTGATATTGAAGATCCTCCCTTGACACTGTTGATATCAGAAAACAGAATTTGTGTGTAATCTCCGAAATGCTATGACCCTTGCGCCGATGATCATCCCACGTTTAAAGTTGGTTAACTCGCGACGTGTTGCCAACTTCACTACACTCGTGTCTGTGACAAACTGCTCTGCTCCGCCGCAGCTAGCTGCAATGCTCAGGAGTCATACACGGTACATTTTCTAATGGGACGACACTTCTCATATTTTTGGCCACTAAGTGAATACAAAAAACTTCTCCCCCCTCCCCTCTCCCAAATAGGCGGGGGTTGGCAATCCTGAGGTAATGTGACTGTTCTCACAAATTTCCTGAAATATTTCTCCCTTTATATTTTCTGCATCGTTACAATATTTGTATTTCTAATTGCCTGCAACGTAGGACATAACTTGAGGCCTACTTTATTAAGCTGGTCTGATGAGCATGACATCCTGAAATTACTTTCAGGAAAAGTTAGTTTAGACTCAACTGAATTGTAAATATTAGGTCTCATTGCCCTCATGTGGTCGCATTTTACTCGCAACTGTTTGTCTGTTCACAAGCTTCAGTGTTTCTGATCATGTTGTTACACTGCATACCCCTATTATTTCATCTCGAGCCCTTCCCGGTTCACAAGGAGATTCTTGTTGCCTGGTTGCAATTAAGAAATTGATGGGTGGATATAGAGGAGAGGATTACACATAATTTACAGAAATACTATTATAGCACCTCATGCCAGGACCAAAGTTCTTTGCATAGGTGGGAAATCGAGCCCGGTCCTTTGGACTAACCACCGGTAACACTAAACACTACACTCCATTAAGCATATTTAGGTCAAGTTCCATATGCACTAAACAACAAATTCGAAGGAAAACTGTTTGTGAAAAGAGAATGTGATTTGAATGGAAAGGTGGTTTTAAGTTCTTGTCACATGTAAGTGTGAATTCCATTCCACATCCACATTAACAGCTATTGACACAAGTTGGTAGGCTTGTTTGTTAATATAAATTAGAGATGAAAATAGTACAAGAGTTAATACAAGACTATCGTTGCCAAGGCTGCAAGATACCATTGTAATTGACGGTGACTTTCTATTGCATAAGGAAAATATTTCATTAATACTACAGTCGTACCGGTACCCATTTGTCAACCCCACATTCCTATACAACAATGTTGCCTCCAGTCATCATAACAAGAAACAGTAGCAAGGCAGCTGGAAGCAAGTTGGACATGTTCAGTCCTCAAATTGTGTTCATGCATCTTTGTAACGATGAATTTGTAACCCACTAAGCTCCAGTAGTGTGTTTACAGTTAGGAATAGGGCTCAATAATAACTTAAGATTGAGAAATGGTGTCAGAAAAATTCAAAATCCTGAAGAGATCGTGAATCATCAGCAGGTTATAATGGCTGTACGTCCTATGTGCAGTGCAGGATTTTTTGAGAATATTAATAGCTGGAGGATATGAGATCCTAATCATCGCCAATAATATTTCCAAAATCAGCAAGATATCACCTTTATACTTGGTGAAACCTGCAAACTACATTTTCTACATTCTAGAATTCTTCCAGACAATGTGTTAATGTGTTTGAGATGTTTATATTTATAACCAATGTCCTAAATAAAATAAATGTCTGTAATACATTTTGTGTGTGCTTATGATAATTAAGTGTAAGCATTATGGTACTGTGTCCTTGGATGAGGATTACTTGCAATTTGCTAGTGTTCTTGAAGATACGGGCATAGTTTTGTACTCCAGGGCCCTTAAACCTATCGCCACATCCAGAATTCTCTGTTAAAGCTCTAGATTTACCCATTTCAAACCGATTTACCCAGTATGTAGTACTGTTAGGCCCTAACTGCTTATTTTCCATGTGGCCTGCGAAGATGCCCATGTTCTTTTTCAGGGGGAATGGATGTGATGAGGAGTATATGATATTTTCTGGGAGGAAGGGGTAGGGGAGGACTGGGTATGTTATAAAATTCTTCATCCCCAGACCACCAGGGTGAAACAAAGGATAAGAAAAAATAATTAAAAGTTGAGGAATGCTTTCATTTGAATAATTTGAAGGGTCTCGTTTGACATTTGGTGGAGATCTTGGACATCTTATTGGGAGGGAGATACCATGTCCGTGTAGCAAGCATGGATCCAAATTACAATGGCAAGTATGGTCATTCTTTAATTTTAATAAATGGAACAGTTCCACTGACATGGAGTAGGGGTAAGTAAAGTGGCTTCTTGTCCAGGTCACCTGCTTTGCGAAGGAGTATTTGAATCCTGTTATAGGATTTAAATAGTCTTCAAAGCTTCACACGAAGGCTCTTGATAGAATGATTTGAATCCCACTCCTTGCATCCTGGAAGTGTCTTCCCAATTGAACTGTAAATAAAAGCTAAATGAAAACCACTACCACATCCTTTTCTATTACAAGTAGGCCTACAGTACACACTTAAGTGCATGGGGCTGATATCCACGACATTCCAATCCACTGTATTAACTCACAATGAAAAAGTTTCCAAGGTCCTTCAATTGTAGTAATATACTTCGTTATAAGAATCTTGAGCCCATAAAACCATAAATTTGACATAAGCCTAACTGGGAACGGGAGAGAACTGTTCAACATGTCTAACATGAAGGTAGTTGCCACAAGAAGTAAACTTGCTATTAGGAGATTGGTGTCAGATAAAAGGCTCTCTGCTAAAGGAGGTAAGTATTATCTCAGCAATTCATATATGTACCAGTAACTGAAGAATGCATTAAATTTTTGTTATTGAAAAAGATTGTCTTATGGTAAGCCCACTCAAGAAAGCAAAATTTTTAAAACCATGAGTGTAGGCTCAAATTTCTTATATTCGTTTTTATTATTTTGGGGCATGAATGACCCTTCCCTTGCAATAAATGAAGCACTGGCTACTTTCTCCTAATGCAATGCTTGGTTGATTCTTCTTCTTCTTCCTTAAAAAATTCCAGCTGCTTTTAAAGTTAAACTTACATGTAAACTGGTATATATGGAAACAACTTATTGATGAACAAAGATAAGAGGATAATATGTACAGTTTTGTATATCTGCCTAAACTGGAACATCCATTCAATGTTTTTATAACACTGCCTAATATTCTACTGCTCGAAAGTTTTGAGCTAGTGATAGAAGTGTATTTCTTCCACAGCATTTAACTTTATTTTTGAGTACCGGTATCCTTAAATTCAAACTAACAAATTACTCGGCTATTGGTAGGCTTGTATAGATGATAATACCTCGGCGCTATCATTGCGGCGAGCGAGCGACACCACTCCTCTGACGTCACAGATCCGCGCTGTGGCCTGTCTCTTTCGTCGGCCACGAGCGCTCGCGCTGTGACGTCACAGCTGACTTGTTCATTCCGTCCGAGTTTGCTATTTTGTATTCTACTCGATAATTTACATTTTAATTGACCACCTCGTGGTGTAGCGGCTAGGATTTTCTATTATGGCCTATGGAGTATGATTATTGCCTGATTACCATCTCCAGATGAATGCAGTGGATTTGTGTTTGTCTATTGGCACAGGCTAGAGTATCACCGCAGTCCCAGTCCCAGTCCCACTCATGGCTGTGATTATATGGAGGCTACTAAGGTATTTGTGTTTGTCTATTGGCACAGGCTAGAGTATCACCGCAGTCTCAGTCCCACTCATGGCTGTGATTATATGGAGGCTACTAAGGTATTTGTGTTAGTCTATTGGCACAGGCTAGAGTATCACTGCAGTCTCAGTCCCAGTCCCACTATGGCTGTGATTATATGGAGGCTACTAAGGTATTTGTGTTTGTCTATTGGCACAGGCTAGAGTATCACCGCTGTCTCAGTCCCAGTCCCACTCATGGCTGTGATTATATGGAGGCTACTAAGGTATTTGTGTTTGTCTATTGGCACAGGCTAGAGTATCACCGCAGTCTCAGTCCCACTCATGGCTGTGATTATATGGAGGCTACTAAGGTATTTGTGTTTGTCTATTGGCACAGGCTAGAGTATCACCGCAGTCTCAGTCCCACTCATGGCTGTGATTATATGGAGGCTACTAAGGTATTTGTGTCTGTCTATTGGCACAGGATAGAGTATCACCGCAGTCTCAGTCCCAGTACCACTCATGGCTGTGATTATATGGAGGCTACTAAGGTATTTGTGTTTGTCTATTGGCACAGGCTAGAATATCACCGCAGTCTCAGTCCCAGTCCCACTCATGGCTGTGATTATATGGAGGCTACTAAGGTATTTGTGTTTGTCTATTGGCACAGCCTAGACTATCACCGCAGTCTCAGTCCCAGTCCCACTCCTGGCTGTGATTATATGGAGGCTACTAAGGTATTTGTGTTTGTCTATTGGCACAGGCTAGAGTATCACCGCAGTCTCAGTCCCAGTCCCACTCATGGCTGTGATTATATGGAGGCTACTAAGGTATTTGTGTTTGTCTATTGGCAAAGGCTAGAGTATCACACCTGTCTACGTCCCAGTCCCACTCATGGCTGTGATTATATGGAGGCTACTAAGGTATTTGTGTCTGTCTATTGGCACAGGCTAGAGTATCACCGCAGTCTCAGTCCCAGTCCCACTCATGGCTGTGATTATATGGAGGCTACTAAGGTATTTGTGTTTGTCTATTGGCACAGGCTAGAGTATCACCGCAGTCTCAGTCCCAGTCCCACTCATGGCTGTGATTATATGGAGGCTACTAAGGTATTTGTGTTTGTCTATTGGCACAGGCTAGACTATCACCGCAGTCTCAGTCCCAGTCCCACTCATGGCTGTGATTATATGGAGGCTACTAAGGTATTTGTGTTTGTCTATTGGCACAGGCTAGAGTATCACGGTTGTCTCAGTCCCAGTCCCACTCATGGCTGTGATTATATGGAGGCTACTAAGGTATTTGTGTTTGTCTATCGGCACAGGGTAGAGTATCACCGCAGTCTCAGTCCCACTCATGGCTGTGATTATATGGAGGCTACTAAGGTATTTGTGTTTGTCTATTGGCACAGGCTAGAGTATCACCGCAGTCTCAGTCCCAGTCCCTCTCATGGCTGTGATTATATGGAGGCTACTAAGGTATTTGTGTTTGTCTATTGGCACAGGCTAGAGTATCACCGCAGTCTCAGTCCCTGTCCCACTCATGGCTGTGATTATATGGAGGCTACTAAGGTATTTGTGTTTGTCTATTGGCACAGGCTAGAGTATCACCGCAGTCTCAGTCCCAGTCCCACTCATGGCTGTCATTATATGGAGGCTACTAAGGTATTTGTGTTTGTCTATTGGCACAGGCTAGAGTATCACCGCAGTCTCAGTCCCAGTCCCACTCATGGCTGTGATTATATGGAGGCTACTAAGGTATTTGTGTTTGTCTATTGGCACAGGCTAGAGTATCACCGCAGTCTCAGTCCCAGTCCCACTCATGGCTGTGATTATATGGAGGCTACTAAGGTATTTGTGTTAGTCTATTGGCAGAGGCTAGAGTATCACCGCAGTCCCAGTCCCACTATGGCTGTGATTATATGGAGGCTACTAAGGTATTTGTGTTAGTCTATTGGCACAGGCTAGAGTATCACCGCAGTCTCAGTCCCAGTCCCACTATGGCTGTGATTATATGGAGGCTACTAAGGTATTTGTGTTTGTCTATTGGCACAGGCTAGATTATCACCGCAGTCTCAGTCCCAGTCCCACTCATGGCTGTGATTATATGGAGGCTACTAAGGTATTTGTGTCTGTCTATTGGCACAGGCTAGAGTATCACCGCAGTCTCAGTCCCAGTCCCACTATGGCTGTGATTATATGGAGGCTACTAAGGTATTTGTGTTTGTCTATTGGCACAGGCTAGAGTATCACCGCAGTCTCAGTCCCACTCATGGCTGTGATTATATGGAGGCTACTAAGGTATTTGTGTTTGTCTATTGGCACAGCCTAGAGTATCACCGCAGTCTCAGTCCCAGTCCCACTCATGGCTGTGATTATATGGAGGCTACTAAGGTATTTGTGTTTGTCTATTGGCACAGGCTAGAGTATCACCGCAGTCTCAGTCCCACTCATGGCTGTGATTATATGGAGGCTACTAAGGTATTTGTGTTTGTCTATTGGCACAGGCTAGAGTATCACCGCATTCTCAGTCCCACTCATGGCTGTGATTATATGGAGGCTACTAAGGTATTTGTGTTTGTCTATTGGCACAGGCTAGAGTATCACACCTGTCTCAGTCCCAGTCCCACTCATGGCTGTGATTATATGGAGGCTACTAAGGTATTTGTGTTTGTCTATTGGCACAGGCTAGAGTATCACCGCAGTCTCAGTCCCAGTCCCACTATGGCTGTGATTATATGGAGGCTACTAAGGTATTTGTGTTTGTCTATTGGCACAGGCTAGATTATCACCGCAGTCTCAGTCCCAGTCCCACTCATGGCTGTGATTATATGGAGGCTACTAAGGTATTTGTGTCTGTCTATTGGCACAGGCTAGAGTATCACCGCAGTCTCAGTCCCAGTCCCACTATGGCTGTGATTATATGGAGGCTACTAAGGTATTTGTGTTTGTCTTTTGGCACAGGCTAGAGTATCACCGCTGTCTCAGTCCCAGTCCCACTCATGGCTGTGATTATATGGAGGCTATTAAGGTATTTGTGTTTGTATATTGGCACAGGCTAGAGTATCACCGCAGTCTCAGTCCCTGTCCCACTCATGGCTGTGATTATATGGAGGCTACTAAGGTATTTGTGTTTGTCTATTGGCACAGGCTAGAGTATCACACCTGTTTCAGTCCCAGTCCCACTCATGGGTGTGATTATATGGAGGCTACTAAGTGTACCCATGTGAGTAATCTCGATGGAAAATATGCTTCTGCCTCCAGCTAGCGTCAGGACTCGGGCGTGTACCGTCTCCCCATTGAGCAGTTGCATATTTTGGATTTGAGGCTAAAAGGTATCAACTCTACAATGATAAGGCACAACTCTATTCTAAAACTTTAATTCAGTAATAAAATTCATGGCTTCAAACAAACAAAACAATCCCCACAAACATAAAATAAAAGCAAACAAAAATTTAGTTCTACAATCTACTAATATGAACTTAATATTATCACAATAAAATCATATCATAACTCAAACCTTTACCCTTATATCAACTTCACAATAATACTTTAGTGCGCTGATGCACATACAACTTCAGAAACAAACTGTACTTTAATTCTTCTGTCATCCAATGTGACTTCATTAATTCTACAAAATTATTTATTCCTTAAACCTTGTCTTAATTTGACAATAATGTGTATCGTGTGTGTGTTTTGATCTTTCTCTTCCAACCAAATGCTTTACATGCATTAGCCTATTCAGGTGTTGCACAGCAGTCTACATGCAACTCCATAATTATGTAAACTACCCCTACACTTCCTCTATTTATATAGTTCCACTGCATGCCGTTTGTGATTTCATCTTAAAAACGTTAATTGTTGCTGTGTCGGATGGTACAATTAAACTACCCTTGCGCTCGTAGCCTGTGGCATCCAGTAGCCAACTTCTGAAAAAGTTGTCAGTGACAGTACAAATGCAACGTCTAACCATTCGTTAGATAGCTAAAATCATGAACCATCAGGGTGATCTATAATTATCAATGTATTCTTAAACCACATGACTTCATTACTCAATATAACAATGTTTCATTTCATGTCATTAACAGGGTCTAAAATCTGTTCTTTTCAAACTTTCTTTTACGGTTCGCTTGACCGTCCAGACCCTCTTCCCGAGCGGCCTGTACACAATAGCAGTGGAGTGAGGTCCTACAGTGCCTCGACCCTCGTCCCATGCCATATGTCTTACCGCCCCTAAGCAGTATAAGATTTTAACAGACAAATACCGTGGTCCTAATGACACACATATCCCAATGGATTTAAACTGAATATTATGCAAACAGGTACTGGATGAGCTTAACATTTACTCCTACCCTGAGGATAATAATAATTGGCACCAAATAGGCCCATTTCAACATGAAGGCACGAGATTCATAAAACATTGGTCTAATAGGTAACCGGTATCTTAAATAAATGCTGCGGTCAGTCATAACATGCTGCCGTAATACGATTCGCTTCAACGAGCCGAATCACTCAACAATAAGTTCTCGGGGAATCAGATAGAGTGCAGAGTTGTCCATTGTTTTCCTCCCACCTATCACGGGATTCGAACCCGGAACATTCCATATCCATCATCAGAGTTAGGGTCCATTCACTAAATACACTCTGGTACAAAGCACATCTCCAATTATGCCCACGGCATACGAGATTTCATACGAAGAATAGATTATCTGGTCCCTTACCTAATGCTATGATCTTCGTCCTATAATTATCAAGAGAAATCTATCAATTACTCTATAAGCTTTTACATAAGCTGCAAATTCAATTCACTAAAAAGCTCTTCCATTTCCTGGCATCATTATATTCCCATTAATACAATATATTCTGATATAAAACTCTTTTCTTAATCCCGTAACGTAATCTTACTGTATAATCTTACTGCTTAGATCGATAAGTCTTGCCCTTTAGCGTAAATATTTCTTGCTTACAACATTTTTTTACCTGATGCGTTCATTCATACCTTTTATATATTCATAATTGTTATTATTATTCTCACTGACATAAATTACCAAAATCCGACACAACTAATCATCTTAAAAATCGAACAACCGTGTTCGTTTCATTTACATAACTGATTTGCCATTTTTAATAATAGTGGTAACGATTAATCCACTCACTGATGCAAATAACATCTCAAATCTATTAAAATCAACACAGCAATGATTAAACTTGGAGAGTCTATCTCCTACTACTGATTCTTACTGGCATCTTTATAACTCTGAAATCACATTACATGCAGTGGCCTATACCTCTACTTAAACATAATTTGTAGGGTACTCACATATCGGCTCATCATGGTGGCTCCAACCACTCATATCCTTCCAGGTCGCCTGCCATATGCAGATTTAGTGCGACATTTGCATCTTGAATACACACATTTTATGATACATATCTTCCGTTAACCACACGACACTTTGCATTTCTATAAAGAAGCTATTGCTTCCAAAACACATGACACTTTATAACACTTATTAAACCGTTAATTTAAAAGATATTTCACATATGATTTATACATAACACACGTCACTCTGTACACTTTTCATTGGTTGAAATTCCCTAGCAAAGATATCAAAATTGCAGGTGTCGACGGCATCTCCCGTGCTCCTACCAACTCCTGATTGAAAGTCTGGTTCAATTGCCCTCGGAATTCACCAACAGTTTATCCATACTCCTACGGTAAGCTTCCTGCTTTGCATAAATATGCTAACTTCCGTCCTGAGCATTACTATTTGGTATTCTTAAGACATTACCAAATGCTTCGTCAAGTTTCTCCCAGCGCATTCCAGCGTAATTAGACATGTATGATCAGTCAATATTTTATACATTGCGCTTAACACTGTACATAACTTTACACAGATTATTATTTACAATAGTTCTGCAACTTATCTCACACGTTGTTTCCTAAGTGAACACACCATTGTTCATACTGCTGACTACACATGCAGCACGACTATTATTAATAAAAGCTTACTAAACGTTTCACTCAAATGTACAAGTCTTTGTTTGAGCGTCCTTCCTGGGGCCGGACCGCCATACGTTCCGCCTCAACAACTGCGTAAGACTGGCGTGAGACTGGGGTGCTCTGCCAAGGGTCGACTCCCTTATATTGGATTCACACAAAAAGTAGAGCTAAATTTTCCCGCGTTATCTCGACTCTTCTCCCAGCATGATTCTGGTCTCGAAACCATGCTCATCGGGTTCCTTTTTCTTCACTGATCCCAGAACTATCTGCGTGCTGAAGAATCGCTCGGCCAATTAATTAATATTAATTCCTTTCTCCATAGCGTGGGGACGCTGTTTCGCTGGGAATCCCTGGCGACCTCTTCAAACCCAGCCGCGAACAACCATAGTCTATGTTCCTTCCGCACTTCATTAAATATGCGTCAATTTCGCAGATTAAAGGCTCTAAAATTAGCCTCCTGGCTAAAGATTCAACTGTGTGCCACTCTCATGTCATTGCGTTACTCCAATCACGAGTAATCAATGATTTCCCTTGGGATCTCTCCCCACTCTTCTTCGTCCTATTCTCAGTCGGGGAAAAACTGGGTCATTATTCAAGCCCCAACCTCTTCCAGACGACATAACGAGGTCAGCAAGATTGACGTGGCTCCAAGGGGCACCTTCCACAATTCTGGGCCAATTAGTAAAACGTTAAACTCTGCACTTTCTGTGCTCCAAGTCCAGTATAGCCTACTTCAAGTAGTCTTATAATGCTGTATTCTGCTCAATTTCCCTGCATTATTTTAATAAATAATGTCATTATCACCTGAAATCACACAAGTGATTAAATATACACTTTTCTCTAGGGGTTTTTACCATGAAACTCCCTCAACAGACCTCGGGTTCGTTCCCTGGTGGAACCTTTATACTGAGATCACGGTCTCTGAGATCCACGTTCGATATCAGTCAGCATAACCCCCTCGGGTTCATATTCCCCTGGCAAAACTTATAGAAGTCAATTACAAGTGGCTCTCTATAAGTAACCAGCTGACTGTCTACCACTGTCTGTGTTTACATCTGGGGTCCTTCACCTCGTCTGGCTGCGAGTAGGTTAGTCCAGTTCCCCCTTCCACACTGCGCTCTTTCTAAGCTGTTCATTCTCTTGACGGAGGGCTTCATTTATGGCCTCAACTTGCCTTGCCGCTTCGACCATTTCTTTGTAGAATTCTCGCAGGCACTGGCATTCTTGCTGTTTGTCCCTTCCACTGGGCAAGCTGTCTGCTTCTCGTTCCGCCTCGCCACGTGAACTTTCAGGTCTGGCTGCCTGGTTGACTTCGCTATCCACGTTCAGTTGGGTGTGTGCTGTTAATACTTCTTCTTGTTCGTCGAATTCTTCTGGCGAATAATAAACTTTTAAATTGGCTGCATTCATAATGACCTCGTTTCCAGTTTCTAAATGCATTATCCTGTATGCATTGTTTTGTAGGTCTCTGATCACCTCGAACGGGCCGTGATATGCAAAAATGAACTTCTTATACTTCCGTGCCTCTGGATCTGAACTGGCGGGTTTCCTGACTAACACTTTCTCTCCGTCGAGAAGCGGTCTGTGATACCTCTTCGCACGATTTCTCCTCTGACGTCTCTCCGCCTGTGCTTTGAGATATTCGAAGGTTCGTTGGATCCTCAATTCTCGTCCTGGCAGTGCGTCTACTGGTAATGGAATGACACCAGTCCACGGTCTCTCCGGTCTCTGATCCAAATGTAGAGTCACGGGAACCTGACCTGTCGCCTCATGTACGGTATTATATATACAGTATTCAATTACTTCTAGGAATTCAATCCAACGCCAATTCTCTTCAGAGCAGTAGATCTTCATGTATTTCTGGATCTCTCTCATTACTCTTTCAACTGGACTTGCCTCAGGATGGCGAATGGTAGATAAAATCTGCCTAACTCCTAGATTCTCCAGTTCTCGACGAAATTCTGCACTAGTGAAGCAACTTCCGTGGTCTGAGAGGATGTTATCCGGCTTCCCAAGAATCGGAATAACTCTCTCTTTCAGGCGTTTCAATACCTGCTTTGAACTTGTCTTCTGTATGGGGCATAATACCACCATTTTTGAAAATACATCCCTGGCTACAAAAATGTGTCTATTGCCTCTACGTGCTCTAGGCAGTGGTCCAAAGTTATCTATGCTCAATAGCTGCCTTGGCTTCTCCGGTAACAACGGGATAGGTCGTTGCCTCATTAAAAAGGGATTTGGCTTTACCCTTTGGCACAGATCACATGTCCTAATAGCATTTCTCACCGTTTCTCTCAACTTTGGCCAAGTAAATGCTTCTTTCAACAGAGCACAAATTTTGTCTATTCCGGGATGTCCAAATGCTCTGTGTGCTAGCCACACCAATCTCCTCTGCAAAGATGCAGGAATCACAATCCTTTGACGTGTATGATCTACATCATCCCACTTGTGCAGTATCTGATTATACCATACATAATCTGTTGCCAATGACTCTGCCTCTCTGTATATTGCAGTTCCCCTTGCTAAACGTCCCTCGAAGTAATCGATCATCATCTTCAACCACGGGTCTTCGCGTTGTAGGTTGGTAAGATTCCTCAAGTCATCCAACGTCTTCTGATCTCGATTCTCAATCTGGACAGCTAGCGCTTCCTCTTCTCTAGGGTAACGGCTTAATATGTCCGGTATTACATTCTCTTTCCCTGGACAGTATTCTATTTCCATATTGAATTGCTGAATATACAGGGACCATCTTGTCAATCTCTGGCTAGACAAGTCTGTCTTTAACAAAAATGTTAAAGCTTTATGGTCTGTTCTGAGGACTATTTGAAAGCCATACACGAGTTTATGCCATGATTGCAACGCGTACAAAATTGCGAGCAACTCTATCTCTGTAATCGTGTAGTTTTTCTCATGGGCTTTCAACCTCCTACTTATAAAGGCAATAAAAACTTTCTTCTCAGGCTGGTCAACATTTTCCTGGAATAGCATCGCTCCTATACCAATAAGTGATGCATCCGTCTGTATGATGAACTTCTGGGTATAATCCGGGTATCCCAGTTTCACATATTCCAAAAGCATTTGTTTTGACCTCACGAATGCTTCCTGACATTGCTCCGTCCAATTCCATCTGCCGCCTTTCTTCAATAGGTCCTGCAGGGGTGCTACTGTCGTAGTATAGTTTGGGCAGTGGTTCGAAAAGAATCCAATTACTCCCAAGTATTGTCGGACGTGCTTTACTTTCGTGGGTCGAGGGAAATTTCGAATTACCTCCAATTTATCTGGATTAGGCTTGACTCCATTTGCATCAATAACATGCCCTAGGAATTTAACTTCCCTCTGACAGAAGTGCGATTTCTTGATATTAACCTTAAAGTTAGCTTCACGAAGGTTATCTAGCAACTTCTTCAGGTCTCTCATGTGCTCCTCCAGAGATTCTGACGTGAGTAGAATGTCGTCTACATATCTGATGGTACTCTCTTTCACATCATCTGATAGATTGCGATCTAACGCTCTTATCAGTGCTGAACCAGCTGTTTTCAAACCAAAAGGTAGCCTTAAAAATGTGTATGTGTGTTGATCAAACATGAATCCTGTCAACAGACTAGTTTTCTTCTCTAATTCAAGATGGTGGAAACTGGATGTGATGTCCAAGTTTGTGAATACAGTTTTCCCTTTGAACTTCCTGAGGATCTCTTTAATAGGTGGCACTTGGTCAAATTCCGGAATAACCTTCAAATTTAAATGTCTCAGGTCCAGACATACTCTGACAGTCCCGTCTGTCTTAGGTACGATTACCAATGGGCTTACATAAGGCTTAGGTGTCTTCTCAATAACACCGGCCTCCAACATCTCCTGAATTGCCTCTTTCACCTTGGCATAATGCTTTTCGGCAATAGGGTAGGGTTTCTGCCTAAATGGTGTCCAATCACTGACTTGAAAAGCATAAGTGAAGTTCTTTATACGACCAGGTCTCGAATCAAAGACTTCCTTCTGTTCCAGTAATAATTGCTTTAAATTTTCCTTCTCTTTTAGCCCAATTTTCGCATCTTCTAGTTTTTCCGAAATATATTCTTCCAGTTCGGGTTCCAGATCTTTCTCCAGGTCTGTGGCTAGTGTTTTCAGTTCTTCTTCTAACTGCTCCATAGCTAACACTTCTTCCTCCGCCACGTCTCTGTATGTATGCCATACTTGTTCACTTGACCCTGGTTCAATCTGATTGAGTGCGACCTCCAAGCCCTCGGCTTCCTCATTCACATGGAACATAACCCTGTCCTGTGCTAGGTCTATTATCACTCTGTATTCCCTTATAAATTCTGCCCCAATAAGTAGGTTATAAGGCAGTTTGTTTACTAATAGAAAACTCTGTGAGAATATAGAGCCTCCTATCTGTAAATCTAGGAATACCTGATATTTACATATCATTGTTCTGTCTGGAATTACCCCTTTTATTTTGACACTAGAGATCGGTATTTTCAAAACATTCTCTCTCTGGGCTATTTCATTATATAAAGCTTGTGTCATAAGGCACACTGTTGAACCCGTGTCTAACAGACTTCTTATTTTCAATCCTGCCACTCTTACTATTATAATAGGCAATTCTCTCTTGACCATGACCTGTGATCCTCCTGTATCCTCGATTAGCTCTTCTGGTTTCGCTATCCAATTGATGATGTTAACAGACTTCCATCCATCAGTCTCGAACTCTTCTAATTTTGGCGTTTTTTTTTTCTTCAGCGCCCGTCCCCTTGGAGTTTCTTCTCTCCTGTTCGCTGCGCTGTAGCTCCAAACTCTTAGCTCCATCTCCATATCGGTCTGGCGATGTCCTGTTCTGCATAACTTCTTGCCAGCGGACTTGTTGTTTCTGGGGCTCATCTCCCCTTTCCTCGAGGTATCGCAATGAAGCGTGATATCGTTCCTCTACCTCGTCATCGAAGTTACTTCTTCTTTCTTGGGGTCTCCAATTTCTATTGTTGCCTTCTTGGCTATTGTTACCTCCATTGTTTTGGTACGGTCTACCCCTGGTATTCTGCTTATTCCACGAATTTCGGCCTCTTCCTCCTCTACTAGCATTCCCTTTGTACTTTGGCTGCCATCTTCTGGGTTCCTGTTCCCATCGCCGTTCGTAGGAATCTAATGTTTCAGTGCTCGTAGCTTTGTTGTTCCTTGGAGCTTGATGTTGGTCAGTCTGCGTGTTGGTCACGTGTACCTGTTCCACGGTTCGACTCTGACGCCTCGTATTGGCTGTTGTGAGGGCTAGTTGTCTAAGAACTGTCTCCATTTCTATCGCAGTTTTCGCATTAGCCGAGATTAACAGTCTTTGGATCTCGTATGGAAGCTGCTTGGCGATAGCAATACATAATTCTAGCTCGCTCGGTTTTTGATCCAGTTCTTTGAAGCGACACATCTGCGATATGAAGAATTCTGCGTACTTCGTTGGGTTGTTGGTGCTGTATTTTTTTGAATACAAATCCAACCGTAAATTCTGTTGGGTCGCTGGATCCCAGTATCTCTTCAAAAATGCCTCTCGAAACTCCTCAACAGTATCGAAAGTATACCGGAAACTGCGAAACCATAATGCACATTCTCCCTCTGTTAGTTTCTCAATGGCTCGTAGCCTGCGCTCTGGCGGTATCCGCGCATCATTCAGATATTCAGACACTTCCTTCAACCAATATTTTGGTGTCATATTACAGTGGCTACCTGAGAATTTCCTTGGTTTCTCTTCGCTTGCCCTGATTACGTTTGTCACCTGGGTGTGCATAGCATTTTCATGTGGCGTTGATGCTGCAACTGGTGCACCTGGCGTCATATAAGGACTTTCGCCTGGGCCTGTAGCATTCCTGATTATAGGTTGGGTTTCTAAGTCTGCCCACCTTGTTTTCCTCATATCTTCCATGCTGCCTTCGCTTGACTTAGGATCTTTCATAAGGGTTTCCTCCTGTGCGATTATCCTAGTCTCCATTTGATTGTGGCGCATCTCCGCTCTTTCCAGTCGAGTAATTACCTCCTTCTCGATTCTGGTAAGCCTATCTCGATTTTCCTCAGCTACTTGAAATATTTTCTTCTTGTCTTCTTTCAGGCTTTGTTTGATATGGGAGATTTCATCCTCTACATCTTCCTTAATTTGAGCAAGGGTCTTGTCGCTTGCCTCTGTCTTTTGGCCTTCTCTCACTTCGAGTTCTTCTCTCAGCCCTTTAATTTCTTCTTGAATGTGTCCATTGTCTTTAGACAATTCATTCCGGACCTTGATGATCTCACCTCTATTCTCCTCTTGCCTTTTGTTAACTACAACAATGTCACTTTGAACTTGGTCCAGTTCTTGATGAACTTTGCCCATCTGACCTTTCACGTTGCTTACCAGCTCTTTACTTTCATTAGCGTTAGCCTTAATCTCGCTTATTTCCTGACATTGATCTAATATGTTCTGATCCTGTTTCTTGAGATCACCGTTAATTGCTCTAGCATAGCTTTTCAATTTCTGGTCCCATTTAGAGTCGTTCTCTTCTAACCTCTGATCTACCGTTCTCGTAAATTCTGAAAACTGTTTCGCTTGGCGTTCGAGATTCGCCTCATTTTGGATTTGAATATCCTTAATGTCATTAGACAGCGCATCTAACCTACTGTTGGTTTCATCCTGAGTATGTTTACACGCTTGTAAATTACTTTCGCGCTTGGCTTCTATAGCCTCGAAACGTTTATCTGTTTTAACCTGCATTTCTGATACAATGCTTACAACAGTTTCTGTTACTTCGGTCTTAATTACCTCTTGCATTTGACCTAACTTATTATTTATTTCAACCTGATTGGCATCTAACCGGTTACCCAATTCAACCTGATTGTGATTCATTGCAACCTGATTTGCATTAATTGCCTCCTGATTGGCATCTAGACGATTACTCAGTGCAACCTGATTTGCATCCAAACGGTTACTTAATTCACTCTGGTTGTGATTCATTGCAACCTGATTTGCATTAATTGCCTCCTGATTGGCATCTAAACGAGTGTTTATTCCATCTTGGAAAGCCTTAGCTTCCAGCTTATTTTGCTCGTTAACAGCATCAAAATGCTGTTTCAACCCTGCAATAACCTGCAGGATCTCCTCTGTACTTGACATTTTTACAATAATACACTTTGATATGCAGGCAGGCTTCCTGGAAAAATGTGTGGATATGTTTTGAAGAGAAACATCAAATACTGTACACATATTGTAACAATCTTACAAAACCTGTCAATATTATGGTAAATTGTGGATTGGGTGTGTAGCGCTCGTACCCTTGGGTACTTCTCTTCTCAATAGAGAGATTCTGCGTTACATCAAAAGCCTACTGAACTCAACAATCACTCAAACAGAGTTTGAGGCAAAAAAAAAAATTACTATGGTTTTCCCCATGAAATACCATAAAAATCTATGGGTTTTCCCTAAATCCCATAAGCTCCACGAACCTGGGCGCCATGATAAATTAAATACACATCTGCGCCTATGGTGACCTGTATTTAAAACCGGCCCACATACCAGCGCCATGATAAATAAAATGCCATGGGAGGTGTTTATCAAAAAATGTATATTGTTCGTATCGGAGCTTAGCTTAAGATTAGGTGCGGTCATTCCCTACTTCATGTTAATTGTTACTTTAATAGAGTTGTGTGCACTAGATCTAGACCGACTTCAGTTGTACCTATAGCTCAAATCACTGTACAGGACATCAATTTCCATGTACCCATGTGAGTAATCTCGATGGAAAATATGCTTCTGCCTCCAGCTAGCGTCAGGACTCGGGCGTGTACCGTCTCCCCATTGAGCAGTTGCATATTTTGGATTTGAGGCTAAAAGGTATCAACTCTACAATGATAAGGCACAACTCTATTCTAAAACTTTAATTCAGTAATAAAATTCATGGCTTCAAACAAACAAAACAATCCCCACAAACATAAAACAAAAGCAAACAAAAAATTACTTCCACAATCCACTAATATGAACTTAATATTATCACAATAAAATCATATCATAACTCAAACCTTTACCCTTATATCAACTTCACAATAATACTTTAGTGCGCTGATGCACATACAACTTCAGAAACAAACTGTACTTTAATTCTTCTGTCATCCAATGTGACTTCATTAATTCTACAAAATTATGTATTCCTTAAACCTTGTCTTAATTTGACAATAATGTGTATCGTGTGTGTGTTTTGATCTTTCTCTTCCCACCAAATGCTTTACATGCATTAGCCTATTCAGGTGTTGCACAGCAGTCTACATGCAACTCCATAATTATGTAAGCTACCCCTACACTTCCTCTATTTATATAGTTCCACTGCATGCCGTTTGTGATTTCATCTTAAAAACGTTAATTATTGCTGTGTCGGATGGTACAATTAAACTACCCTTGCGCGCGTAGCCTGTGGCACCCAGTAGCCAACTTCTGAAAAAGTTGTCAGTGACAGTACAAATGCAACGTCTAACCATTCGTTAGATAGCTAAAATCATGAACCATCAGGGTGATCTATAATTATCAATGTATTCTTAAACCACATGACTTCATTACTCAATATAACAATGTTTCATTTCATGTCATTAACAGGGTCTAAAATCTGTTCTTTTCAAACTTTCTTTCACGGTTCGCTTGACCGTCCAGACCCTCTTCCCGAGCGGCCTGTACACAATAGCAGTGGAGTGAGGTCCTACAGTGCCTCGACCCTCGTCCCATGCCATATGTCTTACCGCCCCTAAGCAGTATAAGATTTTAACAGGCAAATACCGTGGTCCTAGTGACACACATATCCCAATGGATTTAAACTGAATATTATGCAAACAGGTACTGGATGAGCTTAACATTTACTCCTACCCTGAGGATAATAATAATTGGCACCAAATAGGCCCATTTCAACATGAAGGCACGAGATTCATAAAACATTGGTCTAATAGGTAACCGGTATCTTAAATAAATGCTGCGGTCAGTCATAACATGCTGCCGTAATACGATTCGCTTCAACGAGCCGAATCACTCAACAATAAGTTCTCGGGGAATCAGATAGAGTGCAGAGGTGTCCATTGTTTTCCTCCCACCTATCACGGGATTCGAACCCGTAACATTCCATATCCATCATCAGAGTTAGGGTCCATTCACTAAATACACTCTGGTACAAAGCAAATCTCCAATTATGCCCACGGCATACGAGATTTCATACGAAGAATATATTACCTGGTCTCTTACCCAATACTATGATCTTCGTCCTATAATTATCAAGAGAAATCTATCAATTACTCTATAAGCTTTTACATAAGCTGCAAATTCAATTCACTAAAAAGCTCTTCCATTTCCTGGCATCATTATATTCCCATTAATACAATATATTCTGATATAAAACTCTTTTCTTAATCCCGTAACGTAATCTTACTGTATAATCTTACTGCTTAGATCGATAAGTCTTGCCCTTTAGCGTAAATATTTCTTGCTTACAACATTTTTTTACCTGATGCGTTCATTCATACCTTTTATATATTCATAATTGTTATTATTATTCTCACTGACATAAATTACCAAAATCCGACACAACTAATCATCTTAAAAATCGAACAACCGTGTTCGTTTCATTTACATAACTGATTTGCCATTTTTAATAATAGTGGTAACGATTAATCCACTCACTGATGCAAATAACATCTCAAATCTATTAAAATCAACACAACAATGATTAAACTTGGAGAGTCTATCTCCTACTACTGATTCTTACTGGCATCTTTATAACTCTGAAATCACATTACATGCAGTGGCCTATACCTCTACTTAAACATAATTTGTAGGGTACTCACATATCGGCTCATCATGGTGGCTCCAACCACTCATATCCTTCCGGGTCGCCTGCCATATGCAGATTTAGTGCGACATTTGCATCTTGAATACACACATTTTATGATACATATCTTCCGTTAACCACACGACACTTTGCATTTCTATAAAGAAGCTATTGCTTCCAAAACACATGACACTTTATAACACTTATTAAACCGTTAATTTAAAAGATATTTCACATATGATTTATACATAACACACGTCACTCTGTACACTTTTCATTGGTTGAAATTCCCTAGCAAAGATATCAAAATTGCAGGTGTCGACGGCATCTCCCGTGCTCCTACCAACTCCTGATTGAAAGTCTGGTTCAATTGCCCTCGGAATTCACCAACAGTTTATCCATACTCCTACGGTAAGCTTCCTGCTTTGCATAAATATGCTAACTTCCGTCCTGAGCATTACTATTTGGTATTCTTAAGACATTACCAAATGCTTCGTCAAGTTTCTCCCAGCGCATTCCAGCGTAATTAGACATGTATGATCAGTCAATATTTTATACATTGCGCTTAACAGTGTACATAACTTTACATAGATTATTATTTGCAATAGTTCTGCAACTTATCTCACACGTTGTTTCCTAAGTGAACACACCATTGTTCATACTGCTGACTACACATGCAGCACGACTATTATTAATAAAAGCTTACTAAACGTTTCACTCAAATGTACAAGTCTTTGTTTGAGCGTCCTTCCTGGGGCCGGACCGCCATACGTTCCGCCTCAACAACTGCGTAAGACTGGCGTGAGACTGGGGTGCTCTGCCAAGGGTCGACTCCCTTATATTGGATTCACACAAAAAGTAGAGCTAAATTTTCCCGCGTTATCTCGACTCTTCTCCCAGCATGATTCTGGTCTCGAAACCATGCTCATCGGGTTCCTTTTTCTTCACTGATCCCAGAACTATCTGCGTGCTGAAGAATCGCTTGGCCAATTAATTAATATTAATTCCTTTCTCCATAGCGTGGGGACGCTGTTTCGCTGGGAATCCCTGGCGACCTCTTCAACCCCAGCCGCGAACAACCATAGTCTAGGTTCCTTCCGCACTTCATTAAATATGCGTCAATTTCGCAGATTAAAGGCTCTAAAATTAGCCTCCTGGCTAAAGATTCACCTGTGTTCCACTCTCATGCCATTGCATTACTCCAATCACGAGTAATCAATGATTTCCCTTGGGATCTCTCCCCACTCTTCTTCGTCCTATTCTCAGTCGAGGAAAAACTGGGTCATTATTCAAGCCCCCAACCTCTTCCAGACGACATAACGAGCTCAGCAAGATTGACGTGGCTCCAAGAGGCACCTCCCACAATTCTGGGCCAATTAGTAAAACGTCAAACTCTGCACTTTCTGTGCTCCAAGTCCAGTATAGCCTACTCCAAGTAGTCTAATAATGCTGTATTCTGCTCAATTTCCCTGCATTATTTTAATAAATAATGTCATTATCACCTGAAATCACACAAGTGATTAAATATACAATTTTCTCTAGGGGTTTTTACCATGAAACTCATTCAACAGACCTCGGGTTCGTTCCCTGGTGGAACCTTTATACTGAGATCACGGTCTCTGAGATCCACGTTCGATATCAGTCAGCATAACCCCCTCGGGTTCATAAGGTATTTGTGTTTGTCTATTGCCACAGGCTAGAGTATCACCGCAGTCCCAGTCCCAGTCCCACTCATGGCTGTGATTATATGGAGGCTACTAAGGTATTTGTGTTTGTCTATTGGCAAAGGCTAGAGTATCACCGTTGTCTCAGTCCCAGTCCCACTCATGGCTGTGATTATATGGAGGCTACTAAGGTATTTGTGTCTGTCTATTGGCACAGGCTAGAGTATCACCGCAGTCTCAGTCCCGGTCCCACTCATGGCTGTGATTATATGGAGGCTACATAGGTATTTGTGTTTGTCTATTGGCACAGGCTAGAGTATCACCGCAGTCTCAGTCCCAGTCCCACTCATGGCTGTGATTATATGGAGGCTACTAAGGTATTTGTGTTAGTCTATTGGCACAGGCTAGAGTATCACCGCAGTCTCAGTCCCAGTCCCACTCATGGCTGTGATTATATGGAGGCTACTAAGGTATTTGTGTTAATCTATTGGCACAGGCTAGAGTATCACCGCAGTCTCAGTCCCAGTCCCACTATGGCTGTGATTATATGGAGGCTACTAAGGTATTTGAGTTTGTCTATTGCACAGGCTAGAGTATCACACCTGTCTCAGTTCAGTCCCAGTCCCACTCATGGCTGTGATTATATGGAGGCTACGAAGGTATTTGTATTTGTCTATTGGCACAGGCTAGACTATCACCGCAGTCTCAGTCCCTGTCCCACTCATGGCGGTGATTATATGGAGGCTACTAAGGTATTTGTGTTTGTCTATTGGCACAGGCTGAGTATCACACCTGTCTCAGTCCCAGTCCAACTCATGGCTGTGATTATATGGAGGCTACTAAGGTATTTGTGTTTGTCTATTGGCAAAGGCTAGAGTATCACCGCTGTCTCAGTCCCAGTCCCACTCATGGCTGTGATTATATGGAGGCTACTAAGGTATTTGTGTCTGTCTATTGGCACAGGCTAGAGTATCACCGCATTCTCAGTCCCACTCATGGCTGTGATTATATGGAGGCTACTAAGGTATTTGTGTTAATCTATTGGCACTGGCTAGAATATCACCGCAGTCTCAGTCCCACTCATGGCTGTGATTATATGGAGGCTACTAAGGTATTTGTGTTTGTCTATTGGCACAGGCTAGAGTATCACCGCAGTCTCAGTCCCAGTCCCACTCATGGCTGTGATTATATGGAGGCTACTAAGGTATTTGTGTTAATCTATTGGCACAGGCTAGAGTATCACCGCAGTCTCAGTCCCAGTCCCACTCATGGCTGTGATAATATGGAGGCTACTAAGGTATTTGTGTTTGTCTATTGCACAGGCTAGAGTATCACACCTGTCTCAGTCCCAGTCCCACTCATGGCTGTGATTATATGGAGGCTACGAAGGTATTTGCATTTGTCTATTGGCACAGGCTAGACTATCACAGCAGTCTCAGTCCCTGTCCCACTCATGGCTGTGATTATATGGAGGCTACTAAGTTATTTGTGTTAGTCTATTGGCACAGGCTAGAGTATCACACCTGTCTCAGTCCCAGTCCCACTCCTGGCTGTGATTATATGGAGGCTACTAAGGTATTAGTGTTTGTCTATTGGCACAGGCTAGAGTATCACCGCAGTCCCAGTCCCAGTCCCACTCATGGCTGTGATTATATGGAGGCTACTAAGGTATTAGTGTTTGTCTATTGGCACAGGCTAGAGTATCACCGCAGTCCCAGTCCCAGTCCCACTCATGGCTGTGATTATATGGAGGCTACTAAGGTATTTGTGTTTGTCTATTGGCACAGGCTAGAGTATCACCGCTGTCTCAGTCCCAGTCCCACTCATGGCTGTGATTATATGGAGGCTACTAAGGTATTTGAGTTTGTCTATTGGCACAGGCTAGAGTATCACCGCAGTCTCAGTCCCAGTCCCACTCATGGCTGTGATTATATGGAGGCTACTAAGGTATTTGTGTTTGTCTATTGGCACAGGCTAGAGTATCACCGCAGTCTCAGTCCCAGTCCCACTCATGGCTGTGATTATATGGAGGCTACTAAGGTATTTGTGTTTGTCTATTGGCACAGGCTAGAGTATCACCGCAGTCTCAGTCCCTGTCCCACTCATGGCTGTGATTATATGGAGGCTACTAAGGTATTGGTGTTTGTCTATTGGCACAGGCTAGAGTATCACCGCAGTCTCAGTCCCAGTCCCACTATGGCTGTGATTATATGGAGGCTACTAAGGTATTTGTGTTTGTCTATTGGCACAGGCTAGAGTATCACCACAGTCTCAGTCCCAGTCCCACTCATGGCTGTGATTATATGGAGGCTGCTAAGGTATTTGTGTTTGTCTATTGGCACAGGCTAGAGTATCACCGCAGTCTCAGTCCCAGTCCCACTCATGGGTGTGATTATATGGAGGCTACTAAGGTATTTGTGTTTGTCTATTGGCACAGGCTAGACTATCACCGCAGTCTCAGTCCCTGTCCCACTTATGGCTGTGATTATATGGAGGCTACTAAGTGTACCCATGTGAGTAATCTCGATGGAAAATATGCTTCTGCCTCCAGCTAGCGTCAGGACTCGGGCGTGTACCGTCTCCCCATTGAGCAGTTGCATATTTTGGATTTGAGGCTAAAAGGTATCAACTCTACAATGATAAGGCACAACTCTATTCTAAAACTTTAATTCAGTAATAAAATTCATGGATTCAAACAAACAAAACAATCCCCACAAACATAAAACAAAAGCACACAAAAATTTACTTCCACAATCCACTAATATGAACTTAATATTATCACAATAAAATCATATCATAACTCAAACCTTTACCCTTATATCAACTTCACAATAATACTTTAGTGCGCTGATGCACATACAACTTCAGAAACAAACTGTCATCTGTCATCCAATGTGACTTCATTAATTCTAGGGCCGATAACCTAGATGTTAGGCCCCTTAAAACAACAATTATATTCATCATTAATTCTACAAAATTATTTATTCCTTAAACCTTGTCTTAATTTGTACAATAATGTGTATCGTGTGTGTGTTTTGATCTTTCTCTTCCCACCAAATGCTTTACATGCATTAGCCTATTCAGGTGTTGCACAGCAGTCTACATGCAACTCCATAATTATGTAAGCTACCCCTACACTTCCTCTATTTATATAGTTCCACTGCATGCCGTTTGTGATTTCATCTTAAAAACGTTAATTATTGCTGTGTCGGATGGTACAATTAAACTACCCTTGCGCGCGTAGCCTGTGGCATCCAGTAGCCAACTTCTGAAAAAGTTGTCAGTGACAGTACAAATGCAACGTCTAACCATTCGTTAGATAGCTAAAATCATGAACCATCAGGGTGATCTATAATTATCAATGTATTCTTAAACCACATGACTTCATTACTCAATATAACAATGTTTCATTTCATGTCATTTACAGGGTCTAAAATCTGTTATTTTCAAACTTTCTTTCACGGTTCGCTTGACCGTCCAGACCCTCTTCCCGAGCGGCCTGTACACAATAGCAGTGGAGTGCGGTCCTACAGTGCCTCGACCCTCGTCCCATGCCATATGTCTTACCGCCCCTAAGCAGTATAAGATTTTAACAGACAAATACCGTGGTCCTAGTGACACACATATCCCAATGGATTTAAACTGAATATTATGCAAACAGGTACTGGATGAGCTTAACATTTACTCCTACCCTGAGGATAATAATAATTGGCACCAAATAGGCCCATTTCAACATGAAGGCACGAGATTCATAAAACATTGGTCTAATAGGTAACCGGTATCTTAAATAAATGCTGCGGTCAGTCATAACATGCTGCCGTAATACGATTCGCTTCAACGAGCCGAATCACTCAACAATAAGTTCTCGGGGAATCAGATAGAGAGCAGAGGTGTCCATTGTTTTCCTCCCACCTATCACGGGATTCGAACCCGGAACATTCCATATCCATCATCAGAGTTAGGGTCCATTCACTAAATACACTCTGGTACAAAGCACATCTCCAATCATGCCCACGGCATACGAGATTTCATACGAAGAATAGATTACCTGGTCCCTTACCTAATGCTATGATCTTCGTCCTATAATTATCAAGAGAAATCTATCAAGTACTCTATAAGCTTTTACATAAGCTGCAAATTCAATTCACTAAAAGGCTCTTCCAGTCCTGGCATCATTATATTCCCATTAATACAATATATTCTGATATAAAACTCTTTTCTTAATCCCGTAACGTAATCTTACTGTATAATCTTACTGCTTAGATCGATAAGTCTTGCCCTTTAGCGTAAATATTTCTTGCTTACAACATTTTTTTACCTGATGCGTTCATTCATACCTTTTATATATTCATAATTGTTATTATTATTCTCACTGACATAAATTACCAAAATCCGACACAACTAATCATCTTAAAAATCGAACAACCATGTTCGTTTCATTTACATAACTGATTTGCCATTTTTAATAATAGTGGTTACGATTAATCCACTCACTGATGCAAATAACATCTCAAATCTATTAAAATCAACACAATAATTATTAAACTTGGAGAGTCTATCTCCTACTACTGATTCTTACTGGCATCTTTATAACTCTGAAATCACATTACATGCAGTGGCCTATACCTCTACTTAAACATAATTTGTGGGGTACTCACATATCGGCTCATCATGGTGGCTCCAACCACTCATATCCTTCCGGGTCGCCTGCCATATGCAGATTTAGTGCGACATTTGCATCTTGAATACACACATTTTATGATACATATCTTCCGTTAACCACACGACACTTTGCATTTCTACAAAGAAGCTATTGCTTCCAAAACACATGACACTTTATAACACTTATTAAACCGTTAATTTAAAAGATATTTCACATATGATTTATACATAACACACGTCACTCTGTACACTTTTCATTGGTTGAAATTCCCTAGCAAAGATATCAAAATTGCAGGTGTCGACGGCATCTCCCGTGCTCCTACCAACTCCTGATTGATAGTCTGGTTCAATTGCCCTCGGAATTCACCAACAGTTTATCCATACTCCTACGGTAAGCTTCCTGCTTTGCATAAATATGCTAACTTCCGTCCTGAGCATTACTATTTGGTATTCTTAAGACATTACCAAATGCTTCGTCAAGTTTCTCCCAGCGCATTCCAGCGTAATTAGACATGTATGATCAGTCAATATTTTATACATTGCGCTTAACACTGTACATAACTTTACACAGATTATTATTTACAATAGTTCTGCAACTTATCTCACACGTTGTTTCCTAAGTGAACACACCATTGTTCATACTGCTGACTACACATGCAGCACGACTATTATTAATAAAAGCTTACTAAACGTTTCACTCAAATGTACAAGTCTTTGTTTGAGCGTCCTTCCTGGGGCCGGACCGCCATACGTTCCGCCTCAACAACTGCGTAAGACTGGCGTGAGACTGGGGTGCTCTGCCAAGGGTCGACTCCCTTATATTGGATTCACACAAAAAGTAGAGCTAAATTTTCCCGCGTTATCTCGACTCTTCTCCCAGCATGATTCTGGTCTCGAAACCATGCTCATCGGGTTCCTTTTTCTTCACTGATCCCAGAACTATCTGCGTGTTGAAGAATCGCTCGGCCAATTAATTAATATTAATTCCTTTCTCCATAGCGTGGGGACGCTGTTTTGCTGGGAATCCCTGGCGACCTCTTCAACCCCAGCCGCGAACAACCATAGTCTATGTTCCTTCCGCACTTCATTAAATATGCGTCAATTTCGCAGATTAAAGGCTCTAAAATTAGCCTCCTGGCTAAAGATTCACCTGTGTGCCACTCTCATGTCATTGCGTTACTCCAATCACGAGTAATCAATGATTTCCCTTGGGATCTCTCCCCACTCTTCTTCGTCCTATTCTCAGTCGGGGAAAAACTGGGTCATTATTCAAGCCCCCAACCTCTTCCAGACGACATAACGAGGTCAGCAAGATTGACGTGGCTCCAAGGGGCACCTCCCACAATTCTGAGCCAATTAGTAAAACGTCAAACTCTGCACTTTCTGTGCTCCAAGTCCAGTATAGCCTACTCCAAGTAGTCTAATAATGCTGTATTCTGCTCAATTTCCCTGCATTATTTTAATAAATAATGTCATTATCACCTGAAATCACACAAGTGATTAAATATACACTTTTCTCTAGGGGTTTTTACCATGAAACTCCCTCAACAGACCTCGGGTTCGTTCCCTGGTGGAACCTTTATACTGAGATCATGGTCTCTGAGATCCACGTTCGATATCAGTCAGCATAATCCCCTCGGGTTCATAAGGTATTTGTGTTTGTCTATTGCCACAGGCTAGAGTATCACCGCAGTCCCAGTCCCAGTCCCACTCATGGCTGTGATTATATGGAGGCTACTAAGGTATTTGTGTTTGTCTATTGGCAAAGGCTAGAGTATCACCGTTGTCTCAGTCCCAGTCCCACTCATGGCTGTGATTATATGGAGGCTACTAAGGTATTTGTGTCTGTCTATTGGCACAGGCTAGAGTATCACCGCAGTCTCAGTCCCAGTCCCACTCATGGCTGTGATTATATGGAGGCTACTAAGGTATTTGTGTCTGTCTATTGGCACAGGCTAGAGTATCACCGCAGTCTCAGTCCGAGTCCCACTCATGGCTGTAATTATATGGAGGCTACTAAGGTATTTGTGTCTGTCTATTGGCACAGGCTAGAGTATCACCGCAGTCTCAGTCCCAGTCCCACTCATGGCTGTAATTATATGGAGGCTACTAAGGTATTTGTGTTTGTCTATTGGCACAGGCTAGAGTATCACCGCAGTCTCAGTCCCACTCATGGCTGTGATTATATGGAGGCTACTAAGGTATTTGTGTTTGTCTATTGGCACAGGCTAGAGTATCACCGCAGTCTCAGTCCCAGTCCCACTCATGGCTGTGATTATATGGAGGCTACTAAGGTATTTGTGTTTGTCTATTGGCACAGGCTAGAGTATCATTGCAGTCTCAGTCCCACTCATGGCTGTGATTATATGGAGGCTACTAAGGTATTTGTGTTTGTCTATTGGCACAGCCTAGACTATCACCGCAGTCTCAGTCCCAGTCCCACTCATGGCTGTGATTATATGGAGGCTACTAAGGTATTTGTGTTTGTCTATTGGCACAGGCTAGAGTATCACCGCAGTCTCAGTCCCACTCATGGCTGTGATTATATGGAGGCTACTAAGGTATTTGTGTTTCGTCTATTGCACGGGCTAGAGTATCACACCTGTCTCAGTCCCAGTCCCAATCATGGATGTGATTATATGGAGGCTACTAAGGTATTTGTGTTAATCTATTGGCACAGGCTAGAGTATCACCGCATTCTCAGTCCCAGTCCCACTATGGCTGTGATTATATGGAGGCTACTAAGGTATTTGTGTTAGTCTATTGGCACAGGCTAGAGTATCACCGCAGTCTCAGTCCCAGTCCCACTCATGGCTGTAATTATATGGAGGCTACTAAGGTATTTGTGTTTGTCTATTGGCACAGGCTAGAGTATCACAGCAGTCTCAGTCCCACTCATGGCTGTGATTATATGGAGGCTACTAAGGTATTTGTGTTTGTCTATTGGCACAGGCTAGAGTATCACCGCAGTCTCAGTCCCAGTCCCACTCATGGCTGTGATTATATGGAGGCTACTAAGGTATTTGTGTTTGTCTATTGGCACAGGCTAGAGTATCACCGCAGTCTCAGTCCCACTCATGGCTGTGATTATATGGAGGCTACTAAGGTATTTGTGTTTGTCTATTGGCACAGCCTAGACTATCACCGCAGTCTCAGTCCCAGTCCCACTCATGGCTGTGATTAAATGGAGGCTACTAAGGTATTTGTGTTAATCTATTGGCACAGGCTAGAGTATCACCGCATTCTCAGTCCCAGTCCCACTATGGCTGTGATTATATGGAGGCTACTAAGGTATTTGTGTTAGTCTATTGGCAGAGGCTAGAGTATCACCGCTGTCTCAGTCCCAGTCCCACTCATGGCTGTGATTATATGGAGGCTACTAAGGTATTTGTGTTTGTCTATTGGCACAGGCTAGAGTATCACCGCAGTCTCAGTCCCAGTCCCACTCATGGCTGTGATTATATGGAGGCTACTAAGGTATTTGTGTTTGTCTATTGCACGGGCTAGAGTATCACACCTGTCTCAGTCCCAGTCCCACTCATGGCTGTGATTATATGGAGGCTACTAAGGTATTTGTGTTAATCTATTGGCACAGGCTAGAGTATCACCGCATTCTCAGTCCCAGTCCCACTATGGCTGTGATTATATGGAGGCTACTAAGGTATTTGTGTTAGTCTATTGGCACAGGCTAGAGTATCACCGCAGTCTCAGTCCCAGTCCCACTCATGGCTGTAATTATATGGAGGCTACTAAGGTATTTGTGTTTGTCTATTGGCACAGGCTAGAGTATCACCGCAGTCTCAGTCCCACTCATGGCTGTGATTATATGGAGGCTACTAAGGTATTTGTGTTTGTCTATTGGCACAGGCTAGAGTATCACCGCAGTCTCAGTCCCAGTCCCACTCATGGCTGTGATTATATGGAGGCTACTAAGGTATTTGTGTTTGTCTATTGGCACAGACTAGAGTATCACCGTTGTCTCAGTCCCAGTCCCACTCATGGCTGTGATTATATGGAGGCTACTAAGGTATTTGTGTTAGTCTATTGGCACAGGCTAGAGTATCACCGCTGTCTCAGTCCCAGTCCCACTCATGGCTGTGATTATATGGAGGCTACTAAGGTATTTGTGTTTGTCTATTGGCACAGGCTAGAGTCTCACCGCAGTCTCAGTCCCAGTCCCACTCATGGCTGTGATTATATGGAGGCTACTAAGGTATTTGTGTTTGTCTATTGCACGGGCTAGAGTATCACCGCATTCTCAGTCCCAGTCCCACTATGGCTGTGATTATATGGAGGCTACTAAGGTATTTGTGTTAGTCTATTGGCACAGGCTAGAGTATCACCGCTGTCTCAGTCCCAGTCCCACTCATGGCTGTGATTATATGGAGGCTACTAAGGTATTTGTGTTAGTCTATTGGCACAGGCTAGAGTATCACCGCAGTCTCAGTCCCAGTCCCACTCATGGCTGTGATTATATGGAGGCTACTAAGGTATTTGTGTTAGTCTATTGGCACAGGCTAGAGTATCACCGCAGTCTCAGTCCCAGTCCCACTCATGGCTGTGATTATATGGAGGCTACTAAGGTATTTGTGTTTGTCTATTGGCACAGGCTAGAGTATCACCGCAGTCTCAGTCCCAGTCCCACTCATGGCTGTGATTATATGGAGGCTACTAAGGTATTGGTGTTTGTCTATTGGCACAGGCTAGAGTATCACCGCAGTCTCAGTCCCAGTCCCACTATGGCTGTGATTATATGGAGGCTACTAAGGTATTTGTGTTTGTCTATTGGCACAGGCTAGAGTATCACCACAGTCTCAGTCCCAGTCCCACTCATGGCTGTGATTATATGGAGGCTGCTAAGGTATTTGTGTTTGTCTATTGGCACAGGCTAGAGTATCACCGCAGTCTCAGTCCCAGTCCCACTCATGGGTGTGATTATATGGAGGCTACTAAGGTATTTGTGTTTGTCTATTGGCACAGGCTAGGCTATCACCGCAGTCTCAGTCCCTGTCCCACGTATGGCTGTGATTATATGGAGGCTACTAAGTGTACCCATGTGAGTAATCTCGATGGAAAATATGCTTCTGCCTCCAGCTAGCGTCAGGACTCGGGCGTGTACCGTCTCCCCATTGAGCAGTTGCATATTTTGGATTTGAGGCTAAAAGGTATCAACTCTACAATGATAAGGCACAACTCTATTCTAAAACTTTAATTCAGTAATAAAATTCATGGATTCAAACAAACAAAACAATCCCCACAAACATAAAACAAAAGCACACAAAAATTTACTTCCACAATCCACTAATATGAACTTAATATTATCACAATAAAATCATATCATAACTCAAACCTTTACCCTTATATCAACTTCACAATAATACTTTAGTGCGCTGATGCACATACAACTTCAGAAACAAACTGTCATCTGTCATCCAATGTGACTTCATTAATTCTAGGGCCGATAACCTAGATGTTAGGCCCCTTAAAACAACAATTATATTCATCATTAATTCTACAAAATTATTTATTCCTTAAACCTTGTCTTAATTTGTACAATAATGTGTATCGTGTGTGTGTTTTGATCTTTCTCTTCCCACCAAATGCTTTACATGCATTAGCCTATTCAGGTGTTGCACAGCAGTCTACATGCAACTCCATAATTATGTAAGCTACCCCTACACTTCCTCTATTTATATAGTTCCACTGCATGCCGTTTGTGATTTCATCTTAAAAACGTTAATTATTGCTGTGTCGGATGGTACAATTAAACTACCCTTGCGCGCGTAGCCTGTGGCATCCAGTAGCCAACTTCTGAAAAAGTTGTCAGTGACAGTACAAATGCAACGTCTAACCATTCGTTAGATAGCTAAAATCATGAACCATCAGGGTGATCTATAATTATCAATGTATTCTTAAACCACATGACTTCATTACTCAATATAACAATGTTTCATTTCATGTCATTTACAGGGTCTAAAATCTGTTATTTTCAAACTTTCTTTCACGGTTCGCTTGACCGTCCAGACCCTCTTCCCGAGCGGCCTGTACACAATAGCAGTGGAGTGCGGTCCTACAGTGCCTCGACCCTCGTCCCATGCCATATGTCTTACCGCCCCTAAGCAGTATAAGATTTTAACAGACAAATACCGTGGTCCTAGTGACACACATATCCCAATGGATTTAAACTGAATATTATGCAAACAGGTACTGGATGAGCTTAACATTTACTCCTACCCTGAGGATAATAATAATTGGCACCAAATAGGCCCATTTCAACATGAAGGCACGAGATTCATAAAACATTGGTCTAATAGGTAACCGGTATCTTAAATAAATGCTGCGGTCAGTCATAACATGCTGCCGTAATACGATTCGCTTCAACGAGTCGAATCACTCAACAATAAGTTCTCGGGGAATCAGATAGAGAGCAGAGGTGTCCATTGTTTTCCTCCCACCTATCACGGGATTCGAACCCGGAACATTCCATATCCATCATCAGAGTTAGGGTCCATTCACTAAATACACTCTGGTACAAAGCACATCTCCAATTATGCCCACGGCATACGAGATTTCATACGAAGAATAGATTACCTGGTCCCTTACCTAATGCTATGATCTTCGTCCTATAATTATCAAGAGAAATCTATCAAGTACTCTATAAGCTTTTACATAAGCTGCAAATTCAATTCACTAAAAGGCTCTTCCAGTCCTGGCATCATTATATTCCCATTAATACAATATATTCTGATATAAAACTCTTTTCTTAATCCCGTAACGTAATCTTACTGTATAATCTTACTTCTTAGATCGATAAGTCTTGCCCTTTAGCGTAAATATTTCTTGCTTACAACATTTTTTTACCTGATGCGTTCATTCATACCTTTTATATATTCATAATTGTTATTATTATTCTCACTGACATAAATTACCAAAATCCGACACAACTAACCATCTTAAAAATCGAACAACCATGTTCGTTTCATTTACATAACTGATTTGCCATTTTTAATAATAGTGGTTACGATTAATCCACTCACTGATGCAAATAACATCTCAAATCTATTAAAATCAACACAATAATTATTAAACTTGGAGAGTCTATCTCCTACTACTGATTCTTACTGGCATCTTTATAACTCTGAAATCACATTACATGCAGTGGCCTATACCTCTACTTAAACATAATTTGTGGGGTACTCACATATCGGCTCATCATGGTGGCTCCAACCACTCATATCCTTCCGGGTCGCCTGCCATATGCAGATTTAGTGCGACATTTGCATCTTGAATACACACATTTTATGATACATATCTTCCGTTAACCACACGACACTTTGCATTTCTACAAAGAAGCTATTGCTTCCAAAACACATGACACTTTATAACACTTATTAAACCGTTAATTTAAAAGATATTTCACATATGATTTATACATAACACACGTCACTCTGTACACTTTTCATTGGTTGAAATTCCCTAGCAAAGATATCAAAATTGCAGGTGTCGACGGCATCTCCCGTGCTCCTACCAACTCCTGATTGATAGTCTGGTTCAATTGCCCTCGGAATTCACCAACAGTTTATCCATACTCCTACGGTAAGCTTCCTGCTTTGCATAAATATGCTAACTTCCGTCCTGAGCATTACTATTTGGTATTCTTAAGACATTACCAAATGCTTCGTCAAGTTTCTCCCAGCGCATTCCAGCGTAATTAGACATGTATGATCAGTCAATATTTTATACATTGCGCTTAACACTGTAGATAACTTTACACAGATTATTATTTACAATAGTTCTGCAACTTATCTCACACGTTGTTTCCTAAGTGAACACACCATTGTTCATACTGCTGACTACACATGCAGCACGACTATTATTAATAAAAGCTTACTAAACGTTTCACTCAAATGTACAAGTCTTTGTTTGAGCGTCCTTCCTGGGGCCGGACCGCCATACGTTCCGCCTCAACAACTGCGTAAGACTGGCGTGAGACTGGGGTGCTCTGCCAAGGGTCGACTCCCTTATATTGGATTCACACAAAAAGTAGAGCTAAATTTTCCCGCGTTATCTCGACTCTTCTCCCAGCATGATTCTGGTCTCGAAACCATGCTCATCGGGTTCCTTTTTCTTCACTGATCCCAGAACTATCTGCGTGCTGAAGAATCGCTCGGCCAATTAATTAATATTAATTCCTTTCTCCATAGCGTGGGGACGCTGTTTTGCTGGGAATCCCTGGCGACCTCTTCAACCCCAGCCGCGAACAACCATAGTCTATGTTCCTTCCGCACTTCATTAAATATGCGTCAATTTCGCAGATTAAAGGCTCTAAAATTAGCCTCCTGGCTAAAGATTCACCTGTGTGCCACTCTCATGTCATTGCGTTACTCCAATCACGAGTAATCAATGATTTCCCTTGGGATCTCTCCCCACTCTTCTTCGTCCTATTCTCAGTCGGGGAAAAACTGGGTCATTATTCAAGCCCCCAACCTCTTCCAGACGACATAACGAGGTCAGCAAGATTGACGTGGCTCCAAGGGGCACCTCCCACAATTCTGAGCCAATTAGTAAAACGTCAAACTCTGCACTTTCTGTGCTCCAAGTCCAGTATAGCCTACTCCAAGTAGTCTAATAATGCTGTATTCTGCTCAATTTCCCTGCATTATTTTAATAAATAATGTCATTATCACCTGAAATCACACAAGTGATTAAATATACACTTTTCTCTAGGGGTTTTTACCATGAAACTCCCTCAACAGACCTCGGGTTCGTTCCCTGGTGGAACCTTTATACTGAGATCATGGTCTCTGAGATCCACGTTCGATATCAGTCAGCATAATCCCCTCGGGTTCATAAGGTATTTGTGTTTGTCTATTGCCACAGGCTAGAGTATCACCGCAGTCCCAGTCCCAGTCCCACTCATGGCTGTGATTATATGGAGGCTACTAAGGTATTTGTGTTTGTCTATTGGCAAAGGCTAGAGTATCACCGTTGTCTCAGTCCCAGTCCCACTCATGGCTGTGATTATATGGAGGCTACTAAGGTATTTGTGTCTGTCTATTGGCACAGGCTAGAGTATCACCGCAGTCTCAGTCCCAGTCCCACTCATGGCTGTGATTATATGGAGGCTACTAAGGTATTTGTGTCTGTCTATTGGCACAGGCTAGAGTATCACCGCAGTCTCAGTCCCAGTCCCACTCATGGCTGTAATTATATGGAGGCTACTAAGGTATTTGTGTCTGTCTATTGGCACAGGCTAGAGTATCACCGCAGTCTCAGTCCCAGTCCCACTCATGGCTGTAATTATATGGAGGCTACTAAGGTATTTGTGTTTGTCTATTGGCACAGGCTAGAGTATCACCGCAGTCTCAGTCCCACTCATGGCTGTGATTATATGGAGGCTACTAAGGTATTTGTGTTTGTCTATTGGCACAGGCTAGAGTATCACCGCAGTCTCAGTCCCAGTCCCACTCATGGCTGTGATTATATGGAGGCTACTAAGGTATTTGTGTTTGTCTATTGGCACAGGCTAGAGTATCATTGCAGTCTCAGTCCCACTCATGGCTGTGATTATATGGAGGCTACTAAGGTATTTGTGTTTGTCTATTGACACAGCCTAGACTATCACCGCAGTCTCAGTCCCAGTCCCACTCATGGCTGTGATTATATGGAGGCTACTAAGGTATTTGTGTTTGTCTATTGGCACAGGCTAGAGTATCACCGCAGTCTCAGTCCCACTCATGGCTGTGATTATATGGAGGCTACTAAGGTATTTGTGTTTCGTCTATTGCACGGGCTAGAGTATCACACCTGTCTCAGTCCCAGTCCCAATCATGGATGTGATTATATGGAGGCTACTAAGGTATTTGTGTTAATCTATTGGCACAGGCTAGAGTATCACCGCATTCTCAGTCCCAGTCCCACTATGGCTGTGATTATATGGAGGCTACTAAGGTATTTGTGTTAGTCTATTGGCACAGGCTAGAGTATCACCGCAGTCTCAGTCCCAGTCCCACTCATGGCTGTAATTATATGGAGGCTACTAAGGTATTTGTGTTTGTCTATTGGCACAGGCTAGAGTATCACAGCAGTCTCAGTCCCACTCATGGCTGTGATTATATGGAGGCTACTAAGGTATTTGTGTTTGTCTATTGGCACAGGCTAGAGTATCACCGCAGTCTCAGTCCCAGTCCCACTCATGGCTGTGATTATATGGAGGCTACTAAGGTATTTGTGTTTGTCTATTGGCACAGGCTAGAGTATCACCGCAGTCTCAGTCCCACTCATGGCTGTGATTATATGGAGGCTACTAAGGTATTTGTGTTTGTCTATTGGCACAGCCTAGACTATCACCGCAGTCTCAGTCCCAGTCCCACTCATGGCTGTGATTAAATGGAGGCTACTAAGGTATTTGTGTTAATCTATTGGCACAGGCTAGAGTATCACCGCATTCTCAGTCCCAGTCCCACTATGGCTGTGATTATAAGGAGGCTACTAAGGTATTTGTGTTAGTCTATTGGCACAGGCTAGAGTATCACCGCTGTCTCAGTCCCAGTCCCACTCATGGCTGTGATTATATGGAGGCTACTAAGGTATTTGTGTTTGTCTATTGGCACAGGCTAGAGTATCACCGCAGTCTCAGTCCCAGTCCCACTCATGGCTGTGATTATATGGAGGCTACTAAGGTATTTGTGTTTGTCTATTGCACGGGCTAGAGTATCACACCTGTCTCAGTCCCAGTCCCACTCATGGCTGTGATTATATGGAGGCTACTAAGGTATTTGTGTTAATCTATTGGCACAGGCTAGAGTATCACCGCATTCTCAGTCCCAGTCCCACTATGGCTGTGATTATATGGAGGCTACTAAGGTATTTGTGTTAGTCTATTGGCACAGGCTAGAGTATCACCGCAGTCTCAGTCCCAGTCCCACTCATGGCTGTAATTATATGGAGGCTACTAAGGTATTTGTGTTTGTCTATTGGCACAGGCTAGAGTATCACCGCAGTCTCAGTCCCAGTCCCACTCATGGCTGTGATTATATGGAGGCTACTAAGGTATTTGTGTTAGTCTATTGGCACAGGCTAGAGTATCACCGCAGTCTCAGTCCCAGTCCCACTCATGGCTGTGATTATATGGAGGCTACTAAGGTATTTGTGTTAGTCTATTGGCACAGGCTAGAGTATCACCGCAGTCTCAGTCCCAGTCCCACTCATGGCTGTGATTATATGGAGGCTACTAAGGTATTTGTGTTTGTCTATTGCACGGGCTAGAGTATCATACCTGTCTCAGTCCCAGTCCCACTCATGGCTGTGATTATATGGAGGCTACTAAGGTATTTGTATTTGTCTATTGGCACAGGCTAGATTATCACCGCAGTCTCAGTCCCTGTCCCACTTATGGCTGTGATTATATGGAGGCTACTAAGGTATTTGTGTTTGTCTATTGGCACAGGCTAGAGTATCACACCTGTCTCAGTCCCAGTCCCACTCATGGCTGTGATTATATGGAGGCTACTAAGGTATTTGTATTTGTCTATTGACACAGGCTAGATTATCACCGCAGTCTCAGTCCCTGTCCCACTTATGGCTGTGATTATATGGAGGCTACTAAGGTATTTGTGTTTGTCTATTGGCAGAGGCTAGAGTATCACACCTGTTTCAGTCCCAGTCCCACTCATGGCTGTGATTATATGGAGGCTACTAAGGTATTTGTGTTAGTCTATTGGCACAGGCTAGAGTATCACCGCAGTCTCAGTCCCAGTCCCACTATGGCTGTGATTATATGGAGGCTACTAAGGTATTTGTGTTTGTCTATTGACACAGGCTAGATTATCACCGCAGTCTCAGTCCCAGTCCCACTATGGCTGTGATTATATGGAGGCTACTAAGGTATTTGTGTTTGTCTATTGGCACAGGCTAGAGTATCACACCTGTTTCAGTCCCAGTCCCACTCATGGCTGTGATTATATGGAGGCTACTAAGGTATTTGTGTTAGTCTATTGGCACAGGCTAGAGTATCACCGCAGTCTCAGTCCCACTCATGGCTGTGATTATATGGAGGCTACTAAGGTATTTGTGTTTGTCTATTGGCACAGGCTAGAGTATCACCGCTGTCTCAGTCCCAGTCCCACTCATGACTGTGATTATATGTAGGCTACTAAGGTATTTGTGTTTGTCTATTGGCACAGGCTAGAGTATCACCGCAGTCTCAGTCCCAGTCCCACTCATGGCTGTGATTATATGGAGGCTACTAAGGTATTTGTGTTTGTCTATTGGCACAGGCTAGAGTATCACCGCTGTCTCAGTCCCAGTCCCACTATGGCTGTGATTATATGGAGGCTACTAAGGTATTTGTGTTAGTCTATTGGCACAGGCTAGAATATCACCGCAGTCTCAGTCCCAGTCCCACTCATGGCTGTGATTATATGGAGGCTACTAAGGTATTTGTGTTAGTCTATTGGCACAGGCTAGAGTATCACCGCAGTCTCAGTCCCAGTCCCACTCATGGCTCTAATTATATGGAGGCTACTAAGGTATTTGTGTTTGTCTATTGGAACAGGCTAGAGTATCACCGCAGTCTCAGTCCCAGTCCCACTCATGGCTGTGATTATATGGAGGCTACTAAGGTATTTGTGTTTGTCTATTGGCACAGGCTAGAGTATCACCGCAGTCCCAGTCCCACTATGGCTGTGATTATATGGAGGCTACTAAGGTATTTATGTTTGTCTATTGGCACAGGCTAGAATATCACCGCTGTCTCAGTCTCAGTCCCACTCATGGCTGTGATTATATGGAGGCTACTAAGGTATTTGTGTCTGTCTATTGGCACAGGCTAGAATATCACCGCTGTCTCAGTCTCAGTCCCACTCATGGCTGTGATTATATGGAGGATACTAAGGTATTTGTGTTTGTCTATTGGCACAGGCTAGAGTATCACCGCAGTCTCAGTTCCAGTCCCACTATGGCTGTGATTATATGGAGGCTACTAAGGTATTTGTGTTTGTCTATTGGCACAGGCTAGAGTATCACCGCAGTCCCAGTCCCACTCATGGCTGTGATTATATGGAGGCTACTAAGGTATTTGTGTTTGTCTATTGGCACAGGCTAGAGTATCACCGCAGTCTCAGTTCCAGTCCCACTATGGCTGTGATTATATGGAGGCTACTAAGGTATTTGTGTTAATCTATTGGCACAGGCTAGAGTATCACCGCGGTCCCAGTCCCACTCATGGATGTGATTATATGGAGGCTACTAAGGTATTTGTGTTTGTCTATTGGCACAGGCTAGAGTATCACCGCAGTCTCAGTCCCACTCATGGATGTGATTATATGGAGGCTACTAAGGTATTTGTGTTTGTCTATTGGCACAGGCTAGAGTATCACCGCGGTCCCAGTCCCACTCATGGATGTGATTATATGGAGGCTACTAAGGTATTTGTGTTTGTCTATTGGCACAGGCTAGAGTATCACCGCAGTCTCAGTCCCAGTCCCACTCATGGCTGTGATTATATGGAGGCTACTGAGGTATTTGTGTTTGTCTATTGGCACAGGCTAGATTATCACCGCTGTCTCAGTCCCACTCATGGCTGTGATTATATGGAGGCTACTAAGGTATTTGTGTTTGTCTATTGGCACAGGCTAGAGTATCACCGCAGTCTCAGTCCCACTCATGGCTGTGATTATATGGAGGCTACTAAGGTATTTGTGTTAGTCTATTGGCACAGGCTAGAGTATCACACCTGTCTCAGTCCCAGTCCCACTCCTGGCTGTGATTATATGGAGGCTACTAAGGTATTTGTGTTTGTCTATTGGCACAGGCTAGAGTATCACCGCAGTCTCAGTCCCAGTCCCACTATGGCTGTGATTGTATGGAGGCTACTAAGTTATTTGTGTTTGTCTATTGGCACAGGCTAGAGTATCACCGCAGTCTCAGTCCCAGTCCCTCTCATGGCTGTGATTATATGGAGGCTACTAAGTTATTTGTGTTTGTCTATTGGCACAGGCTAGAGTATCACCGCAGTCTCAGTCCCAGTCCCACTCATGGCTGTGATTATATGGAGGCTACTAAGGTATTTGTGGCACAACCAGTGCCAGTGGAAGTTGTGAAAGGTTCTACTCATAGGGTTAGTATTGTTGTTCTGACTCAGTGAGGAAAACAATGGTAAACTACCTCACTCCTCACCTTGCCTAGGACGCCTCATTATAGTGCTCCCTTGGGTTTTGTGGGTTTCTACCACATAACCTATGGTGGTGCTTTTTGAGGATCCAACCAGCCTCCATGCTGACTACCACATAACCTATGATGGTGCTTTTTGAGGATCCAACCAGCCTCCATGCTGACTACCACATAACCTATGGTGGTGCTTTTTGAGGATCCAAACAACCTCCATGCTGACTACCACATAACCTATGGTGAGGATCCAACCAACCTCCATGCTGACTACCATATAACCTATGGTGGTGCTTTTTGAGGATCCAACCAACTTCCATGCTGACTACCACATAACCTATGGTGAGCATCCAACCAACCTCCATGCTGACTACCACATAACCTATGGTGAGTATCCAACCAGACTCCATGCTGACTACCACATAACCTATGGTGAGGATCCAACCAACCTCCATGCTGACTACCACATAACCTATGGTGAGGATCCAACCAACCTCCATGCTGACTACCACATAACCTATGGTGAGTATACAACCAGCCTCCATGCTGACTACCACATAATCTATGGTGAGGATCCAACCAACCTCCATGCTGACTACCACATAACCTATGGTGAGGATCCAACCAACCCCCATGCTGACTACCACATAACCTATGGTGAGTATCCAACCAGCCACTATGCTGACTACCACATAACCTATGGTGAGGCTCCAACCAACCTCCATGCTGACTACAACATAACCTATGGTGAGAATCCAACCAACCTCCATGCTGACTACCACATAACCTATGGTGAGGATCCAACCAACCTCCATGCTGACTACCACATAACCTATGGTGAGGATCCAACCAACCTCCATGCTGACTACCACATAACCTATGGTGAGTATACAACCAACCTCCATGCTGACTACCACATAACCTATGGTGAGGATCCAACCAACCTCCATGCTGACTACCACATAACCTATGGTGAGGATCCCAACAACCTCCATGCTGACTACCACATAACCTATGGTGAGGCTCCAACCAACCTCCATGCTGACTACCACATAACCTATGGTGAGGATCCAACCAACCTCCATGCTGACTACCACATAACCTATGGTGAGTATCCAACCAACCTCCATGCTGACTACCACATAACCTATGGTGAGGATCCAACCAACCTCCATGCTGACTACCACATAACCTATGGTGAGTATACAACCAACCTCCATGCTGACTACCACATAAACTATGGTGAGGATCCAACCAACCTCCATGCTGACTACCACATAAACTATGGTGAGTATACAACCAACCTCCATGCTGACTACCACATAACCTATGGTGAGGCTCCAACCAACCTCCATGCTGACTACCACATAACCTATGGTGAGGATCCAACCAACCTCCATGCTGACTACCACATATCCTATGGTGAGGATCCAACCAACCTCCATGCTGACTACCACATAACCTATCGTGAGGATCCAACCAACCTCCATGATGACTACCACATAACCTATGGTGAGGATCCAACCAGCCTCCATGCTGACTACCACATAACCTATGGTGAGGATCCAACCAGCCTCCTTGCTGACTACCACATAACCTATGGTGAGGATCCAACCAACCTCCATGCTGACTACCACATAACCTATGGTGAGGATACAACCAGCCTCCATGCTGACTACCACATAACCTATGGTGAGGATCCAACCAACCTCCATGCTGACTACCACATAACCTATGGTGAGGCTCCAACCAACCTCCATGCTGACTACCACATAACCTATGGTGAGGATCGAACCAACCTCCATGCTGACTACCACATAACCTATCGTGAGGATCCAACCAACCTCCATGCTGACTACCACATAACCTATGGTGAGGATCCAACCAACCTCCATGCTGACTACCACATAACCTATGGTGAGGATCCAACCAACCTCCATGCTGACTACCATATAACCTATGGTGAGTATCCAACCAGCCTCCATGCTGACTACCACATAACCTATGGTGAGGATCCAACCAACCTCCATGCTGACTACCACATAACCTATGGTGAGGATACAACCAGCCTCCATGCTGACTACCACATAACCTATGGTGAGGATCCAACCAACCTCCATGCTGACTACCACATAACCTATGGTGAGTATACAACCAACCTCCATGCTGACTACCACATAACCTATGGTGAGGCTCCAACCAACCTCCATGCTGACTACCACATAACCTATGGTGAGGATCCAACCAACCTCCATGCTGACTACCACATAACCTATCGTGAGGATCCAACCAACCTCCACGCTGACTACCACATAACCTATGGTGAGGATCCAACCAACCTCCATGCTGACTACCACATAACCTATGGTGAGGATCCAACCAGCCTCCATGCTGTCTACCACATAACCTATGGTGAGGATCCAACCAACCTCCATGCTGATCACCACATAACCTATGGTGAGGATACAACCAGCCTCCATGCTGACTACCACATAACCTATGGTGAGGATCCAACCAACCTCCATGCTGACTACCACATAACCTATGGTGAGGCTCCAACCAACCTCCATGCTGACTACCACATAACCTATGGTGAGGCTCCAACCAACCTCCATGCTGACTACCACATAACCTATGGTGAGGATCCAACCAACCTCCATGCTGACTACCACATAACCTATCGTGAGGATCCAACCAACCTCCATGCTGACTACCACATAACCTATGCTGAGGATCCAACCAACCTCCATGCTGACTACCACATAACCTATGGTGAGGATACAACCAGCCTCCATGCTGACTACCACATAACCTATGGTGAGGATCCAACCAACCTCCATGCTGACTACCACATAACCTATGGTGAGGCTCCAACCAACCTCCATGCTGACTACCACATAACCTATGGTGAGGCTCCAACCAACCTCCATGCTGACTACCACATAACCTATGGTGAGTATACAACCAACCTCCATGCTGACTACCACATAACCTATGGTGAGGATCCAACCAACCTCCATGCTGACTACCACATAACCTATCGTGAGGATCCAACCAACCTCCATGCTGACTACCACATAACCTATGGTGAGGATCCAACCAACCTCCATGCTGACTACCACATAACCTATGGTGAGGATCCAACCAACCTCCATGCTGACTACCACATAACCTATGGTGAGGATACAAACAACCTCCATGCTGCCTACCACATAACCTATGGTGAGGCTCCAACCAACCTCCATGCTGACTACCACATAACCTATGTTGAGGATCCAACCAACCTCCATGCTGACTACCACATAACCTATGGTGAGGATCCAACCAACCTCCATGCTGACTACCACATAACCTATGGTGAGGATCCAACCAACCTCCTTGCTGACTACCACATAACCTATGGTGAGTATACAACCAACCTCCATGCTGACTACCACATAACCTATGGTGAGGCTCCAACCAACCTCCATGCTGACTACCACATAACCTATGGTGAGGATCCAACCAACCTCCATGCTGACTACCACATAACCTATGGTGAGTATCCAACCAACCTCCATGCTGACTACCACATAACCTATGGTGAGGATCCAACCAACCTCCATGCTGACTACCACATAAATTATGGTGAGGATCCAACCAACCTCCATGCTGACTACCACATAACCTATGGTGAGGATCCAACCAGCCTCCATGCTGACTACCACATAACCTACGGTGAGGATCCAACCAACCTCCATGCTGACTACCACATAACCTATGGTGAGGATCCAACCAACCTCCATGCTGACTAGCACATAACCTATGGTGAGTATCCAACCAACCTCCATGCTGACTACCACATAACCTATGGTGAGTATCCAACCAACCTCCATGCTGACTACCACATAACCTATGGTGAGGATCCAACCAACCTCCATGCTGACTACCACATAACCTATGGTGAGGATCCAACCAACCTCCATGCTGACTACCACATAACCTATCGTGAGTATACAACCAACCTCCATGCTGACTACCACATAACCTATGGTGAGGATCCAACCAGCCTCCATGCTGACTACCACATAACCTACGGTGAGGCTCCAACCAACCTCCATGCTGACTACCACATAACCTATGGTGAGTATCCAACCAACCTCCATGCTGACTACCACATAACCTATGGTGAGGATCCAACCAACCTCCATGCTGACTACCACATATCCTATGGTGAGGCTCTAACCAACCTCCATGCTGACTACCACATAACCTATTGTGAGGATCCAACCAACCTCCATGCTGACTACCACATAACCTATGGTGAGGATCCAACCAGCCTCCATGCTGACTACCACATAACCTATGGTGAGTATCCAACCAACCTCCATGCTGACTACCACATAACCTATGGTGAGGATCCAACCAACCTCCATGCTGACTACCACATAACCTATGGTGAGTATCCAACCAACCTCCATGCTGACTACCTCATAACCTATGGTGAGGATCCAACCAACCTCCATGCTGACTACCACATAACCTATGGTGAGGCTCCAACCAACCTCCATGCTGACTACCACATAACCTATGGTGAGGATCCAACCAACCTCCATGCTGACTACCACATAACCTATGGTGAGGATCCAACCAGCCTCCATGCTGACTACCACATAACCTATGGTGAGTATCCAACCAACCTCCATGCTGACTACCACATAACCTATGGTGAGGATCCAACCAACCTCCATGCTGACTACCACATAACCTATGGTGAGGCTCCAACCAACCTCCATGCTGACTACCACATAACCTATGGTGAGTATACAACCAACCTCCATGCTGACTACCACATAACCTATGGTGAGGATCCAACCAACCTCAATGCTGACTACCACATAACCTATGGTGAGGATCCAACCAACCTCCATGCTGACTACCACATAACCTATGGTGAGGCTCCAACCAACCTCCATGCTGACTACCACATAACTTATGGTGAGGCTCCAACCAAACTCCATGCTGACTACCACATAACCTATGGTGAGGATCCAACCAACCTCCATGCTGACTACCACATAACCTATGGTGAGGATCCAACCAACCTCCATGCTGACTACCACGTAACCTATGGTGAGGATCCAACCAACCTCCATGCTGACTACCACATAACCTATGGTGAGGATCCAACCAACCTCCATGCTGACTACCACATAACCTATGTTGAGGATCCAACCAACCTCCATGCTGACTACCACATAACCTATTGTGAGGATCCAACCAACCTCCATGCTGACTACCACATAAATTATGGTGAGGATCCAACCAACCTCCATGCTGACTACCACATAACCTATGGTGAGTATCCAACCAACCTCCATGCTGACTACCACATAACCTATAGTGAGGATCCAACCAACCTCCATGCTGACTACCACTTAACCTATGGTGAGGATCCAACCAACCTCCATGCTGACTACCACATAACCTATGGTGAGGATCCAACCAACCTCCATGCTGACTACCACATAACCTATGGTGAGGATCCAACCAACCTCCATGCTGACTACCACATAACCTATGGTGAGTATACAACCAACCTCCATGCTGACTACCACATAACCTATGGTGAGGATCCAACCAACCTCCATGCTGACTACCACATAACCTATGGTGAGGCTCCAACCAACCTCCATGCTGACTACCACATAACCTATGGTGAGGATCCAACCAACCTCCATGCTGACTACCACATAACCTATGGTGAGGATCCAACCAACCTCCATGCTGACTACCACATAACCTATGGTGAGTATACAACCAACCTCCATGCTGACTACCACATAACCTATGGTGAGGATCCAACCAACCTCCATGCTGACTACCACATAACCTATGTTGAGGATCCAACCAACCTCCATGCTGACTACCACATAACCTATGGTGAGGTTCCAACCAACCTCCATGCTGACTACCACGTAACCTATGGTGAGGATCCAACCAACCTCCATGCTGACTACCACATAACCTATCGTGAGGATCCAACCAACCTCCATGCTGACTACCACATAACCTATGTTGAGGATCCAACCAACCTCCATGCTGACTACCACATAACCTATGGTGAGGATCCAACCAACCTCCATGCTGACTACCACATAAATTATGGTGAGGATCCAACCAACCTCCATGCTGACTACCACATAACCTATGGTGAGTATCCAACCAACCTCCATGCTGACTACCACATAACCTATGGTGAGGATCCAACCAACCTCCATGCTGACTACCACATAACCTATGGTGAGGATCCAACCAACCTCCATGCTGACTACCACATAACCTATGGTGAGGATCCAACCAACCTCCATGCTGACTACCACATAACCTATGGTGAGGATCCAACCAACCTCCATGCTGACTACCACATAACCTATGGTGAGTATACAACCAACCTCCATGCTGACTACCACATAACCTATGGTGAGTATACAACCAACCTCCATGCTGACTACCACATAACCTATGGTGAGGATCCAACCAACCTCCATGCTGACTACCACATAACCTATGGTGAGGATCCAACCAACCTCCATGCTGACTACCACATAACCTATGGTGAGGATCCAACCAACCTCCATGCTGACTACCACATAACCTATGTTGAGGATCCAACCAACCTCCATGCTGACTACCACATAACCTATGGTGAGGATCCAACCAACCTCCATGCTGACTACCACATAAATTATGGTGAGGATCCAACCAACCTCCATGCTGACTACCACATAACCTATGGTGAGTATCCAACCAACCTCCATGCTGACTACCACATAACCTATCGTGAGGATCCAACCAACCTCCATGCTGACTACCACATAACCTATGTTGAGGATCCAACCAACCTCCATGCTGACTACCACATAACCTATGGTGAGGATCCAACCAACCTCCATGCTGACTACCACATAAATTATGGTGAGGATCCAACCAACCTCCATGCTGACTACCACATAACCTATGGTGAGTATCCAACCAACCTCCATGCTGACTACCACATAACCTATGGTGAGGATCCAACCAACCTCCATGCTGACTACCACATAACCTATGGTGAGGATCCAACCAACCTCCATGCTGACTACCACATAACCTATGGTGAGGATCCAACCAACCTCCATGCTGACTACCACATAACCTATGGTGAGGATCCAACCAACCTCCATGCTGACTACCACATAACCTATGGTGAGTATACAACCAACCTCCATGCTGACTACCACATAACCTATGGTGAGTATACAACCAACCTCCATGCTGACTACCACATAACCTATGGTGAGTATCCAACCAACCTCCATGCTGACTACCACATAACCTATGGTGAGGATCCAACCAACCTCCATGCTGACTACCACATAACCTATGGTGAGTATCCAACCAACCTCCATGCTGACTACCACATAACCTATGGTGAGTATCCAACCAACCTCCATGCTGACTACCACATAACCTATGGTGAGGATCCAACCAACCTCCATGCTGACTACCACATAACCTATGGTGAGTATCCAACCAACCTCCATGCTGACTACCACATAACCTATGGTGAGTATACAACCAACCTCCATGCTGACTACCACATAACCTATGGTGAGTATACAACCAACCTCCATGCTGACTACCACATAACCTATGGTGAGTATCCAACCAACCTCCATGCTGACTACCACATAACCTATGGTGAGTATACAACCAACCTCCATGCTGACTACCACATAACCTATGGTGAGGATCCAACCAACCTCCATGCTGACTACCACATAACCTATGGTGAGTATACAACCAACCTCCATGCTGACTACCACATAACCTATGGTGAGTATACAACCAACCTCCATGCTGACTACCACATAACCTATGGTGAGTATACAACCAACCTCCATGCTGACTACCACATAACCTATGGTGAGGATCCAACCAACCTCCATGCTGACTACCACATAACCTATGGTGAGGATCCAACCAACCTCCATGCTGACTACCACATAACCTATGGTGAGTATACAACCAACCTCCATGCTGACTACCACATAACCTATGGTGAGGATCCAACCAACCTCCATGCTGACTACCACATAACCTATGGTGAGGATCCAACCAACCTCCATGCTGACTACCACATAACCTATGGTGAGGCTCCAACCAACCTCCATGCTGACTACCACATAACCTATGGTGAGTATCCAACCAACCTCCATGCTGACTACCACATAACTAAAGCCCTGCGCGGATGCGGATATCCGCGGATAAACCCGCGGATATCCGCAAATATTTTCGCCACGCGGATATAATTTGCATTGGTGTGCGGATAGCGGATACGCTGCGGATAATGTTTCGAGTAAATTTGCGGTTAGTTTTTAGAATACTCACTTACGATGATATTACATATTTGATAAGCCAATCTACAGCTTCATGCTTAAAAGAGCAATACTCCTATAGCCTATTGCGTACGAAATATTCAGGCACGTATTGCACTTCTACACGAGAAGATCATTTTACTCATATGCTTTCAACTAGATTTTATTAAGTACCGTATGTTTGTAGTAGATGGTCTTGATATCTCATCATCAATTCTCACTACCAACAGTACGAGATATAATACTGTCAATATGCTTGTTAGTTCATCGTGGTGACATCATTAACATTCTTCATGTCAGCTATTTCGCCATCTAAGCTATCTTGGAAGATCGGGATCCAGGTTTATCTGTAGATTTATTTCCAACTTGTCACTGAAGCACGTTGGCTGTGATATTGCAACATCAACTATGACATCATCTATGCGAACATGGATGGGTCTAGAAGCAGAAGGATGATGACTGACTTGGAATTTCCGGCCAAATGTCGATCCCATCCTCCAAGCGTAAAGAGATGTTAACGTAGTGAATGTTACCGCGACCGTGAGTATGAACATCATTTCACCAACATGGATAAACTATATTAAAATAAAACAAGGTGAATATTCAATAGCGCGTGAAACAAAGCTCAAGTCAACGATATGGCAGACATTTGGTTACGTTTTCAATGGAAACGAAAAGGTGAACGATATAGTAGGATGTTTTACCTGTAAAAAAGTGTATTCATACTCAGGACACAAATCGGGCACATCAAACTTACTGAGGCACAAGTGCGAAAGTAGACAAAAAAGTATAGCCAATTTTTTGTCTAAAGCGGTGGTCAAGGAACCAGAAGTGTCATCCAACTTGAAGTCCCTTGGAATTAAAACAAATTGTCAGGAACGACTTTCTCCTCAAATTAAAAAAGGAAGCTTGTAGTTTAACGTGACCGTTAATCTTGAGATCATGAGCCACGGGACCTCCTTTTTACGTGGAATCCGAACCACGAGACATGGCATTTCACTTCGAAAATCTCACATGCATTGACCGGGAATCGAACCCGGACCGCCTTGGTGAGAGGCATACAGCTAGACCGCTGAGCCACCACGCCCCTCTCCTCAAATTCTAAATGTGTTTGTTTAACACGTTAAGCTTGATCTAATAAATTAAACATAATATTGAAATATCAGCGGATTTGGATAAAAGGCATGCGGATGTGAATAAAAGTCATGCGGATGCGGGGCGGATGCGGATAACAGTCGTGCGGATGCGGGGCGGATGCGGATAACAGTCATGCGGATGCGGGGCGGATGCGGATAACAGTCATGCGGATGCGGGGCGGATGCGGATAACAGTCGTGTGGATGCGGATAACAGTCGTGCGGATGCGGGGCGGATGCGGATAACAGTCATGCGGATGCGGGGCGGATGCGGATAACAGTCATGCGGATGCGGGGCGGATGCGGATAACAGTCGTGCGGATGCGGGGCGGATGCGGATAACAGTTGTGCGGATGCGGGGCGGATGCGGATAACGTTTTGTTTATCCGCGCAGGGCTCTACCTATGGTGGTGCTTTTTGAGGATCCAACCAGCCTCCATGCTGACTACCACATACAGGAGTATGAATGTCAAATATCTAAATATTTGTCAATTTATTGAATAAATAGGTAAAAGTTAGTTTTTTTTTTAATTTAAAATACAAATTGATAAGTTACTTCCGAAAAGTACGGCCCCGTACAGTGGAATTCTCAGTTTTACCTCACAGGGCTCAGTGTAACCCATTCCAGCCCTCAGACCAGAATTAACATTTCTTGGCAGAGCCGGGAATCGATATTCGGACCCACACTACACCACGAAGTAGTCTAATTTCAAATCTTAATATTGTTTATAACTTATCCAATAAGTTAAGGCTGTGCGACCGTTTCTGCTGACAGTCACTGGACAAGAGATGGCAGCACTGCCGTCCCTTGCAAGCCACCGCATGTGAATAGCGACTTCCCCTCCTCATTCGCACACTATCTTCCCCTCTCTCAGTTGAAGCCTTCCTTGCGAGTCGCACAGCGATCTGTTTCCGAGTCGTAAGCTTATTGCAACCTTGAGATCTGTCGTCCAGCCGGATAAAATGGGTCGGGGCGTTTGATTGATAGGACTATGCATTTCAATTTTCTTCTGCTACAAGGGACAATATTAACTTACTTATTGTTAAGTAAAGTTCAGATTTTCTGTACCGGTAGCACGCCAGGTTTCCTTTCTTGTAATTTTGAAAAGAAAATCGAAAAAACATCAAAATTGGCAAAGTTTATCATTAAAAAAAAATATATATATTAATAAGACAATATACCTAAATGACTGCTTAGGTATTGAGGGATGTAGAATCCAATTCTGTATTCAGAGTTTCTCTATCGTGTCCCGTTTTTTTCTTTTTTTTGTAATTTTTAGAAATAAGAACGAAAAACTTCAAAATTCGATCAAGAATTTCAATAACGTCAAATTAGATACCATATTATTAGTTAAAGTCACCTCCGTTGCGTAGTGGTCAGAGTGATTAGCTGCCACCCCGGAGGTCCGCGGTTCGATTCCCGGCTCTGCCACGAAAATTGAAATGTGGTATGAGGACTGGAACGGGGTCTACTCAGCCTCGGGTGGTCCAAATGGGTAGAGGGGGTTTGATTCCCACCTCAGCCAACCTCGAAGTGGTTTTCCGTGGTTTCCCCACTTCGTCCTAGGGCAAATGCTGGGATCGTACCTACCGTAAGGCCACGGCCGCCTCCTTCCCACTTCCTTGCCTAACCTCCCAGTCTTCCCATCCCTTCATCAGGCCCCTGTACGCTTTGCAGGTGAGGCCGCCAGGGCGTAGTGCTGGTCACACACCCCAGTTGTATCCAAGACCCAATTTTCAAGCTCCACGACAATGCCCTCAGTGGCGGTAGAGGTGGGATCCCTCTTTTAGTCCGTGGGAAAAGCCAACCCTGGAGGGTAAAACGATGGCGAAAAAAACAAAATATATTTTAAAGCGTGTTTTAACACGCAATATAAAGCTACTATAAAATATTGAATTATATTAATATAAAGTACTTCCAGCCATTCAGAAGTTCAATTTGTCGTTTGAATTGTGCAGTTCAACAGGAAGTAATTTTATGACACCACTTAATCTTCTCAGATCCACTGCATATTTTCTGAACACAGATTTACTGCGCTGGATATATGACACATAAAATGAATACACAATTAAAGCTTACAGTATACCTACCAGTTTCAAGGAATGGAATTAATACAAATGTAGAAATACATTGAGTTTTTTTAGTTTCTTTGCAACATTAACCAAGAGAAAAAATATAGTGATACTTTGCTCATCCATAATTTTTAATGCCAGTTATTTTATAAGATTTCAGGGATTCCATTTGTGTAAATTACCAGCTTTAACGCAATAATAATGGTATAATTGATGTAAAGATATATATCAGTTTCAGTATTTTGACATTTTCATAATTTCCAAAAAAGTTATTTCTTAAAAAAATTGCGCGCGTGAAACGAAACTACATATGGGCTTTGTAACTACCCATAGGGGGGAAGAGTTTTTCTGTAGCGAAGTGGTTGCATATCAGTGATATAACTATAAAATTAAAACACAAAAGAAGTATTTGGATGGATCATAAACCTTTTTATTGCGCACTGACAAAACTGCAATAGAATGCAAAACATTATTTTAAAAAATGCAGTAAACCACAAAAGGTGATTTATGTAAACAAAATGACTGCTCATTCAGTAATGAAATTTCAAGTTCACGTTTGCAGAATTTTATGAAGTACAATGCATATTTAACATTCTGTGAACTAAACACACACTTTCACAATTAAGAGCCAAAACACTGAAAACACATAATATTTGCTACATACGTATGTAAATGAAAGTTAATCTACTATAAATTATAACATCATTTCCAAATAAGAAACCATCTCGGGAATTTTTTCAGAAAATGCCCAAATTATGCACTAGGTATTAACAAACAAAAATTATTTTAAAATGTAAGCAGCAAGTTCAATGACAATCGGCTGCATAGACACACTAGCATGAACATGAAAAACACAATAACACGCAGCTATTGATATATTTAAGTATGTTAAAGTCGTTCAGTTATTAATTATTTCACATTAAATAATAAAGAATAATTTATTATTCACTTCCTAAACCAAAGAAACTTACAAGGCAACTGATAAAAAAAAAGATATTTAGGCTACGTAGGCTATTCTGAACAATTTACAGTACGTTCGAGTATCATTCAACAATATTAGCTTCTTGCTGTTGCTGCGACATCGTGGTCATATAGCCCCGTGCATCAAGGTGTGTGTAACCTGTGCTATTGTGATGGCTGTACCACTGTGTGCAGTTGTAAATTACGGTTAGAACATAAAGAGGCGGCCGTGGCCCCTAGTTAGGAACCACCCCGACCACGGAAAACCACTTCAAGGATGACCGAGGTAGGAATTGAACCCTCCTCTTCTGAGTTTTATCTCACGAGGCTGAGTGTACCCCGTTCCAGCCCTCACAACAGTATTAAAATCTCCTGGCAGAGCCGGGAATCGAACCCGGACCTCCAGGGCGTCCGCCAAGAACGCTAGGCACTACACCCCCAGGTGGTTAATGTTTTTCTTGTCTGTGAATGTGTCAGTGGTTTCCTCTTCTTTCGTTTGTTGGTATTATGTGTCACCTGCTTTTGTCGTTGTGCCTCTAGCACAAATGAGGGATCTCGGATGTTCATGCCTCGAACAACTCGACTGTTTAGAATTTCTGGCAAAATACACTCCTTAAAAATTGTACCAGGTTTGGAAGCATTTTTCTTTGCCATAATATCCCATCCTTTTCTATCCTTTCTACGACTAGTTCTCATTTCTTCGTATAAACTACATTGTCGCACCATTTTCTCCTGGTGATATTCAATTGATCTTGGACCTAGAAGAAGTAGTTGTAGCTTCGTTTCAATTGCAATTTTCCTTCTGACAGTTCCAAGCACAAACATTTTTTTTTTTAGTCACCTCGTCTCTCAAATCTGATTCAGTGATGGACGCAAGGCATTTTACTCCTACGAGTCCATCACAAGCAACCAAACCATCAGGAATGGTTCCTAAAAATGCATAATCTTGATCTACGAAGAACCCACACTTGGTGACCATGTTGCCAGTTTTGTCTTCGTACATTTTCAACACAGCGTCCTCATTGTCTCTTCCAAATTGACGGAAACTGAGGTGAGATTTTTGGGATACAAAGTTGATTTTACAAGATTGTGGCAAGGGGTGTGAGATAAACGCTATGACTAGCCCAAACTTGGAAGCTGTCAAGCGATTCAATAGGACTACCGTTTGTTACCTCATCGGCCATTTTCTTTGAGAAGTTGATCATTCTTGTCTCAAGAACTTCATCTTCAACGTCAGGCAACTGTGATAGTGGCCCATAGTTTTCATCACACTTTCGTCTCTTCTTTACTGGCGGTTTTTGAGAAAATGGCAGTGCCCTTCGAGATCGTCTTTTCTCTCTGGCGACAATTTTCGCCTTGAAAATACTACCTGGGCTTCCATGTAGTTTTCTCCAGGGACTAAGATGCCATGTAGACACAGTGGTGTGACTTAGCTAAGAAAAAGTAAACATCGCCATTTTGCAATGAAAGGAATACGTGAAATCCCTTTAATATTTCCCAAATGCTTACACCACCACTCAGCGAGCTCGTACCATGCCCATCACGACCTCTTCGCCCTGCCTCCGTCGCCAATAACAGATATGTACGGAACGCCATTCAAATAGTTGTTCTTTTCAATGGCAATACGTCTTTCTTCTTCTGGATTTTCCTTCATTTTACGTATGAGAGCTACTTCCCAAACCTTTAGAAAGAAAATAATAATATTAATAACAACAATAGCAATGATTGCTTGGACGGGATTATAATTTACAGAATGTATTTATTTTTAAATCTTAAATATGTTTTGAATAAAATTTTTAAAATTGTCCTAATATAGAAATGTTTGAAGAGAGGCTTTTCTTTGCATAATTTGAATCTAATAATGAACAACAACAAAAAAATAGTATTCATAATTCACTGAAACCACTTATTCAGAATTATTTATAATATATAGGTCATAAGGAAATATGGATCAATATACAGTACTTACATCACCAACTCGTATTTCATGGTTTGCGTATTTGTTGTGGCCCACGATCGGTATGTCCAAAACACTGAACATTTCCTCGACTTGAGAAAACCCGATACCTACTGCCATAGCTCCCCACACCAGAGCATCGTTCACTTCCATTTTTTGGTAAACAGGCTCTGAAGTTACAGCATATTCGTTTTCGCAGTTATCACAATAATAAATCCATGTACAATATAATCCATTTTTAGCCTACTTTTCACGTTTTGCAAAAATGAGGAAAAAGTAGACTTATGAGATCGGGCAAATGTGTGTCTGTCTGTCTGTCTGGCTGTGTGTGTGTGTCCCCCCCCCCCTATCAACTCCTAAACGGCTGGAGCAATCAAAACAAAATTTGGTAGGAGTAAAGATCTATACCTGAATGTCTGAGGGCCATATTTGAAAATGATGTCAATGCTACCAACTGCTGAAAAATCGCAATTGAAATTTGAGCTCCATGTTGAATATCTTGGAAGGTATAAATGGGAGCTATTTCAAAATTGGCACACGTAAAGATAATAATATTGCAGTTTAATTTCCAGGAGGCCATACATGGCAGTGTTGCCAAAATGATTATAAGCTTGCTGATAGGTCCAATTTTTACATGCATATAACTTCTACACTATCAATTGGAATTCAACCAAATTTCGAATATGCTATGTGTACATAATACATGGGGCTATATGACCGCGATGTCTCAGTCCCTAAAATAAGCAACAACAACACGTTTTACAAGTAGGTAATCTACTAAAAAAATGACAAGTCCTTTAAAATTAATTAATTAATTAATTAATAATTGATTTATATATTGTAACAATAGTTTACTTACCGACTTGCATCGTGGCCAATTGGGGGAGTGCTTTCAACTAACAATCTGTTGAATATTTCTTCGGAGTCTTCAAATTGAGCAGAATCGTTTGAAACATTCACTGTGATTTCTTGTTGTTTTCTTTTCTCCCACGTAGCCTTTGCTGTGCGGCCTCTTCTGGAACGTTTCCTTGACGGAGAATGCTTTCGTGGCATTGTTGAATAAAGTGTGAATGTTATAGGAACACTCAATCACGAAACACAAACGCAGAATTAGGAAATGAAACGAGAAAGGGCGAGATATATTCTTCTATTGTCAGCGACTCAGCGCGCAGAAAAAAGTTTGGAAGAAGGCGAGTTATTTTGTTTCCTTTGCGGTGCTAGGTAGTAGGGTGGGGGAATGGAGCTTGGTGCGGTGCTAGGTAGTAGGGTGGGGGAATGGAGCTTGGTGCGGTGCTAGGTAGTAGGGTGGGGGAATGGAGCTTGGTGCGGTGCTAGGTAGTAGGGTGGGGGAATGGAGCTTGGTGCGGTGCTAGGTAGTAGGGTGGGGGAATGGAGCTTGGTGCGGTGCTAGGTAGTAGGGTGGGGGAATGGAGCTTGGTGCGGTGCTAGGTAGTAGGGTGGGGGAATGGAGCTTGGTGCGGTGCTAGGTAGTAGGGTGGGGGAATGGAGCTTGGTGCGGTGCTAGGTAGTAGGGTGGGGGAATGGAGCTTGGTGCGGTGCTGGGTAGTAGGGTGGGGAATGGAGCTTGGTGCGGTGCTAGGTAGTAGGGTGGGGGAATGGAGCTTGGTGCGGTGCTAGGTAGTAGGGTGGGGGAATGGAGCTTGGTGCGGTGCTGGGTAGTAGGGTGGGGGAATGGAGCTTGGTGCGGTGCTAGGTAGTAGGGTGGGGGAATGGAGCTTGGTGCGGTGCTAGGTAGTAGGGTGGGGGAATGGAGCTTGGTGCGGTGCTAGGTAGTAGGGTGGGGGAATGAAGCTTGGTGCGGTGCTAGGCAGTAGGGTGGGGGAATGAAGCTTGGTGCGGTGCTAGGTAGTAGGGTGGGGCAATGAAGCTTGGTGCGGTGCTAGGCAGTAGGGTGGGGGAATGAAGCTTGGTGCGGTGCTAGGTAGTAGGGTGGGGGAATGCAGCTTGGTGCGGTGCTAGGCAGTAGGGTGGGGGAATGGAGCTTGGTGCGGTGCTAGGCAGTAGGGTGGGGGAATGAAGCTTGGTGCGGTGCTAGGTAGTAGGGTGGGGGAATGGAGCTTGGTGCGGTGCTAGGTAGTAGGGTGGGGGAATGGAGCTTGGTGCGGTGCTAGGTAGTAGGGTGGGGGAATGGAGCTTGGTGCGGTGCTAGAAAGTAGGGTGGGGGAATGAAGCTTGGTGCGGTGCTAGGTAGTAGGGTGGGGGAATGGAGCTTGGTGCGGTGCTGGGTAGTAGGGTGGGGGAATGGAGCTTGGTGCGGTGCTAGGTAGTAGGGTGGGGGAATGGAGCTTGGTGCGGTGCTAGGTAGTAGGGTGGGGAATGGAGCTTGGTGCGGTGCTAGGTAGTAGGGTGGGGGAATGGAGCTTGGTGCGGTGCTAGGTAGTAGGGTGGGGGAATGGAGCTTGGTGCGGTGCTAGGTAGTAGGGTGGGGGAATGAAGCTTGGTGCGGTGCTAGGTAGTAGGGTGGGGGAATGGAGCTTGGTGCGGTGCTAGGTAGTAGGGTGGGGGAATGGAGCTTGGTGCGGTGCTAGGTAGTAGGGTGGGGGAATGGAGCTTGGTGCGGTGCTAGGTAGTAGGGTGGGGGAATGGAGCTTGGTGCGGTGCTAGGTAGTAGGGTGGGGGAATGGAGCTTGGTGCGGTGCTAGGTAGTAGGGTGGGGGAATGGAGCTTGGTGCGGTGCTAGGTAGTAGGGTGGGGGAATGGAGCTTGGTGCGGTGCTAGGTAGTAGGGTGGGGGAATGGAGCTTGGTGCGGTGCTAGGTAGTAGGGTGGGGGAATGAAGCTTGGTGCGGTGCTAGGTAGTAGGGTGGGGGAATGGAGCTTGGTGCGGTGCTAGGTAGTAGGGTGGGGGAATGAAGCTTGGTGCGGTGCTAGGTAGTAGGGTGGGGGAATGGAGCTTGGTGCGGTGCTAGGTAGTAGGGTGGGGGAATGGAGCTTGGTGCGGTGCTAGGTAGTAGGGTGGGGGAATGGAGCTTGGTGCGGTGCTAGGTAGTAGGGTGGGGGAATGGAGCTTGGTGCGGTGCTAGGTAGTAGGGTGGGGGAATGGAGCTTGGTGCGGTGCTAGGTAGTAGGGTGGGGGAATGGAGCTTGGTGCGGTGCTAGGTAGTAGGGTGGGGGAATGGAGCTTGGTGCGGTGCTAGGTAGTAGGGTGGGGGAATGGAGCTTGGTGCGGTGCTAGGTAGTAGGGTGGGGGAATGAAGCTTGGTGCGGTGCTAGGTAGTAGGGTGGGGGAATGGAGCTTGGTGCGGTGCTAGGTAGTAGGGTGGGGGAATGGAGCTTGGTGCGGTGCTAGGTAGTAGGGTGGGGGAATGGAGTTTGGTGCGGTGCTAGGTAGTAGGGTGGGGGAATGGAGCTTGGTGCGGTGCTGGGTAGTAGGGTGGGGAATGGAGCTTGGTGCGGTGCTAGGTAGTAGGGTGGGGGAATGGAGCTTGGTGCGGTGCTAGGTAGTAGGGTGGGGGAATGGAGCTTGGTGCGGTGCTAGGTAGTAGGGTGGGGGAATGGAGCTTGGTGCGGTGCTAGGTAGTAGGGTGGGGGAATGGAGCTTGGTGCGGTGCTAGGTAGTAGGGTGGGGGAATGGAGCTTGGTGCGGTGCTAGGTAGTAGGGTGGGGGAATGGAGCTTGGTGCGGTGCTAGGTAGTAGGGTGGGGGAATGGAGCTTGGTGCGGTGCTAGGTAGTAGGGTGGGGGAATGGAGCTTGGTGCGGTGCTAGGTAGTAGGGTGGGGGAATGGAGCTTGGTGCGGTGCTAGGTAGTAGGGTGGGGGAATGGAGCTTGGTGCGGTGCTAGGTAGTAGGGTGGGGAATGGAGCTTGGTGCGGTGCTAGGTAGTAGGGTGGGGGAATGGAGCTTGGTGCGGTGCTAGGTAGTAGGGTGGGGGAATGGAGCTTGGTGCGGTGCTAGGTAGTAGGGTGGGGAATGGAGCTTGGTGCGGTGCTAGGTAGTAGGGTGGGGGAATGGAGCTTGGTGCGGTGCTAGGTAGTAGGGTGGGGGAATGGAGCTTGGTGCGGTGCTAGGTAGTAGGGTGGGGGAATGGAGCTTGGTGCGGTGCTAGGTAGTAGGGTGGGGGAATGGAGCTTGGTGCGGTGCTAGGTAGTAGGGTGGGGGATTGGAGCTTGGTGCGGTGCTAGGTAGTAGGGTGGGGGAATGGAGCTTGGTGCGGGTGCTAG